>QAOC01024302.1:0-143361 GCA_003255005.1 Begonia fuchsioides
TATGCGCCTCTTTGACGAATATGGTTCCCCTTCAACAGCTGGAGACATTGCGTAAGTATTTAAGATTTTTATAATTCTTTTTGGTCTTTATATGAAGTTCTATTAACAAACATCTTCTCTTTTTTCGAATGAGTTTCGCACTTAGATGAAAAAGGGAAATTGCTCAAGTGATTGATTTTATTTTTAAACTGCTTTTGGAAAACAGAAGAAAATACATACAGATGTGTTATGAATCACTTTATGAGGCGTAATTAGAGAAAAAAAAAACTCAAATCTTTCTCCATTATTATGGCTGGCTTCCTCAGCTAGACCTTGAATACACTCTTTTTTAGGTTTCCCTTATTTTTCTGTTTTCCTCCCAAAGTTCAAAATTCTATTTACTCTCCTTACATTTTACTGTCAAAATCTTAAGTGAAAGTTGGAGTTGGAGTTGGTCAACAGTTATAATATATTTAAATTGGAAACTGTTATTATCAGAAATAGCCCATTTTTATCTAAAGTGGTATCTGTCAAGATTTTTCTCCATGATGTGCATGCAAATAAAAAGTAAAAAGACAAGGAGATATGTGATCAGGATATCTTTCAAAAAGACCAAAGACATGATGTTTATTTTTTTAAACTCCTAAATAAAAGGCAGGAATACTTTTCCTTATATAATACAATGGCTTTAGAGTCGGTCTTTTTGAATCATTCAGGTTAATTTGACTACTTCTTTCAGTTTTGTTTAATTTATTGTTACTCTCTATATTTGCGGTACCAAGGATCTGAGCTCAGGCTTATGTAAATTGTTTGTGATTATCAGATACATCGATTATCTCTTCTTAGGAGATTACGTCGACAGAGGCCAACACAGCCTCGAAACCATCGTCCTCTTGCTAGCTTTAAAGGTTCTCGTTTTGGCTTAGTAAATGTTTATATGATGTTAAAACATGGTGTATATTATTCATCAGTGGTAAATTTACATGATTCAGGTCGAATACTCCAAAAATGTACATCTAATCCGTGGTAATCACGAGGCTGCTGATATTAATGCCCTTTTTGGATTCCGGATTGAGTGCATCGAGCGAATGGTACATCATCATTATAGGGTTAAAAATAATCTATTTGTCCTCTTGTTTGAGCTGGCTCTACTTATCTTAATCTCATGTTTGTTGAACAGGGAGAGAGAGATGGAATTTGGGCATGGCATCGGATTAATCGATTGTTCAATTGGCTTCCCTTAGCAGCTCTTATCGAAAAGAAGATCATTTGTATGCATGGGGGAATCGGTCGGTCAATAAATCATGTAGAGCAGATTGAGAATCTACAACGACCAATTACGATGGAAGCTGGCTCAATCGTTCTTATGGATTTGTTGTGGTCAGTGAATGAATGCATTTTCTGTCCAATTTTTCGTTGCAGATCACCTGAATTTGTCACTGATGTGTTAATACTGTTCTCCGTAGGTCGGACCCTACAGAAAATGATAGCGTAGAAGGACTTCGACCAAACGCTAGAGGACCGGGTTTAGTTACTTTCGGGGTGAGTATTATTCCTTATTTATTATAAAGGTCAGCTTTTAATATTTCTACAAATGGAACGATCTTGTTGTCTTGATGCTGATTTTTCTTCTTGTAGCCAATCTATAAATTTAATCATTTTGTTATCTTTATTTCACATGTTCGATTATTGATCTGTATTGGAACTTAAAATAGATTAAAACTACCAAAAAATCTCGAATAATAAACAAACTTTGCTTCCATGGTATATCTATGCATATTTCATCACTACCCACTGTTTTTATCTATGAAAAATGTGACACTTGTATTTATTTTAAAATCATGTTCATCATAAAACACTCCAAGTCTTTGCTCGTAGCCTGACCGGGTGATGGAGTTCTGCCACAATAACGATCTTCAGTTGATAGTTCGAGCTCACGAGTGCGTAATGGATGGGTTCGAGCGGTTTGCTCAGGGACATCTCATTACCCTTTTTTCAGCCACTAACTACTGTGGTTAGTTGCCTTCTTTTTCTCTTCCATTTCCTTCCTTCAGACCTCCATCGTCTTTGAAATTTGTTGTTTTTGCTGCATTTCAGGCACTGCAAATAATGCCGGGGCAATTTTGGTTTTGGGTAGAGATCTTGTGGTTGTTCCGAAATTAATTCATCCTTTACCGCCTGCATTGTCTTCACCGGAGGCCTCCCCGGAACGACACGTGGAAGATACATGGATGCAGGTGATAATCCTTCAAATTTTAAGCTTAAAGCTTGTGGAATCAAATAATTCTAAGTTGTACTTTAATTTTTGGATTTAATTACTTTTAATTGCAGGAGTTGAATGCGAATAGACCTCCTACTCCAACCCGGGGCCGTCCTCAAGTAACAAACGAGCGAGGCTCTCTCGCTTGGATATAGTCGAACACTTCCAACTTTATCAGTTACCAATATCCTCTACCTTTGGACAAGTGAAGTGTTCTTTCAAACCAGATTGTCGATGCAAAGAGCTAACCGAGATCACCCGAGTTTGACATTATCGCACAGCCATCGAGCGCGACTTTGGTCATCGGCTGGCTCCGTCTCACACATTGAGCCGTCACGGACAGGTAGAGTCTCTTCCGTATATTTTTTTCATCTTCCGGTGGTGGGTATATCTTCAATTCGGTTCATAGTTTTAAAGATTTATTCACATTTTGATATGCTTTTCTTTCTTTATTTTTCGGGTTTGGAGAGGATTAAACATTGTCTTGATTGATTGGTCGAGAGATATAGAAAGTTGGAGGGTGCTTGTAAAATAGAGGTGTTGCCTTTTGATTTTACCGCTGTAATTTGTGTGACGATGATAAAATAATCTCTCTTCCACATTTTGTTTATACACATTAAAGTTTTCATTTCAATCATGGTTTGTCTAGCAAGCCTACTTTGATATATGCATCTAATGTGACGATTAAATATGTTTTCGACGCACACCAAGAATGTTACAATGTTTATAATGTGAAATAAATACTCGATTATTTACCCGTGACAGTGGTAATGTTTAAAATGTTGAGATGTGTGTTGATTTGCGGATCTAAATGAATTTAGACATGCATGGATGGAGGTAGTAACATGAAAATAAACACTTCGGTAAATATCAATTTATTGATTATTCAGTGAACTATGAGGTTAATTACAATTAATATTTTAAATTTTAAAAATAGTTAATTTGTACATTCAATTGCAGCATAATTTTATAATTTTATTAATTTGGTGATGTAATGATATTTGTATAATTTTTTAAAATAAAAAAATTCATCAAATTTTAATCTTTAGAATTTTTTAATCACAATTAATCAATGAAATATGTTAATTAGATTGATAATAATCGTTAAAATCAAAGAAAATTGTTATGACATGATGTTCGATAAAATTGTGATAAAATTTGAGATGTCAATTGATAATTTTTAAAGTCCAAGGTATTCGCTTTTTAGTTGGCGATGTAATTAGCATTTACTCAAACACTATTTATTATAAGCTAAATATTATATATTTAATGAAAATAATTATGTCACAGGAGAAGAAAATCAGACAGAGAAGAACATCATCAGACAATTTCGAGACACCACTAAGGATTTAATTATTGTAACGTAAAGTTTGTAGGAAGACAAACTACTACATGATTAATATTTGTCACATAATTTCACTGAAAACTGCTGCAATAAATTCATAGGAATTCTGGAAATGGGTTCTTCAGGAGGAAGTGGCGATGCAGGAGTACGGCTCCCAGAATAGCAGAGATTTTCTGGGCTCCTTGCATTTTCTTGATAACGAATCGAAGAAATCATCTTCTTGTTTTTTCTGCTCCGGTTCCGTCGATTTCTTGTGTTTTTTCGTCGGAGATAATGGGTCTTCTTGTCTGTTTTGTTTGGTCAACGCTAGAGATTTGGATCTCCAGTAGTACTCGTATGGATTCAGAAACGGAGGTGCTTCCATGGCTGCCGTTAATGGCGGCGATAATCGAGGTTTCTGTCGCAGTTCTTCTTCTGCCTCGGATTTGGTTTCTTCGTTGATCCTGTTTTTAGCTGATCCCGCCGACTGTTTCACTATTAATGCCAGTCTATGAACATTTATGACGCCATTTTTCAGTACAATTTCCATTTGAGGAAAGCTTGTTTGACGATAATCGTCGTCTTCCTCGGCCTCTCTTTCTTCTTCTTCTTCTTCTGCAGTTTCTGAATATTCTTCGTCTTCCTTCCATGGAGCATCTTCTTCTATGTCTTGATCTGCAAAAGAAAGAACCAGACGACTGTCTTGCCGATGAGCGAGAAAGTTAGTGTTCGCCGGAGAGTACACCGCTTCTACTGTTAATCGTCCATTTTCCCGACGAGTCTGGACGCGAACAGAAGCTCCGGCTGAGCCTGATAACGACGGAAGGGGAGGAGGAAACGATCGAGAAAGTGGTTTCTTCTGATTGAATTTCAACGGCCTGATTACTTCCTCCGTTTTTCCAGTCTGTGGAAAGCTCGATGCCTTCTCTTCTTCGATTTCTTCTTCCTCCTTTCCGTCGTCTCCGGTCTCCGACGGAGAATACGACGAAACCCGGTCGGAGCCGGTCTCCGATCCGAGACTTTCCGTGCATATTTCGAGGCTCTTTTCACTCAGAGAGCTCGCCGATCGCTTCACGAGAGGGTGGATATATGGAGATAGTAGAGATTTGGAAGCCTCTTCGCTAGCTCTGTTGGACAGAATAGAGCTCCAAATGTCGATCTGTAATGGCTGCCTCTCAGTCTCTGTCCTTTGATTTCCTTCTTGAGTAGAACACCAGTCATCGGAATCTCCTTCGCCGTCCGATGAAGACGATGAATCCGGGACGGAGATAGAAAATTCCTGCGAGGAGGCTGTCTTTTTCATCGCCGGAGAGAGACCGTGCTGAGCCAACCAGTTCTTGGAAGACATGTCAGCCGACATAGTTCGTCGGAAGGAATTAACTTGATCAGAGCGTAGGATGGTCACTAGACCTTGCTTCTCGGAGCTCAACGATGGCCAAGAAATGTGAATTTTATTCTGGTTCAGAGAAGCAGACATCTCTGGGAGAAAAAGCAAATCCAGATATTCAAAACAATAGCAGAACAATTTCAAATTTTAAACGGGAATTCAAATGATCGTGGAAAGATTTCAGAATTGAAGTTGCAAACCTGATCGAAAATTCAACAAGGAGGAAGTTTCAGAAAACTAGGGTTAAAAAGGAAGAAGAAGAAGAAGATAGTAAGCTTTGAGGGAGGGGCAGCAATGGCGGAGACTGGTTTATGGAGAAGAAGAGAGGGCATGGGGGGGTATTTGTAGGTGCCGAGAAGTGCCTCCAGAATAGTGGCCCTCTCTCTGCGTCACCATGAAAAGACTCATCTCTGAGACTCTGACTGGATTAAAAAAAAAGTCTTAAATATTGATTAAATTTACATTTAATTAATTTAAAAAATAATTTTAGAAAAATAAACTCATCCAATCTCCTAGGGATCCTTAGGCGAGTCCAACCAAGTCCATGTCTCAATGTTTTGGTATGTTAGGCTAAAGACATGAGTTTACATATAATAATAGTAATTATGTATATTTGGCTTTAAGACTGACTCGATAGACTCGGTCAGTCAAGCACATTTAGCTCGAGACTTGCAAACTAGCTAAGGGTCATTAAACTTGTCAGTCTAGGCTCGAAAATCTCATCAGTCTCGGCGAGCTAAACTTTTACAAGCTCCTGTCATTCAAGCTAAGCTAGTTTGACATCTATAGAAACATTTGTTTTATTTGTTTTAATTTAAGCCAATTACTTTCTAGTGAATTTTTGACATGATTTGTATCAAAGTAGAGTTTGTTATTATGGATGTGCATAACTTGGCCGACACATTTGGTCGTGTTCTGGTCAGTTCTGCGCCTCCAACGAATTCTTTATCGACCATGTAGGGTATCATGCAAAACCCTAATTGTTGGACCGATCCCCGGATTAAATGTAGTAAAACCACTAAACCTTGAATTTTATGTTCTAATCCCTTTTTTTTTAAATCGAACTGACTCGGACCACGATTATCTCTATTTGTTATGACTGAATTTTAGTTAATTTGTGTTACTGAATTTCAATATTAAAGTTTTATATTTTTCAATATTTTGCGACTTATATTTATGTCATATATTTTTTGTTGTTTTATTATTGGAGTTTTCATGTAAATCTCCGTATTCATTTTTCTTATTTTCTTATTTGTTGTTGTTTTATTATTGGAGTTTGCACGTTGACATCATAGTCCATGCAATAATCATATGGAGTCAAAAATTACGCTGTGTATTTCCAAATAAAATTGACAATCACTAGCAAATAATCCACGTGCAGCTCCTTGGAACCAAGTAACTTTTTTTGCTACGTGTGATGTTACATTTTATTCAATTGTTGTTCTTGTATTACACTAATAATACAGTTAATTTTTACGGTTTCAAAACAACCTTAGTCATAGTTTCAAAATAACACTTTTCACTTCGAGTCCAAGGTTGCGTGATTTTGTTATTTGATTTTACCACAAAATATTAAGAAAATCAAACCAGGTCGTGAGTTGAAAAATCAACTGACACCTTGTTAAAACTCAATCCATAACTGTTAAAAATTCGACCGGAATCATAACAAACAAACCAAAACCCAACTCAAATAGGACAAAAATATTTACAGTTTTTACACAACTGAACCAAAATTGTGCGTGAATCATGCATCCGTGAGGGTCCTTGGACATATTCAATCAATTAAGAACCCAGAGAACACTGGACAGAACTAACTCGTGTCAAGTTTGCCTCTGTGTTAATGTGCTTGTTTAACTAAAATGTGATCTTCCCGTGGTAAGAACTCTCGAGCGGGATTCAATGATACATAATTCTTCGAATCTTAGAGCTAGGTCTAGCATATGCTATGGGAATATGGAATGAAAACAATGAAGAAATAATGGGGATAAACAAGAGTAGCAAGTGTACTAGTGTGTGAGTTGGAGGGAATAAGTGAAATTGCCAAATTGGAGAGGGAGAATGTGACGGTGAAAATGGCTTAAGGAGGAAGCAAATGAATCGCTTTCACTTTCATGTATACATGATTGCACCATCCCAAATCTATCCTCACTTTCACCTTCATAATGTAGAGAGAGAAAGAGACATTCTTTGTTTCTTTCTCCTTTTTGTTTACGTAAGAATCTCTCCCTCTCTCCTCCCTATTTCTCCCCGGAAGGAGAGAGAGAGAGAGAGAGGGAGAAGAGGATGCTTTGTTTAGAGACAAATTAAAGCAACACCACTCATCTTCCAAAGCTTATCTATTACGTCTTAGCTAAGTTAGACCTATTTTTTGTATGATCCCTCACTCCCTTTTTGTTTCTAATTTTGTCTTAATTATCGATAATATCACTCTTATTTTACTATTTATTGGTTTATGACATTAATTGCAGTTTAATTGCATCGCTATTGAATAATAGAGGTAACACGTAGTTGCTTTTAAAATTATCATATTTTTTTTATTAAAAAACACAATTATTTTATGTGATTTAGCGATGATATATTAATTATCTTTCTTTGTGAAATGTTTAAGCTTGCATATACGAACACTCGATTGGGTATGCAAGAGCTTAAGTTGTGTGGAATAAATTTCACGTGTAACCCAAATTGCATGATTGATCGATAAACTTGTTTATTTTATCATGAAATTAAACGTCTTTTTATCTTTCAAGTAACATGAAATTAAACGTTTGTTTACGATTAGCGATCGCATAAATAATAAAATATTAAGTCGATATTGTATTCACATAGTGATGGGTGATAATTGAAATAGTTATTTATTTATTTAAAAAATATGACCTCAATAAATTATAAAAAATATATAATAATTTATACCGTCCAAATATTATTCTTCTTTATTTGTTCCTTTTCCAAATGCCAAGTGCATTCCCATTTATTCCATCATCGCTTTTGAACTGTTTGTGCAGAAATCATAGAATCTTGCCAAACCAGGCAAAATAATTACAAACAAAACAAAAGAAGAAAGTATCTAGCCCGAAAATAAATAAATAAATAATAATAATAATAAAATAAGAAGTGATGTTTCGACAATCGTAAGTAGACACTCCTCCATTCTCTCTCTCAACAATGGAGTCTGCATGGCCAGTATTGTAGACCTAAATGGGGAACCCTTCTTCCACGACGAAGATGCCTTTTGTTTTAGCTAACAATGAAACCCTAACACCAATTAATTTCCGGACTACTTCTCGAGTTATTACTTGTCAATAGAGTTCAAAAAGCATTTAGACATGTTACATTCCACGTCAGTGAAATCCAAGATTTCGGTTTAACGTGCATTTATATGCTGATTTCTCAGTAGTGAATTTTTCATATATCTGTGATTTTTTTACACGTTAATCTCAATGTCAATGTTTTTGTTTTTATTTTCTTTTTCAAATTGTTAGCATTTGATAATCGACGAAAGGTTATTTTAAGCGTAACCCACAATCCCACATATTTTACGGCTAGAAATCAACATTTTCAAAGCGATCGAGTTCAAACTTAAGATTCATTGCTAAGGAAATAAAGGCTACTAAAGTTGAGTGCTATCTTCATCATCCGCAAAGTTGGATTTTTCTCATCTTACAAGCACCATGCATGAATTAATAACAACAAAATTAAGAAAATAAACATAATTTTACGCGACGATGCACAACTTTTTGTCTCTACTTTACTCTATAATTTAAAATTCAAAGTGTGTCAAATTCACAAATTTGTTCAATTTAGAACAGGGAATTATGCCACATAATCAATGTATGATAATGCACCAAACTTTTGGACGTTTGGTCAATTTAAAACTGCTTTACACTGATTAAATAATGTCATATAAAGGGAGACCAGGCTTTGTGGACAGAAAGCACACGATGCTCTTCTCTGTTTGATTTTCCCACTGGGACTCAAATTTCTCTAATTTGGACGATTATCGTATATATTGATTTTTGAATCTTTAAATTCATTGTATTTTTAATTAGAAAATCTATCATATCTTGTGGTTTTGCCTAGTATGATTTTACGTGTAAATTATGGTGTTCTAATTTTTTGTATTTATTTATTATTATTATTCGTAACGTTTGATTCTCGACGTATGATATGATGGAATTTTAAATATCGATAGAATTAAAAAAAAAAGAATTTATGTGGAAAATAATAGGACACTCGTTTCAAATGAAACTGACAATAATTAACAGCACAAAGTGTATCAAAAACCAGTTATTTCGGCTTTGTTGGTGTTCTTCATTATTGGTCTTAGACCCTCTATCGAATCCAAAACTATGGAGGGTTCATTTCTCGAGTATTTTCTTCCACAAACATCTACCTTTCTGTCTTTCTTCTTCTTGATTTTGGAATTTTGAAAGGAAAATAGCCTGCTATTATGACCGTTAAACGACGATATTGATCGATTTTGTCATGAAAATACATCTTATTAATTCATAGGAAAAAGTCCTACTCGTCTATAGTCTCTTCAACCTTTTTAAACGAGCGGGAAACTATATGACTCGATTGAATTTCGTATGTTGTTGTAACATTTATTACGCTCACGATAATAGCTTCTAGTTTGAATCAAAATTCATATGATTTTGTTTTTTATTTTGTGAATTTTCGAGCAATGTACTAGACTACTTAGAAGAGATGTCTACCACTAGGAATAGACTCGCACAAAGAAGATTACAATATTGCAAGTAAAACAAATAAGGTGAACGTCCTTCGGTACTTTTTGTATAATATTCTCTGCTTTAGTTCATAATCTTTACGGACTGGTTCTTGGGTTGATAACCCAGAATGTATTGTATTGGCTAGAGAAAAAAATTCTACAATTTTTTTTCAAGCGACGTGAGATTGTGTATTCCTACTGATAGGAGTTGTGCTCTTATAAATAACAGAATATAAAGTCAGCTTCACATGCCACATCACTACATATGGGTTTCGGCTAAAATGGATGGAGTCATTTCAGCACCGTTATCAATAGCTTGTTAGCCGAGTAGGAAAGAATTAGCCATGAAAATGTGGAGTCTGTTCGATTTAATTTCAATAACAGCTTAAAACACGTTGCAATAAGTGAGAATGAGAACTCTTTTGGTAGATCAATTATTGTTCACCCTATCAAGTGAAATAAGATTTTGTGCACTCAAACAGTTCTAATGTGAGTTACGTTATCTCAATCAACATATTTTTGGGTCATATTTCTCTTCACAGGTAAGCTTCCAACAGGGATCTTGATCCAACTTTGTTTGTCGTTCTTAATCTTTCACTTTTTCTCATTCATTTACCAACCACCAGTTAAAGATATGTAAGAATCCAGTTTAGCTGTCACCTAAAATATCTAACAACAAGATGTTATAAGTCGACAACGACGAATTTCTATTCTTTCGCCCTCTAACTCAGAAAGTTTGAGTGTAAACAACGAACTACGCAAACCTAGACGATAGTTAAGATCTATCATCAAATTATTGAGTCATTTTCTAGGACAGTGCTGTGACGACCTGCCCAGATGAAAAGTGTGATGATGATGCAATTTAACATCGCTTGAGAAAGTGATGTCTGTGTTGTATATAAGTGTTGTTTCTCATCTTACCTAATACAACGTATTTTGAACTGTAAACTCAAGAATAAATTCATAAAAATTGTACCAAAGATTATTGTGTTGTGAGCACTGAAAAATGCGCAAAGTGCTTTGCAATTTTTCTGAAGGATCTTGTGTGAGAATTTTTGTGTTGGAATTATCCAAAGATTATTCTTTCTTCTGGTGCCCACTTATCCTTACCCTATGGTCGGCTGGGCGACTATTTCAGAGGCTTTTCTTCCTTTTTCTGTATTGCTTTCGAAGGAATAGCATATATGAAGAATTAAGCAACTTTATGCAGCCCTATTGAACGCAATTACACCACCAAAAATGCCGTAAAACGAGTTGCTTCCAGTCCACGCGATGCTCGACGCATGCATATGAAAATAAATGATTGAAGTGGCCTCTAATTCCTGTGTTCTAAGATAAACATGACCATATTCGCGAGATTTCACCTAAAAAAAGCCGAAAAAAATGGGCAGAAGTTGATGATTTAGGGTACAAATTCCATCAGGAAGACGTGCTTTCCTTCCTTGCGAAACAAATCTGTTTCTAGGGTTTACACGTGGTTATTTTTCACCAGCTAATTAGAGAAATGACAGCAATTTTAGATCAGAAAGCTTTGTTTCTAGAGCTTCTTGATCGAACTCGGGTTATGCATATCCAAAGGATAGGGACGATGCCTGAATAGACAGCTTCATGTTCGCTGTCTGCATGGCAGGTCGGATGTCTTGTTTTTCTGATTGTCGAGTTAACTTGGGCCATCTTCTCGTAGCCCAATTCAGCAGCCTTTCTCCTCTAGCCTTCGGATGATACGAAACTTAACAAGGACAATATTATGAGACTTTGAAATGCAGAAACCCTGATTCAATAAAAAGAGCTGGACAACGTAGGGACGTAGATCCAACAGTGGAACCTGCCAGTGCGGGTCACTTTTTAGGAAAAAAAATCTGGTCGGTGGGTTAGATTTTAGAAATTTAGATCCAATCTAAAACTAATCGAATAGTCGATCTAATCTAAATCCGACACAAAATTTAGAATTTGTTTCGGTTTAGATTCACAGTCGTTTTTGTAAAATTCAAATATGTGAGTTATCGTCCAAAACCAATTTAAATTCAATTATTTTTTCATACATCTTGGATTAGATCGGTTGACTGACCCAATCAATTGGGTCGGTTCTTGTAATATTAGATCTAAATCGAATCAATCGCATTATCGATATGAGCTGAATCCAATCCAAAATTTTTTATTTGGGTTGGTTTAGCGAGTCGATATGATACGATTTCCACATTTACTAGGGTGGGACCTGAGGATTCAGATTAGGTTTTAACAAAAAATAGATCTGATCTGATGAATCGGGTTTTAAAGAATTAGATTCAAACTAAAACCAACCGGATAATTAATCTTATTTAAATCCGGCCTAAATTTTTTTATCACGTGTTACGTTATTGGAATAAAAAAAATAAAAACATATAAATTTTTTAGTGGGCTCATTTTGGTTGACATAAGGGCCCATAACTAAAGACCAAGCCCATGACATTTAGAAGATTGTAGGAGGTTGGAGGACGTGTAATTGGCCGTTGAGAAATGGCGCGCCAAATAATCGGCAATCAATTCACATGGCAAAAGGGGGTCATCGCCGATTCCAACGTGTCGTCTAATGCATGCATTGCCCACACTCAACCCAACTTCTTTACCAAATTTAATAATTAATATTTAATTATCATAATTAAATAACAAAAATCAATAATTGATTACTCAACATTGAATCTCACCATGAAATTTCTAAAAATTGAATTAAATCTTGTGATTTTGATAATTTTACAAATTAAAATTTTAAATTAAAAATAAAAAATAAATCATTGTAGGCATGTTTTATGATGCAAAGAACAACATGAGTAAATTGTGGAGTCTCACATTTCAGAGCAGAATAATGAGCCAATCAAGTGCAGAGTCTTTCTTCCACGACTTAATTTCGTGTACCCAAAAGACGAAATTTTTCGTCTCAAAGCCACCACACCCCGGCCCGACAGTTTGTGAGGAGGTTAAATCACGGTAACTCAACGGTCCAAAAATAAGAGACTTTTACCTGATATCTCAAAGAGCTACCCCAACATTAGGGTAACAACTCTCACACTATGACAACACAGACGTCGAACCTAGGCTCTTGTACCCAATCTCTCATTTCTGAACCAACTGAGTTATGCTCGTGTGGGCTCCACAACTTAGTTTCTCGCTCCACAACATGTAGTCGTGTGCAAATAATTTACTTACAAAGGTCCTCACAGCCCAGAGCATTGTTTGATATAATTAACTTTAAATTTAAAATACAAAAAATACTCAAAATACAAGATTTAAAAGGATTTAAACCATAGAGAAGAACCTAATCATTTAAGCAAACTCTAAATGGATCAATCTCCAATAAAGAAATGAACAACATCCTCTTAATGCATCAAATAATTGATTCATGTAATTGAAAACCTTATATTTAAAAAGTGAATATTGACTCATTATAATATATCGACTCATTAAATATTTTAAATTACTTTATTTTTATGCCATACGCCAATTTTTATGCATACTATACATTTGATTTAAGTGTAAAGTGCCGTGAATTATCGTTTAGATTTTTATATGCTATGCTTTTAGTAATGATGTGCAGTTTAGATGTCAATAATTAATTAAAAGATTACATTAACATCAAAGTTTAGACTCAGAGTGCTAGAGTTCAACGATAAATATGAAAATATTAATGTTAGAATTGTTTTTATTCTATTTTTTTATTGTATCTACTGACATGTCGAAATATCATTTATTTTTTTAAGTGCAATTATTGTATTAGAAAAATAAATTATTTATTTATTATATCAATAATAATTTGATGAGTTAAAAAATAAAAATATAAGATAAGAATTTATAATTATTAATGATAAAAAAATTTACGAATTGAATTTAAATTGAAAACTAAATATTTATTTATTTATTGTAAAATATTTATTTAATTAGAAAAAATATATAAACGAGTGCTTCCCTCCACATCTTGATCCGAACCAAATTCCCTCCTTCCTCAGTTCCTTCCCTCGTTTTCTGCTCTCTCTCTATCTCTCTCTCTCCCGCTTTTTCATTTTCTCAGTTCCTCAACTCCCAGATCCCACCCTTCGCCTCGTCTCCGACCCCTGATTCACTCGTTCTCCCCCTCAATTCACTCTGCGATCGATCTCATTCTCTCTCGCTTTCCTCTGAATTTCATCTCTTCTTTCGCTGCCTTTACTCTTGTAACTTCCGATTTCTCCATGCCTGGCTCTCCGCCTCCCAACTCGTCGGAGCAGAGGCCGGAACAGATCGCTCTGCCTCAGAAGCTGCAGGTTCCTTTTTCTTCCATGAAACCGTCATTTGCTGCTTTTGGAGACTATCACCGCTTTGACTCTCCCCGTGTCTCCGATCAAAATTCTGAGGGTATTGTTGTTAAGTCTCAGGTGAGTTTTTTTTTTGCTTCTTTTTAATCTTCTTATTTTTATGATTGTCAACTACATTCTTATTCGTGTAGGGATAGTCTTGTTGGATTGTAAGTATAATAAGTTCTTCTAGAAGTTGACGAGTGATGAGAGTGAGACATTGATGTTGATAATATGGAGATTTCGTGTAAAGATCGTAAAATTAAACTACGGCTGTAGCTTACTGCACTAAACGAGCATAATTCAGCTGGTTCCCGATAAACTTGCATCTTGGAATGTTATCATTTGGTTTATAGAATTCTGATGTGGGCTATTTCAGTTCATTCTTGGGCGATCAATTCATGTACTTGGTCTGCTGTCGATTTATGTGATTTATACCAGAACAACCCACATTTTTTTCGTGATTGTTCTACTTCAGTCTAAGAGGCAACATTACGATGCTATGGAAATGGAGAGATTTTTTGTCATATTTTTTGGATACTGCTAGATTACTTTGGGGCCATCAAGCATTTTGAGTGTTTCCACCATATTGTGTTATTGTTTCTTTCAAATAAATAATAAAATGAGGTGGTGTCACTTATAATATTTTCGTTTATCTTAATTTACGTTACGATCTAGAGAGCTATTAGATGAAGAGTTTTCTTAAATATTAGTTTCTGAGTATTAATTAGCTGAAGCATGACACTACTGCTATAGATGGGTAGATCAGGTAATCTATTTGTAGCTGATGTTTTATTCTTCCGCGAAGTTGCGTTTAAGTAGATATCAATCAAAACCTATAGAATATGAATGTTTTATAACTTAAAAGACAGCATATTCATTTAGTTAGTTTATCTAAATGCAGTTTAAAGTGCTAGTCAGTTCTTGATATGTTAATATTTCTTTAGAACCCATGGATAATGGAGTAGGTTACTATATTTTCATTCAAATGAATTTTTTTATTTAATTGCACAGATGGCTAACTAGATGGAAACTTCATTGTTTTTAATAGCAATTAAAGAGAAAAAGTGGTAGGCCAGATTTTGAAGCTGAACCTAGTCATAAAGCTAGTGGTCTTGGATTCCCTGAAGTGTCCAGCAGCTCTCTTCAAACACCTGGATCGGTAAGAGGAGGAAAAGGAAGCAAATCAAGGCTTACAAAGTGCAATAGATTGGTACCCCAAACTCCTAATTCCAACGTAGGTGAGTATTTAACCCAAAACTCCAATTTGGCCTTGTATATTATTATTCTTCATTATATGCCTTCAATGGTTGGAAATTAAAGTCCACCAATCCAATAGTATTATGCAATACTTATTATGAGTGTAACATCCATTTGTGATTGTCTCTGTTTAATCAGCTGCAAATAAGAGAGAAACTTTTAATTAAAATTACAGGTTCGCCTTCTGGTCATAATCTTGCATCAGCAGGTCCTTGTCGTTATGACAGCTCCCTAGGTAACATTATTGAAACATTATTTGGCTTCCTTTTCGTAGTGATCATTTTATATTGCTTTCTTATATAGAACCCATTCAATTATCGTGCCAAAATGTTGTATGATAGGTCTCTTGACAAAAAAGTTTATCAACCTGTTAAAACAAGCAGAAGATGGCATCCTCGACCTGAATAAAGCTGCAGACACATTAGAGGTTACTGCATTTGTGGGATTAGCATTTTTTGTACGTGAATGCTGATTACTTGATAGTGTTCTGCTATGACAGGTGCAAAAAAGGCGAATATATGATATAACAAATGTTCTCGAAGGAATTGGTCTGATAGAAAAGAAGCTGAAGAACAGAATTCAATGGAAGTATGACAAATTTTTTGATGCGGGTTATTATTGAATCTGAAAGTGAGTATCCATTACATCAGTGAAATTACTCAACCTTCTCCTAATATTATGTAGGGGGCTTGATGTGTCAAAGCCTGGGGATGAGGATGAAAATTTTTGTAGCTTACAGGTATGTGTCCTTATGAAAACTTTTTTCTTTTACTATTTTATGTTTTTTTGGATTACGAAATGTTTATTCTGAAAGCTGTATAAAATTTACGTACCAGATAGTTCAGGTAGTCTAAATTTTATCATCTTTGGGAAATGTGCTGGATCTCTACCTGTAATCACTCCTTATCAAAATCCCAGTTTTAACTTATAACATTAGTCTGATATTTAGTGGTTTAAGTGGATGTATCCTGTTTACTCGTTTAGATAATTTTAAGGCTGTTCTTCCTTGTGGAAGAAAATGATCATAATTGGCTCTCCAACTACATTGGAAGACCTAAATACAAATTGATTGTATATTCTTGAAGTTATATGATAGTATTATTAATATATCTTGATTGGCAGGCAGAAGTTGAAAACCTTTCCACTGAGGAGCGTCGATTAGACGAACAAATAAGGTTGCAAACTCAGATTCTGTAGTGTTTTAACATTTGATGTCAATTGTGACCTTTTGGATTTCTCTGAGACATTGAAATCATGCAGAGAAATGCAGGAACGATTAAGAGATCTCAGTGAAAATGAAAATAATCGGAGGTACATTTATTTTCAAAAATGAAATAAAACACTCAATAAAGCTTTGAAGCTCTCAGATTGTCAATCGGAAGTAGGCAGAATGATTAACCGAGAAAAGCCTAAACTCAATAAGGTTTTTGAGAAACGTAAATTCAGTTAATCAGCCGACAACACTAATAAATGAACATTATATATGGTCATTGGTAGCTGGCAAAGCTAAATTGTGAACCCTGTTACAAATATGTTGTCCCAAACCAATGTTATTGCTTTCTAAATTATTTTTATAATTATTTCCTAATATTCATTGTTTTTTCATGATCTTATGCACTTATACTTAGACTGTTTCTTCATGAACAAGCATTAACGATTCTTGCCTCAATGTATGAATTTTTGGGTTTTGCAGGTGCCTTTTTGTCACTGAAGAAGATATCAAAGGTTTGCCTTGTTTCCAGGTTAGCTGCTGCCATTTTCAAATGATATCAGATTAATGTGATCCTCAGGGCAATGTTTCTAACGATTTTTTTCGGGAAGAACTGGTGTTTATTGTCCAATGATATGTGCTTTATTGCTCCCCTGCAGAATGAAACATTGATAGCTATTAAGGCTCCACATGGAACTACTTTAGAAGTACCTGATCCTGACGAGGTAACTGTCCAAATGTAAAATACGTCAGAAAATCCTTACCTGAGTGCATTTAAGATTTCCATCAAAATTTTATTATGTGGCAGGCTGTTGACTATCCCCAAAGGAGGTACAGGATGGTCCTAAGAAGCACTATGGGTCCTATAGATGTTTATCTTGTCAGGTAATATTTATTACCTTTTTGTTAGAATTATCTGTCCATTTACGCAAATGAGGGAAGGCAAAGCAAACTGGAAATGAGTTTTCCAACTTCTCTTTTACTATTATTTTTCTCATTCTCTGTGTTTCTTATTTGCAGTCAATTTGAAGAGAAGTTTGAGGAGGTTAACGGTGTTGAAGTTCCTTTGACCACAAATTTACCTTCCACTTCCGGGTACAATGAGCCTCCTCCCATGACAACAATGGAAATGGAAGAAAGTAGAGGGAAGAGTATTGAAATGCAAGAACCCAATGTTCATCAAATGTGCTCAGATCTTATTGGTTCACAGGACTTTGTTGGTGGGATTATGAAGATTGTTCCCTCGGTAGTAGACGTAAGGAAAATTTTTAAATTTCATTTTGGTATGTGTTTCAATGATAAAATTAATGAAGGAATTGAAAACTGGGAAAGATCTCAAACACAAACAAAAACTTGTAGTCTAAGATTATAGTTTTGAATGAAATAAAATGGTCTTATATAACCAAGAAACTTGAGCTGGGAAGATAATGATCTACAGACTTACACATCTTTGAAAAATTGAGAAAACAGAAGTGATGTATTTGTCACTGACCTCTAGCTGAGATTATCTGACTTGGCTTCATGAAGAAAGGGTGATGGTTGCTTCTGTTTTACCTTTTTCTTTCAGAGTGAAGCTGATTACTGGCTTCTATCTGATGCTGATGTTAGCATTACTGACATGTGGAGAGCTGAAAGTATCCTTTTTTACTAATAATTTGGCCAACTCTTGATTAAGTTGATATTATGTTACATAATGTTAATTTGGCATCTGTTAAAAGTCGGATTCCTTATATTATAAATTAGCTGGTGTTGAATGGAGTGATTTGGGTCCACTTAATGAAGATTACCCAATGTCCAGCATTGACGAGATCGCCAATATCAGCTTGTCTCTTCCGCAGGCTTCACCATCCCCATCCGCAGCAGCTGAATTGCCTTCTAATTCAAACCCTACTGGAAGTTGAAAGGAAGATCCTTTCTGATTCTCAAAAGAGATTGTATGGTGTAAAAGGTATTTTTTTCCGAAGGTGATTTGACAAGAAGTTCATATTGGATGCCAATTCGAATGACTTAAAAAATAGAAGATAGATAACAGGCAAGCTAGTTTTGTACAGATTAATGATGCAGGACCATTGGAGAGGTGTTAGTAGTTTTGTATATTATATTAGTCTTCTCTCCTTTGGTGCAATTCAGGATGGCCACGGCCGTTTTATGCAGGGATAGCAGGGTAGATGGTTGCCTTTCAAGTGCAGCGATGATAAGCCACTTAGTATTGAAATAAACTCTGATTGTGTTGAGCAGAACTCGCTGAAATGGAATGTGATTTTGGTATTGAACACAAATTGTAATTGAAATCTAGAGAGAGAAAGTCTATTATATTTATCTGTTTGTCCAATCCAGGTTGCAACTATGGGAGTAAGAGCCGCCATGGGAGGAAACCTGGGCAGCCTTGTGTGGAGCATATGTCAGAGAAAAGGTACCCACTTTCTCTCAAAAGGTAGTAGACCTGGAAGGTATTTATTCTTAATTGTTTTTTCTTCACCTTTTGCAGCAGAGTTTGGACGTCTGCAAAGATCGTGCATAACACAGGTAGAGAGAGAGAGAATGATGGAAGTAGGCAGGTATGCGTCCCCATATTTGCTAGCAAATTGACTTGCTCATTTAGGAATAGTATGTGTTCATCGAGTTATAAGCAAATCCAGTGAGCAATGGGTAAAGGTAAACAAGTAGGTTAGAATTGTGAAAAGAGGAGAGTTTTCTGGTCCCAAGAAGTTGAATTAGAGAGCCTGATTTTGAGAAGTTGAATTCTCTGCACAAGTGATGTAATTTGATGTAAACAGGAAGATGGAGATGAGCAAAAGAGGACAAATGATAGCAGGGTTGAAATCCCAAATAAACCAGGGGAGAAATATGAGAACCTTCCATAGACCTTCTAGGCCATACTATTTCTCAGGGGTGGAACCCAGCTGGGCGGGTCGGGTCCTTGTTTGCGAAAAAAATGGGTCGGAACATGTGAGTCTATACTTAAAAATTAGATCCAAACTAATCGGATAATCAATCTGACCTAGAACCAACTTTGGGTTTGTTTTGGTTTCTTTCATTAAATTCAAACTTGTAGGTAACTAATTCAACTAATCTAAAGTTTATTTATTTTTTACAAATTTTAGAGTAAGATCACTTAATAGATTTGATTTGGTAGTCTCTATTTATAAAAATTAAATTAGAACTCAAACCAATTGATTTTGGATCACATCGAGTTCATTTTTTTAAAATTAAAATATGATTAGTGGATCTTCCTAAAATATTGAGGGCCATATAAGCTGAATCAGCCATGAGCCCCAACAAATCATGCCTATGAATGATTGTACCCTAATGACCGGCTCCTATGTGATTTCATGTCTTCTGTTTAAATGTATAAATTTGAAATGAATATTGCCGTCTAGTGTAAGTTTACACTTAAAAGTAACAAAATTTAAGGTACAGTGGTGTGTGCATGGGTTCCCACAACTCGAGGGATCCTAAGTTGTCCCGAAGAGATTGCAAATTAAGTTAAACTTTAAGACTTATGTTGTACAATTAATAACCTTGGCATTTCTTCATTTTACCCTTTGTTTGTCGATAGTTTGTTATTATCATATCATATGAGTGAATAAAACAATAAATCACATGAATGAATAAATAATCATACAAATTAACGAATTTTATTATTAATTTTTAATATTTTATAGTGCTTCTAATTGTTAAAAGATTATTGCAAGTGCAAAAAATGTATCGTTTTAAATCGCAAGTGCATAGTCAAGTAATATAAAAGACTATCGAACCCACGAGGATAGCGAATCTAAAATTTTCAAAAATATGTAAAATAGCAAGGTTTTAAAATAATAAAGATAGTTTGGATGATTTTCTAGAAGTAAAATAATAAAAAAAGATAAAAATAACAATTTGAAAGTAGTCAGATTTGAAAAATGAATAAAATTAAGCCATAAAAAAGGTTAGATTTCAGTTTCTCATGTTTATTCACTTTCGGTTGTAAGCATGTGCTACAATGCATACTATCACACGTTTGACGGAAAGAATATCAGTGAAATCGATGGTTGGTGTTGCCTATCGATTGACTTCTTTTCTCAATTTCTTTCAGACAAAGGATAAAATCATCAATTTGCCCATGACACTCAACATACCATTTACGCATCTTAAAATCCCTTCAATGGAACGAAAATGAGAAAGAAAAAGTTGTTACAAGAATAATTTAGAGGAGAACGACACCATTTTAGGCCTTCTTTTGGTTAGACTCATAGATGATCATAAATAGAAATCATCATAATTTTAGAAGGATTTAGTTAGATTGAATACCTAATCAAAATAATTTGGGAAAAACAAGTTTGATACGTTAACTCAATACACTATATATGCATTGACAAACCCTCTCGCAAAAATGAAAAATAATTTTCAAAAACAATTCCATCGAACAATAAATAAAAGGGTAAAAATATAACGTAAAATAAATAACCATTAAAATAAATAATTTAAATCGCGCCGTAATCAGTGTCAAGGTGCGCCAACTAGGGTTGGGCAACCCGAACCGGACCTTAAGGTCTGGCCCGAAACCGTAAGGTCCGGGCCGGGTACGAGTAGGGTAACGAGTACAAATATGGTTTTAGGTTCGGGTAAACGGGTAGAGAGTCCGGGTACCGGGTATTTACGGTTTCGGGCCGGGTACAAGTAGGGTAACGGGTACAAATATGGTTTTAGGTTCGGGTAAACGGGTAGAGAGTCCGGGTACCGGGTATTGTAAAAATACTTGATACCCGTGTTTAATACCCGTTGCCCAGCCCAGATTCTGTTTTTTTATCAAAATCCAAAAATACCCGGATCTTACTCAGAATACCCGGATCTAGGTAAGCAACATTTCGGAAAGATTTAAATTTCGAGTAGACCCAAAAATACCCGGATCCTACCCGGAATACCCGGATCCGGGTATTTTTCCATTTTTTCGAATAGGTCCGGGTTTCGGGTACTGCTTCATACCCGATACCCGAACGGACTGGGTATTTTTTTTAAAATACCCGGCCCGTTAACCGTTGGCCCAGCCCTAGCGGCAACCTCTTTTTTGTCAAAGACGACGGCACCTGCATTAAAAATTTTTTAGGGTGTCAAAGTTTACACTATCCATTTCAAATTTTACAGTTTGATTCGTATAATTACTGAAAAAGTACTATGTTTAAATTTATTTTTATCGTTTTAATAATTAAATTTAATTTAATAATAAAAAAATTACAATTTTTTTTTTGCATGAAGCCTACATCGAACCGTACATTTGCATGAATTCCAAATCAAACGGTGTCTAATCTATATAGCTAGAACATTCTATTCGATGAATCTANTTAAATCGCAAGTGCATAGCTAAGTAATATAAAAGATTATTGAACTTACGAGATAATGAATCTAAATTTTTCAAAAATATGTAAAATAGCATGAAGCCTACATCGAACCGTACGTCTGCATGAATTCCAAATCAAACGGTGTCTAATCTATATAGCTAGAACATTCTATTCGATGAATCTAATTTTCCTTTTGAAGCCTCATCCTCTCCAATCTCCTCCGTTGCCTTCTCCGTCTACTTCTATTTCTCATCGACGGGAAGGATGTCTCTGGTACCAGCAATTCCGGTGAACGACGTGGCGGAGGTGGAGATGGCTTCTGACTCTTCCTATCCTTCTGTCCGTGTAACCGTCGTCCAGGCTTCAACTGTTTTCTATGACACTCCTGCCACTCTTGGTTCATCTTCTCTCTCGTTTTTCCTTTTGAAATTTCATTTCTGAAGTTATCAGTGTTGGTTTTAAGAATGAAGTTTTATTGTGGGGATTTTTTTTTCTTAATTTCTGTGTTTTATTGATTGTACTCGCTTATTCGAGGATGAAGAAACTATAGCTCAATGTCGTCCCTGATTATGCAGATAAAGCTGATGGATTATTGGCAGAAGCAGCTGGATTTGGTTCTCAGCTAGTTGTTTTTCCAGAAGCCTTTGTGGGGGGCTATCCACGAGGCTCGAATTTTGGTGTAACCATTGGAAACAGAACAGAAAAGGGGAAAGAAGAATTCAGAAAGTATCACGCGGCAGCCATTGATGTACCTGGTATCTTTCGTTCTCTCCACTCTCATTTACCCTTTCCCAAAACGTTGCAGTTTGAAGTAGAGATTCTGTTGTTTCTAAAAATCATGAATAAATTGCATATTAGTGCCATCATAATGCTGTAGCTGGTATTATGTCGTCTAAACATGTTTTTATTACTTTGCAAAAGCTTCAATCATTTTTCATTAATAATATTTGTTTATGGATTCTAAATTTTCAGCTTCTTCCAAGTTCCTGATCAATTTAATGCTGTTTTCTTCTGAATTAAACCTTAAGGAATTTTGAATGTACTCAAGTCTGTTGATTTTGCAATAATCCTAATCACACTGTGCTATAATGGTGAGATGCTTGTAACATCTTAACTTCAGTAAATACTATCGACGTTTAAAGGCTATGTGTATCTACTGTGGATTATCCCTTGATCTTGTCAAAATGTATATTACATTGACTAATATCAGTTACAGTTTGTGTTGCTAAATGTAAAACTCAAGAAATGCTATTTAATCTCAACCTTTCTTATTATATTGAATTTAACTCTCCTTTTTCCCTGCATACAACAAGGTCCAGAAGTTGATCGGTTGGCAGCAATGGCAGGAAAGTATAAAGTATATTTGGTCATGGGGGTGATAGAAAGAGATGGATATACACTGTATTGTACTGTTCTATTTTTTGATTCGAACGGCCATTACCTTGGTAAACACCGGAAGGTGATGCCAACAGCCTTGGAGCGTATAATCTGGGGATTTGGAGATGGATCGACTATGCCTGTTTTTGAGACTCCGTTAGGGAAAATCGGAGCTGCCATTTGTTGGGAAAATAGAATGCCACTTTTGAGGACAGCTCTGTATGCAAAAGGTTTGTGTTTTATTATTATTATTGTTGGGTTTGGAAATATGTACATTCTTATCTGATTTTGCATTGAGCTTAATTTAGGATCACAGATCTTCACGGATCTTCATTATTCATGTATGTCAGATGGGAAAAGAACACCAAGGACTTTGAGAGACTGAAAGAAATTTTGAGCTATCTATTTATGTATGGTTTATAAATGTGCCTTTTCAGTTCTAACTTTAACATACTCACTTTATCAGTTTAGAAAGGGCTGAAATCAAATCTTAAAAAGTCAACATTAAATATAGTTTCTCTCTATATAATTTTCTTTAGTGATGTCTACTATACTTCTTTATTTGGTCAGCGGAAAACATCTGTTTGAATGATTTATACTTTAAAGTTCTCCAAAAAATCTTATGTTATGCATATTAATGTTTGTAGGGATTCAAATATATTGTGCACCAACTGCTGATTCTAGAGATGTATGGCAAGCATCAATGAAACACATTGCTGTGGAGGGTGGATGTTTTGTTTTGTCAGCTAATCAGTTCTGCCAAAGGAAAGACTACCCCCCTCCTCCTGCATACAGTTTTTCAGACATTGAAGAAGATCTCAGCCCGGAGTCTATCGTTTGTGCCGGAGGAAGTGTCATTATATCACCATCTGGAACTGTCCTTGCCGGACCCAATTATGAAGGACAGACCCTTATCACAGCGGATCTAGGTACTTTCAAGATCTAGGATGATTAAACTTCTTGATATCCTAGTTATTTTATATGTGATGATAATACTACTCATTCCATGATTGAGCCAAATGAGTTTGTCTTTTCTGCAAACTTTGATTTTTGATTCTCAGATATTGGAGAAATAGCACGAGAGAAGTTTACGTTCGATGTCACCGGCCATTATTCGAGGCCTGATGTGTTCAGCTTGATCACAAGAGACGAACCAAGAAAGCCTGTTACTTTCGCATCCGAAGAAAAAGAGGCTTCTAAGAATCGTATAGAAACGGCCAAACTACCCCGACATATGTTCGGATAGAGGTCAAACTCTCAGCTAATGACTGGCTAATGCTTGTTTGGATACCTATGTATTTGTCATTATAATTCGCTGAATAAACATATGTGGAGTAAATATGGTGTTTTATTGAACCCATAATGATTTATGAGTTTGAGAGATATGGGACAAAAATGGGAGCGAGCAAGAGCAGTTGTGAAATTAGATAAGATGCATTGAACTTAAGAGCCTTCTAATTTGGAGCAAGACAAAAGATGATAGAGGGTAGGGGAAGGACAAAGTAGAGACAAGTGGGTTATGTAAGAAAACTATCATTTCAGAAATTGTGCTTTAAAAGCAGGTTGGTTGCATGTTACTTGTCTAGGTTGTCTATTATCATGTCCCCTCTCTCAAGATTTTTTATGTATTTGCCTCAACCTTGTATGCCTGCATCAGCTGAGTAATGGTCAGCTCTAACATGAATTATTTGCTAATAATTGTTGGAGGTGGAGAATTAGGGAAATTAGTTTGAGAATTTATGTTAAATTTTGCCCGTCCGATGGTGTCGTGTTGTTTATAATCTTTGATGTTCGAAGATGTTGTCGTGTTGTTTATAATCTTTGATGTTCGAAGATGTTGTAGCTGAAGTGATCATAAATTTTTCTTTTTTTCTATCAAATCAAAAATTTACAGTCGTGAAGAATGTTTATTGCATTGCTTGGATAATCTTATGTTTACAATTTGATGCTCTTCCACTGGAACCTGACAGAACAAAACAGTATTGATGAGAATGAAAAAGAAACGCAAACGTCTGATAATCTTTTGAGTTTGATTTGTTTGTCTCACAGGGGTCATCTTTCCAAAACGCCATTAAAGGGACTTGTGAAGCTTTTGTAAAGGCTAGGATTGACCTCTGTGTGGCGTTGGATAGTCAAAGCTTTGAGCTGGAGCGACTTTAGCGCCGGAAAAAATGTGATCTTTCAGGTAGTTCATGGATTTGTATTTCTGAATTTCACCTTCATTTTTGCAGTCAAATTGATCGGCATCTACCGGAGTTTTACGGCTGGAATCTCCATTTTTGGACGGAGATGCTCCTCTGTTGAAGCAAATGCTTCCCCATTGAATCTTCTCTGAAAATGGTTTTCTTCCTTTGACTTCTCGTTCTACAGAATTTCTCTTTGAATCAGTTTGAGCACTTTCCTCGCCACTAAAACTCCATTTGTAGCTCCTGTTGTTGTTGTCCATGTTCAATTCGATCGAATGAAGATCACTATCAGCTGAGTCATCGTCATCTTCAACCCCTCCTGGATTCTCGATGTTCTTATCGAGAATGGGGGATGCCCCGAAATTGATTTCTTTCAAGTAAGCCTCTAGCTCTTTGATTTTTTCGAATTTGGGAGATTCCGAGTCGTTTTCTTGACTCGATTTCTTGCTCTTCAAACAGGCCTCGAGCTCGGTTTTGAGCTTATCCATGGCTGCATTTTTCTCTTCGAAGTGATACTTAGCTTCAGAAAGCTTCATTTGAACTCTCTCTTCTCTGAATACGTCTGCAAGTTGAAGCATTTCTCTCTCCTTTTCAACTTCTTCTCTGACCTTGATGGATTCCTTGTTCAGTTCTTGAACTCGAGCTCTGTCTTCTCCGACTCCTCTGGCTAACTCATCGCAGATTTGCTCGAAAATCTCTTTGGCTCTCTTCTCCCTCTCAGCCTCCTGAATTGCTGCAATCAACGAAGCTTTTGAATTGGCCAGTTCTTTCCCGAGCTTCTTGCTCATTCTCTCTGCTTGTTTTCTCATCTTCTTCTCTGTTTGAACTTCTTCTGCCATGAATTCTACTGCTTTCTGCGTTCTGTCTCGCTCTTTTCTGGCCCGCAGAGCTTTTTCTTCTGCGAAGAATCTCACGAGCTGCTCCATTTTCTTCTGGTTCGACCCCTGGTCTTTGAGTAGCTCGTCCACGTGTAGCTTCGCGTGGCTGAGCTCTGTTTCCAGCGCCGAGACGAGGGAGGAAGACGATGGGCTGTGTTTTTCGAGAACCTGTAAATGGTTTAGGACTTTGAGAAGTTCCATGGCGGTTGCCAGCCCGTTTCTCACTTCCTTCAGGCGATTCTTTCTTCCTTTCGTGGGTTTTCGATTTGTCCGAGGATAGCTCTGAATCTGAAAAGATCGAGGAGAAGTGTCACATCGTTCACTTTCTGAGACAGAACTTATGGCAGTGGACGCCATTGATATCGATAATGGCAAGCCAAAGAAGAAGAAGAAGAAGAGAAAAGAGAGAGAGAACCACGATCTGACCTCCATTAAACTGACTGGAATTCTTCTCTGCTCTCCGACACTTTCGACTCTGTGAATTCTCTGCAATAACGTCAATAAAATCATGCAAAAAACCCAAGCGAAGATTTCTTTCAGTGTAATAGAAGATGAACGGAAGAATAAGGAAATGAATCTCACCTCAGAAACAGCACTACAAAATGAATCCTGAGGCAACAGCCCCGGTTGTGAAATCGGTGAATTTTTCTCCCTGCGATTCACTTTGTCTTCATCTGCCACCACCGTCTGCCGCGGAGCTTCGTCGATCTCCCACAGAGTAGCAGCCAGTCTTCTATCGGAAACCGACTGCTCCTTCACTTTCCCGCCGCGCATCGTCGGCCGGGAGTTGAGGATTTCAGAACTCATAATTTCCGACGACGGAGACCGTTTGCTCACCTGCCACGACGGTACCGAAATTCGCTTCGCCGCCTGAAACTCCCGCTTGAATCTGCACAGGCCGACGAAAGAAGACGAAGAAGAGGACGAACAACCTCGTTTTCTAATATTGCTTTTCTTCACAGCCCTCTCAGAGCTTAAGCATTTCTTCCACGGCATTACTCGCTCATCAAATCACTCTCTGAAACAGAAAACAAAAACCCAGCTCGGTATCGAAAATCTAGGTCTAACAGAGAATACGAAAGTGACGGGCAGACGAGAAAACAGTCGCGATCATTGAAGTGGAAGCCACGGGTTTATAAAGAATAAGAATCGAACAGTTAAGCCTCGGATTCAGCAAAGAAAGAAAGCGACAATCGAAACACCATTTCCAGACGGTCGGCTTCTCTCTGAAACATCAAAAATCTCAACCGTAAACATGAACAGAAGAATAACTTTGAAGAAGAAACAAAGAGAAATTCAGGGTCTGAACTGGAAGGCGTTTTGAGGGCCTTCTTGCAAACAAATTCTAGAGAGAGAAGGAGACAGAGAGACAAGGAGACAGAGATGAGGACTGGTGTTTCATCTGTCAGACTGTGGTTGGTAAAAAACGATAAATCCAGCGTGACCTAGTTGGAGAAGATTATGACGTGGAAGCCAGGTGGACTTAATTTGGCCGTGGTGTAACCGTCTTAGGGCACCAGGCTGGAACCGCTTGGTTTTAGTTTGGGTTCTTTGGATGCGTATGAATCTGATGGCAAGAAAATGTCCACGTCATCATCATTGCATTAATTAGTAGGGGAAAAGTATAATAATTTTAATCATATGGTAAAAATAATTTTAATCCTATTGTGGGAGTGAGTTAGATGCGGGAAAGATACAAACAAAAGTTTCGTGAACAATCGACGTATTTCAACGTAGTTGAAAGTAAATGCAGTTAAAATCGGTCATTAAGTAAGATTAAAAAAGAAGTATGGGTAAATTACATTGTAATTGCGTTGTGCTTTCATTTCTCCCTCGTGGAGAATTTCCTGGATGTGTTTGAGAACCTTTGCGATGTTTAATGGGATTAATGGTTATGCAATGTCGATGTTCTTAACTATGTAACGAGAAACACGACTAAGACAGGGATCAAATATATGGTCCGGTTTTGGTCCATTTCAGGATTTTTATTGGTTCGATTCTCGTCTGAGAAGTCTAGTATGTATAGGAAGGAAAGAGAGAGAGAGAGAGAGAGAGAGAGAGAGAGAGAGAGAGAGAGAGAGAGAGAGAGAAATCACTGGAAGCAATAGAATCGTAAAGGGGTTCGATTTGAAGAAATTGGGTGAAAGTTTTGTGGAGGAGAAGGCAATCGTTTGCATAAATTCTGCATGGATATAGATAGGCTTCCCACCAATTAAATTTCTCCACGTGGCACGTTAATGCGACCTCTCGTAGGAACATGTTATATTTCTGCTCGTCTGTACAAAAGGAGAGGCGATAGAGCAACAAAAATGGCGATCCCTGTGAGAACGAAGAACGTTCCAAATGCCTTCTCAGTTTTCTGCTGCTTCTTTTCTCTCTCTCTCTCTCACTTTACCCGTCTTCAAGACCTCCTCGCATCTCTGCTTCCCCTCTTCTTCTGTGATTCTGAAGGGTGTGCTTACGTCGTTACGTAATTACGTGGGGCCCACTTCATGACTTCTGACCTAAATAGTCAGCTTTTGCCAGGTATCACTCGTATGTTTAATGTTGTTTATTTCTATTATCGATTGCCTTACGTGGATTCGAGGTTTAGGTTGGTCAACGGGGTTGACTGATGCTTTGGCGTGTGTTTGTCGGATTCGAACTTGACTGTTCTCCTCCTATTATTTAAACAAAAACTCAATGTATATTTCTATCTGAAACTATCTAACATACATGGTGTAATCGGATTGCTTTAGACCGCTATGAACCGAAGTTTTAGATCTGATTTTCAGCTGAATTTCGAATTGGGATTTGGGTTTGGCTTTTTTTTTCCTTTTCCCAATTGGTTTGAACTTCCGGTTTGGGCTCAATTTTTCAGTATTTTCCGATTCTAAACCCTAAAAACCTTGTTTTAATTGCATACAAAATATCAAAAGCAAATCAAATTATTTTTTGCAACTTCCAATTCCGTTTGATTTTCTCAAGTTTTCAGGTATAACAGAGAATCGAAACAAATATTTTCAATTTCAGTCTGGTTTTTTTATGGTTCCGTTAGTCCTACAGAAACCAAACCCATTCAACTCGGTTCAAGCCCCTAATAAAAACCAGTGTAAAATTCCAACCAATCTCATCTAAATACAACGTATTTTGGACCAACTCAGAACAGAACCGGGCAAGCTTTAACAAAAAACAAATAGAGACAAAAACATCAATCAATCATTGCGTTGAGCCAAAAAAACAAATCTAACCTTAAACTCCTCGTCTCTATGAGATATATCTTTCCTGCTGTTCTTGAAGAAGCTTGGCTGAAGACTTAGCATCCAAATAAAGCTCACTCACTTCTTCCAAATCACCCTGTAAACAACAAACTCACCCAGTCTAAGCAATTTGTCTAATTAAGATCATTCATAAGCATTCAGTTGAACACAAGTTACTGTGCTTTGTTTTTTGTTGAAATAGTAAATACCTTGCATACGGTGTCCCGGCCGTTCATTTTCGACACAATGCTAGCCGGTGATAATAGCTGAATTGCATGCCTAACGATACACAAAGAATGATGAGAATCTGTGGAGGAGAAAACAACCATTGGAAAATCTGACAGACCTTAAAGATGTCCGTTGACCCGTTTCTCCGAGATACGCCAAGCTTTCTTCATCGATGGATAGTTCTTCGACCTGTGCTCGTATGGCTATAATCTGACTTGACGATCAAGCAAAAGCAGAGTAAATGTAGATTGTTAGCTTTTGATCACATGCAAATTGAAAAGTTTTTTCTTATAAACTCCACCTGAATCATCTCTGCAGGACCGTAAGTCTGTGTTCGGATAATCACTAATCGATCCAATAAGTCAACAGGTATTCCGTGTGGACTATTCATAACCGTTCCTCTGCCAAAAATACAAATAATATATATATCTCCGCATAATCCCACATAAGGATTGAGAGCATAACTAGTTTCCAAGGACTAATAATTTTTTTGACGTATAATTATATTTAATAAATATTTAAGTATACAGACAACACAAATTAAAGACGAATTACACACCTTACATTGCAGACTCCTCTATTTGTAGCGAAGATAACGATAGGAGAGAGTGAGCTCTCTAAAGCTCGGTTTAAGTATGAAAAGCATTCCATATCCAGCATATGCACCTGCAAATTGAACTTCAGAAATGACTCGGAATTGGAGCGTTGAAAATATTAGAGAACTTAAAGGAGTAAAGAACCTCGTCGATAAATAGAACACCCGGTACTAGCTCTGCTACACCTTCGTCAATATACCGATTTACAACCTAACACGAACACATCCAATTGAAAAAATCAAAAACTCACATTGAGATCTTGAAGAACAACTAAACTTCAATCTCATCACTGGTTATGTATCGATCATTTAAAAAGCTTGAGAAAACTGTCTCCTTTATTCTCACACGAAATAAGTAAGAGTTGACCAAAAATCAACATTTAGTTGATATTGTTTATCTTCTCCAACAATATCATTTACAATCAAAGTGTTTTATTCTGCTTATAGCCAACATCCTTAGCATTTTAGCAATGAATTTTCTATCTAAACCAAATGGATCCTACCTTATTTATCTCTTGCCGCAACTTGTCAGTGATCTCTGTCTTTCTGGGCTTCATCATCTGACCCATTAAAGATAGAATATCCTGTCCACCTTGAGGCCGGGCATTGGCTGCGTCAAGGTCATGCAGAGTTACATCCTGTTAGGAAGAAAAAGTAAAGAAGTAAAGGTTAAACCATTATAGCATAATACTTTTCAAGAATGAAACGTTTAATAAAATTACATCATGCAAAGAAAGTCGTATCGTTAAAATTAGATTATGACATCAAAGATGTGAAAAAGCAGTACAAGAGAAGAAAATACATAAACAGTTGCAGTAAACAAACCTGGACTATCTCTTTCTTTTTGTGAACCTCCCCTTTCGGAAGTGGAACATACTCTTCTGCTTCGAGATCAAATTCAGTTGCAAAAGCATCACTTCTACCGACCCTTTTTACAGCGCCACTATTAGCTTCAATGTAAATAACATCACCTACGGCAACCTTGAAATTGAAAAAGAGAAATAATACTTAAGTGACTCCACATGTGGAAAGAATGTCTAAACTAGCTTGACTGAACAAACTATCAAAAACTACGAATTAATAGATGGAGAAGGTCTGAGAGCTCACTTTCTCCTTAATCAATGCATCGTAAATAGTCGGGTCTAGCTTCAATTGCTTAGTTCCTTTGACAGTCTTCAATCCTATAATGACATGGCTAATGCTTTTTCCATAGCCACCAGTAACACTTTCAGTTTCTTCTGGTGAAAGTTCGGTCACCTAAAAAAATACGAAGCAAGTCTTGAGTAAACCAATATGTTAGACGGTAAAAATGTTATAAACGACAACTTACCTCTCCTTCATAGACCTCTTTATTTTCCTTAATACGCAGGCCAATAGACCGTCGGAAATTTTCCATCAGGACCTCAGTTTTCTTCACTTCTGAAGAATAAACCTCGGACCCAACCATGGGACAAAATGGCACCTGCAAATGACAGTGAAGGGAGACATATTACTTATCTAAAAAACCATCAACCTTTAAATCACATTTAAGTAGTTTCTATATAGAAAATTGCATAAGAAAAAGAAAATAACAAACAGAACAAGAGAACAAGTAGTTGGTGGGAGTAACCTTGCTTCCTAGTTCCTGAGATATCCCAAGGGCAATGGCAGTCTTTCCAGTACCAGGAGGTCCAGCCAATAGAAGAGCTCGGCCAGCCATTTTCTTTTGCCGAATCATATCAACTACCAGACCAGCTGCTTCTCTTGCCTCAGATTGGCCCACAAATCCAGCAGCTAAAGGTATAGCTCTCCCATTCACCTGGAAAAATTGCTCAGAATTTAGTTTGAGATGACTGAGAAACTTGTCAAATCAACAATGTCTGTAGAAGAACATCATAAATAGAACACACACTACATAAATAATCATGACAAAAGAACATCAAAATCGACATAAAAAGGCGTTAACGACAAGTATGAAACCAAGGGTTAATCTACAAATCTATGGTGGCTGAGATAGCGAAAAGATACTCAGCCAAGACTTCGCTAAACCCTAAACCCCATAAAAAGAAAAGAAAAACAAAATGACGAAATTTTCATGAACTGCTCCAGATACAAAAAAAAAGTGAGAGAGATTAGAGAAGGGTGTACTTCGAGACCAAGGCCTTTGATATGAGTGTGAGTGGCTATGCGTTGTTTCTTGGAAGTAGACTGAACCTCTTCAATCTTCATCTTCTCCATCTCTATCGTCACCCTGGCAAGGAGCCTGCTTCGTTTCCTCGGCTGCAAAGATTCAACCTGTTGGGTTTAAACTCTCGGAGGAAACCGCCCTGCCGAGACAGAGAGAGGAGCAGACGGAGCAACGGAGCAGGCCGGTGACATACTTATATATATATATATATATATATATATATATTTATCAACCATCAATTAGTTCTTTATTTTTAAATAATTGTGAAAGTTGAACATTTTATCATATATCCTTACGTATCGTCGTATGAATTGATTAATTTAAGATATAAATAAATATTTATTTTTTTACTCATTAAATGTATTTAAATTGATCTAATTATCGTCGTATGAATTGATTAATTTAAGATATAAATAAATATTTATTTTTCTACTCATTAAATGTATTTAAATTGATCTAATTACGCGATGACACGACAAATAATATGACAAGAAATATACGAAAAGTATAATTCTAAAATTATTTTTTGAAATAATCTATAATTTTGATTATGGTTAAATTGAATTTTTGGAATGTGAAATGACTTTGAAGCTAGTTTTAAGTATGTCCCAATTCCTTACCATTATAGTTTTTGCAGCTTTGGTTCTAAAAATTTTGGTGTCAAAGTTTTCGGTAGACTTCGTGTCTTGAAAGTTTAGAACCGGAGCAGAATCATAATGGGCGGCAAACCAAACCAAAGCGGAATAGAAACAACAATTTTGGTTCGGTTTTTTGCATTAGAACCACATTAATTCAAGAAATTAAAAGAAAGGGTGGAGTTAACAGAAATAATTATGTACGAGAAAGCATTTGTGTGATCAATCGAAGTAACCCTATACAAACATAATACACAAATCTCTCAATTTCTGCAGTCTGTATCATCACATTTTCCACAATAACACATCCAAATGAAAGCAAAATCTCACCTTCATTATTCTAGTGTTGACCTTTGCCTTTAATCAGGATTGATGAGCATTCTGCAGAGCTTGATAGACCATGTCAATAAATTGATTATCCTGACAAATCAAACACTGGCGAATATGATATTTGAAGATATCCAAAAATAAGGCGAGTTTCACAAATTATATCCACAATGATCAGTAGAAGCTTCTTTGATTCCGAACATGAAGATCATAGATTATGTCAGTTCAAATCTATAGCTAAAAGTCACTTGATCGATTTATTATACATTTATGACTGGAATCTTGTTCTCTCGATTTCCCCATCACTATCAATACAAAGTTTCTCGTAAAAAGAAAGGTTTCTGCCAAATCATATTCATGATCTAATAAACCAAGAAAAAAAATAAGACAAACCTGCACTAGAGTCAAAAGTGCATCTTGAACATGTTCGCGGGAGAAGGCCGGTCCATAATTCGGGTTAGGAAGAGAAGGTGTCAGGGAGGGTGGAGGATTAGGTGGTGGAAATGGCTGCAGCATAGGAGTACCATACGGGCGTGGCACCACAGGTTGAAGTGGAGGAGCCGTAGGAATGGGCGAAGATTCGGGAGGGGCCAGCATGGCAGAGGAGGAAGGAGGAGTGAAAAACGAAGAGGGTTTAACCAGATTAGTAGGCCGAATTATGGTGCTTTCTGATTTAGCAGATTCAAGAAGAGGCAAAGGTGTAGAAGAAATCACAGAAGCAGGTGGTACTTGTAGGGATGGAACTATTACAGAGGGTGAAGGTGAACTTACTGGACGCGATGGTCCAGGGATGTTTATGGATGGCTGAAAAGATTCTCCACTTATTGCTGTATTTGAAGAATTTTTCATTGTTAAAGCGCCCTGCAGTCAAGAAATCCATGTTGTTAGAGCTTTGTAGGGTAAGGAAAAAGATGCACAACCCTGAATCTAAAAATGCTAGCATTGAGTCTCTAGGCCAATAGACATAAATCAATAATCACAAATCTACCGTATCATTTTTATTTGGTATAACCATTGACAACTATTTACTCTAATTTTGGCCAAATGTTAGTGTTTGGATCCAAACTGATCCTATGAATTAGTCATTAATAAAAAGTAAAACTTACACACACTTTGAGAATCTTCGAGGATTCTATGCCTCTTACATACTACACTTGTCTAATGATATCAATTCATTCTCCTCTACTCTATTTAATAGTCTTATTTTAATAACATATATCAATTACCATAAACTTTCCAAAACTTCTATTAACCTTCCCTAACTTTTAATAATTAATCACGAATTACAATATCGACCCTAACAATTCTAACATATACGCACAAAATTGCAGCGCGACATTATGGGTTTCTATATCTGCTAAAAGGTGAACATCCTTGTGAAGATGATTTAACGATAAATGGCAAAGGGTGAAGACGTTGTTCATTATGTGACTGATACATGCAAATCATCCTATTTACGCTACATTTTCAAACATTTAATACACCAATTGCTTCACAAGTACATACGCTGAAAAAGTTCACGAAGGAAGGGTCATCAGGAGCATCTGTGACATTGGATAGACTTGATGATGATGGCTCCAGAGGACCGTCCATCACGGCCATTGTTGGGACAGCTTCCAGCTCCTCAAATTCACTGCATATGTTCGAAATTTTTAACTGTTTAGAGTAAATTCAAAGTTCTAATATGCAAAGGATAATAAACAGTTTTTAATGTCTACACTAGAAAAGATTTGAAAGAACCAAGCATTTTTAATTTGTACAGTTGAAAGAAGCATTGATACCTCTTCCTGGTAGGTATTAATTTTTGTGGCACTTTGGAATATGCACTAAGTATCCTGAAAAAAAATAAGGGAATACCGTAAGAGAAAACAATCCAAGATTAAAGATTTTATTCAAAGAATTTAAACCACTACCATTTAGTTAAAAAGGTCATAAAAACATCTCACTTCACCTCCAAGTGAGCAATTTGCAGCAATGGTGTCAATAAATCTGATGACCTAGGAACTAAAAACTTGCCAATTAAGTTACTGATTTCTTTTCCTATCATTTAACAGAAATGAAAGCTGGTTCTTGCACAATCGAACACACTTTAAAAAGAATAACCCACCACTATAATATTCGGATTTAATGCAGCATTGATATTAAAGCTATTGCACTCTATCTTGAGGTTAGCTATGAGTTGCATGATTGCTAACTTATGGCTAAGAATAGCTACTAGGTATACATCGGAACATAAGAACAAAAAAAATACCTGCTAAAAAGATTAGCAACCTCTTCACATTCGTGTGCATTGTAGAACCAAATACCATTAACCTCTTGGGCTGCATTTCGATATAACAAGTATGGAACCTGGACTTCATACTCAAAATCCCCCAAGAGATTCTCCACCAAATTATCTGTACAATGAATTTAAAAGTTCAAGAGCATAATGATACATGGTTTGCTACCACCAAATACGAAAAAAAAAAGATAAATAAAAAGAAAAAAAAAGGTCTGATCTTATCCTAAGCTGGTTAACAGCAAAAATGCTGAATCATCATATCATCAAATGTTAAGATCATGCAGGCCCTTTCAAAATCTAAACTATTTAGGCAAACCAATGGAAACAGAGATTCAAAACAATTACGGTATAAATAACTAGAGTACCGCCAAACTGAAATTGATCATTAAACTGGAATAATTTCTCTCATCATGTGGATCTATTAAGCTACTTCTGCTGCTGAATTCATTTTCTTTCTAAATATTGTTTGTTTATGGAAAGAACTTATCAGCCCTGACTGAACATGTGAACAAGACCCTATAATTCTTGTGATACCACAAATAGACGTTTAACTAGGTTTACTTTCCTTGATAATTAAAATTATAATAAGCAAACAATAGTCCTGAATAGCAAGGTAGAGACAGCGTTGAGATTCTCTTACCTGTATTACGCCGATTCATCACAATAAACTGAAAGCGAGGTTGTGTGTTCCTGAAAATTATCAGTAAAAACGATGATACTTCATAACTCCACAGAATTTGACATGCATATGGCATAGCTCATTCAGAACTTATTGGATCAACCTCACCGAGAATCACTCCGAAAAAAGCACCAAATTTCAATAAAAACAGATATGCAGCACTTGAAATGCAATGGAGTTAAAATAAATTTTAAAAAAAAGACCTCTTTACAACGAAGAGAGATCCTTCCACATCCTTCCGACTCTGGAAAATAAATTAACAAGAAGTCAATAAAAAAAGGCAAAAGAACACCATGAAAGAGCTCATTTGATCATGATATCAGAAAAAGAGATATACCCATTGACTATGATCGATGTCGAACTCGTAAAAAGTGACGTGAGCTGCAGTGATGAGAATTTGCTCAATAAAAGGGTCGATTCGCTGAAGTACGGTTAGATTCAGAAGCTTCGTACTTTGCTGGTCTAGATTGGGCATCAATTTACCGTTCTGCGACATTCTTCTTCACTCAAATCACCCCCAAATCGCAAAACCTAGAGAGAGAGAGAGAGGCAGCGATGAGGTTGGATCGATTCCGCACCAGATTTCATCGAAGATTCTTCCAAATGACTAAATTACCCCCGTCACAAACAAACTCGTCCTTCCCCGATCTGTAAATATATCATCCACGTGTCGCACATAGAACAGCTCTATTGGACCCTTTTAGTAAAATCATAGCAGTGATAAAATAATATTGAATTTATCATAAGGCGTTAGGCGAATTTAATAAAATGTTTTAAATAAATAGTAATTTGTAATTAAAATGGAATAAGTCCTCGTTGGTTGAATTTCATTTTTCTTCGGATGTCATTTTGTGATTGCTGCTATCATTTCTCATATGGGTGACAGTCAGATCAAATCGACTCGTCGACCGGACCCAAATCGACAAATTGAATCAGATCAGATTATTTTTTAAACTCTAAAATTTGATTAATAATTGAACCACGAATGACCGAATAGTTTCGGATTGGTTTTTGAATAATAAGAGTGCAACCCGATAAGAACCGAAACTATTAAAAATAAAAATTAGAAAATAAAACTAAAAATTCCTACGCATTGTATACTTGTTGAAATTATTTTTCTACACTTGAAAACAAGCAAATATCCAAAATCTAGGCCAAATTGTTGTCCACCCTCTCCCGACGTGTATCCAACAGCAGTCAGCCCAAGCCCAACCCAAAAAAATTAACCGCAACCTGATCGAACTCGATCTGCAAATTAGGTTCTGAAATTCGACTAGTCCGAGTTAGATTCATATACAATTTTTTCAAACACAAACCCATTAGATCATATATCTTTCTCTAAAAAACCAAACCGAGCTCACCCCTAATTTCTCCGTACAAAAGCAATGTTCGTCGTGTGTGATTTTAAATGGTTGCTGGTATTATTAGTTGGTCTCGTTGATGTTATTTGATTTAATTTTAATAGGTATGGACTTGATTGGTGTTGTTAGTCCGCTCGGAAGGGGTTGAAAGAAAGAGTTTGGGGACATGATATCGGGATTGAGATTTGCAAAGGGAGTGTCGAGGGATGACTTTAAAAGATTTTCGATGGAGGGTATTACTTACTACATTCCCAAAGTATATACTAGCTATCGTACTTAAAAAGTGAAGAGAATAATGTACTTAAGTCTGTGAATTTAAGGGCGTTACAACCCATTCGTCATCCTCTCTATTGTGCCATTGATAGACAGAATTTGCAATATTAGCCCAAAAATGATTTCTTCGCGATGATATCAAACTTTAGAGGTCTAAAATAGTCTCTTTCGATGAGTTTAAGGATTTATAAATCTAAACGAAATTCAAGTATCTACTTATTTGCAACCCCTTGTTGAGTTCAAAAGATTGTATAATTGGGAGGGTTGTAGATTTTTACCAAGTCAACCCCTACTTTGAAAGCCTGGTCAACGATCGTCCTAGGCTTTCTTTCAAGGCCAATTCTTTGGTTCTTCAAACTCCAGTGACGTCTTTCCAAAATTATCGTTCATTTCCCAGCTACAACTCGCTGCAATTACCGGAAAATTCTCAGAGTTGGAAGCTTTCTCAGCCACTTCCGGCGTTTCTCCGTTCACCTGGAGTGTTTCCGGCGCCGCCCCCCGCCGTGGATGCTCCGCCGTCCCATCTAATGGCCGCCGATCAAACGCTCTGCCACACCCGGACCCTACGTAGATTCTACACAGACTGAATTCATGCCTCAGCTGCACCGGATTTCAAAAGAATGGTCAGATTTTGAGAGTTTTTGGTAAGTTGGACGGATTTTTACCTGGGGAATTGATTCGGTGGATTGAGTGGCTATTTCTTCGATTGATTTGTACTCGTTCATCTTCCACTTGGTTTTTCTTCCTTTGGGAGCCTTTCCTCTGTAAAACACCATTGTTTTCCTCAGCCCAATAACTCGGGAACTCGAAGAGTAAACTCGGGTGATGGAGCCCGTCGCTTTCCAGTACCCAGTCGCCGTCGTTCTGCTCGGACGGCCGCCGGTGGCTTCTCTCTCCTGCATCGGAACAAAGAAGAACCACTGCTCTGTGTCTCCTCTACAAAACTGCCCCGATAAACCTGAAAACCATCAGAAATGTGAGTCTTTTTTGTAAAAATGAAACAAACCAGTAGTTTTACAACGATGTTTTTTTTTTACTGGGGAGCTGCCATGGCTCGATGCAGTAGACGTTGAGAACTGGTATAACCAAGTGCATGATGTCTTGTCTTCTTCGTTGGAGCTGGTGGGGGAGATAGAAGGTGAGAAGCTCCTCCTCTGTTGGGTAGAAGCGAATACCAGGAGTGAGATACGCCATTGTTGGTCTGCACTCAAGCTTTTCAGAGGAAGCTGCGCAAAAGTAAGCACGAGAGTCAATGGAAGGACGAGGGGTATTTAACCGGGGGAGGAGCTTTTCACTCGCTTAATGGTGGAAATTGGAGAAGCATATGAGCCGCTCATGAGTCTTAAGGTTTCCTACTCAGATCACGTTGAACCAGTCTTCTCTCTCTCGTCCCATCTCTCTCTAAATAATTAAGCGTCAATTTCCACGAGAACCCAAATTAGTTCTCTAGCTATTCTAATCATTTATTCAATCAAATTAAATTCAAATTAAAAATTATGATAAGTTTAATGTGTCAATTGACGATTAAAGTTTGAGTGATTTGTTGCAGTTAACTTTATAGTTTTACACTAATTTTTAATTAGTGATACTACAACAAATTTTAAATAATTTTCCGTTCACACTCGGAGGAGAGTCTACCCTTATTTCCGAATGCATTTTCACTAATACCAAAAGTAATTCCGGTTATAGATTATACTTTCATTATAGATTACGTTTCATAATTTTGTTCTGGTTTTAAATTTTGGAACCGTAGCCAATGGTTATGACTTTAGTTTGGGATAAAATCGAAACGGACCTCAACTGGCTCACTTCTAGTCACGATATAATTCAAATTATTACATTTTTAACTTATTTTTTGAATATTTTGTAGTTATGTTGTTTAAATTTCAAGAATAATGTGTTTAATTTATGACCACCAATAAAAAGAAACCTCTTAGCTGGCATTTATATGTTTCATTATTTATTATTTATTATAAAAATAATAATTGGGAAAGAAAAGTGAACAATGTCTCACGTCAAGTTAGAACTATGATATTGAGAACAAGTCAAGCTTATTTTTTCATTATAAAAATAAATAAATATCAATTTATGTGAAAGTATTTCAATAAATATTAATTTTTTTAATTGACAATAAATACTCAAACTTAACAACAAAAATTCTACTTCAAGTATTTAGTTTCTTCACATGAAAATCATAACCAAAATTTATGTTTCAACTAGGATAAATAAATATCATAAATAATAAAAAAATAAAAAAATATTAGTGATTTTTTAGCGTGGAAGTTAAAGAGACTCAAAAGGATACTTGGGTCGTCGTCCGTTTTGTTTGGGGTGTGAGAACGGGTGTTTTGGGGACTTGACATTTTCAAGATCCAATTTGATCCCCCCTTCAACTTTGGTTTTTCTTCCTTCTTTAGTCTTATCTCTTCTCGATCGCGACACTTCATCGAAACATCGTTTAATAATATTACAATACGAGCAGATTCGAGTATGATCTCTGGTTTTGAATTTTCAATATAAGCAAATTTAGGTTTGCATGTTCATCTCTTCTTCCTTGATTCGGGTCTATTCGACTTAGATTTCAAACATATTTTGATGTAAGAACGGGAAAAATTCTTTTGGAACCTACTTGGATTCGGAAACCAGACCGCAAATATTTGTGCCCATACAATAATTGGTAATGTGCTAATAACAAATAACAAGGAAATACTAGGATGGATTCAGAAATTAAACCTATCCACCCCGACCTAACCGGCATCGCTAAGGAGAAATCAGTCGATAAGAACGGTTCATCGAGACTTGTTCCCTTGCATTTTCATCCTCGTACTCGAAGTGTTTGATCTTGAATCTTCTTCCAAAGATATAAATTCTATTCTGTTGAGTTATCTGTGATCGTGTATCGAACTGAAACGATCAAACCCTCCCAAATAACAATATGTCATCATAAAAAGCAGACAAAAGCCGAGGAGGAAAATGCTCGGCCCGACGTGTAAAATGCAAAACTGAGAGCTCGTTGTCGCTCACATTTTGCATCATTTTATCGTGAGTTTTAATGTTGGCTTCTTAGGTTGACTTGTCCCGAGTGCCTAATTTGCTGAGATGAAAATCGAACATTGATAGAAAAAATGAATTTACGCTATGAACAATTCTCCGCCGCACGTTCATCCGCTAGGTTTTGTGGACGCGAGCAATTAGCTTTTGAAGCAACCACTTAGACAGGCGCGGCTCGTTCCTATTCCCTAAAGAACTGGTTCACTTTCAGTTCAACAGTGGGTACAATGGCGGTCCGGCCCCTGCTGTGTCGGCGTTCGGTAGTGCCGATGCCGGGACCGTTATGATTCCGGTTTCCATTTTTGGGACGGCCATTGACGTTCGAGTTCTAGCTGCGGCTTTTAAAACGGACGTCTACACCATCGAGAAAATCGAAGCCGGGTTTTCTCCATCGACGTGAATGACGACTCGATGACGTGTCACGTGATTAGTGAGATAATATACTCTTAATTGTGTTGTTAATCTTAGTTAACTAGATATAATAATATGAACTATGTTTATAACCGGCAAGACTTAATTGAATATCTTATTTTCTTCTTTTAAATTTATTTTTAAATGTGCAAACAGTCAATTTAATTAATAAATAATTCTCATTTTTAACTATAATTTTAAAAATATAAAATAAGATGCAAACTTTACATTATGCATTTATAAACTATCCATACTCCTAGTCAAAATTTTGCAGGTGAATTACAGTTTTAATCTTTAATTTTACATTTCTCATCGTTATCCTAATTATATATTATCTTAATTTTATATTTTTCATTACTACGTTTAAATATTAATTTTTAACTATAATTTTATGTTAATTATTAATTACCACGAAAAGATCTCATTACCATTTATGTTCGTGACCAGATAAGGACAGGTGAAGTGAGTTAAATGTCGCAATTATCCTCGTATACGTCGAAATAGGTAAATAAAGATGACGTGTAAGGTTATTACTGTCATTGACAGTCGCTCTCCCAAATTTCGTTCTTCTAGACGAGTCCACTCCAGTTTTTACCCAAATTCACTTCAACTCTGGAATTTCTCTCGCCGGCGTCTATTTTTATCGATTATCCGATCATGGGGAAAAAGAAGACCAATTTTAGCTGGGGCTCAGCGCTCTTCGGAGCGGCGTCGGCGTTGGCGGCAACCGTCGTCATCTCCGCCAAGCCCAAGGACCCAACGTTCCATCTGATTTCCATAAACTTCACCTCCTTCAAGCTCAAGCTTCCAGTTCTTGACGCAGAGCTAATGCTTACAGTTCATGTGACTAACCCTAATATCGTCCCCATCGAATACTCCCCGACCTCCATGTCCATTTTCTACGATGGTTCTCTTCTCGGGTCGGCTAAAGTGGAGGCTGGGTCCCAGCAAGCCCGGTCCTGCCAGCTTCTCCGGCTCCCGGCGAGGCTCGACGGGCTTCAGCTCGCCCACCACGCTTCTCGGCTGCTTGCTGACGTGAAGAAGCGGCAGATGTTGCTTCAGGCGGAGGTGGATATCGGAGGGACGGCGAAGGTTCTTTGGTGGGACCACAAGTTCAAGATCCACGTGGATAGTCATTTGACGGTTGATCCTGTTTTGCTTGATGTGATTGATCAGGAGAATAGTTCTGCGCTGGAGGTTTTCTTAACGTGAGTTTGAATCTTCTTCTTCCTTTCTGATTTGGTTCCATTACTGCGATCACAGATTGGAAAAACAAAAACTCTTAATGCAGATTAGACTGTAGATCTCAAATCGTTAATGCTTGACGTTTCGTTGTTTGCAAATGGAAGCATTAAGGAAGAAATTCATCTTCTTCCACATATGTTTTAGTTTTCTGCTGTAAAATCCTTCTCTGTTTGTACCTTTGGGTATGATTCTGAAATGATGAAGATAACGAGAGCATAGGAAGATTTTCCATTCTTAGGAGAAGATTTGGGAGCATATATAACTATTTCTTATTCATATTAAGATGTAATTATCAATTCCGTGTAGCCAGTAATGGGAGGCAAAAACAAGTGTGGAATCTGTCTGAACCAGCAAAAAATACAGCAAATGGGACGACCAAGTTAATGATTCCCACGTCTTATCCCTTCGATTCGACGGCACTACGACCTTTCTCGTTAACCTTTCCTGTCAAACTGATTTTTATATTTCAAAAATTGAAAAAGAAAAGCTTTTTCATTGACAGCATTGTGCCAACTGCCATTAATGACGTCCTCCATTCTCCATCTCTTTTAGTTTCTTCTCAACAAGAACCCTTTCTTCTTCTTCTTCTTCTTCTTCTTCTTCTTCTTCTGTTTCGTCTTCCTGCTAGTGATTTTGCAGATTTCAATTGGTGGGAACAATGGAGATTTTGCAGCAACCAATTGTGAGGCAGAGGTGGTGAAGTACAAGAATACGCTTTCTTTACTTGCCTTACTTTTTGGAAATCTTTACAGGAGTAACAGAATCAAGCTCTGAGCCATGGAAATTGGGTGGCCGACCAATGTCCGCCATGTTGCTCATGTCATCTTCGACAGGTTCAATGGCTTCTTGGGTCTGCCTGTTGAGTTGGAACCAGAAGTCCCCAGCAGCGCTCCAAGCGCTAGGTACATTCCACACTTGCGCAATATTGATCTTTTGTTTTTAGTAAGATTACAACTTATAATATGAAACATGGCTATGACTGTTTCGATAATTCTTAGGTTTATAGATTGTTGTTCTTCCTTTGTACTTTTTCTGAGATGATCTAGATTTGTGATGGATGGTCGAATCATTGTTATTGATTTCAAATCATCATCTAAATTCGACTCTCGTGTATCAACACATATTATACTCTTCTGTTGTTATTCCTCCTTTTTCTCTCTGATCTGTCTCTTCATTGGATAAATTTGAAAAAGTTTCTGTGAAATTTCTCGGGTTCAGACATTTGAATCGACTCATCGGCCTCAGCCGAAGCTTTTTGATGTACTTCCATGGCTACTCTATCAACCAATTAACAATTAGAAGACTTAAACTTTCATCTTTGTTCAAGGCCTTTGATTCTAGTATGACTATTTTGTTTGCTAGTGAATGATCGGCTATCATATACATGTCTTGATTTCTGCCCTTTTGTTCTTATTTGTAGTACAACTGTTTTTGGAGTTTCAACGGAGGCCATGCAACTGTCTTATGATCCTAGAAGAAACAGTGTTCCCACAATTCTTCTTCTGATGCAGCGACGTTTATATGCTCTTGGAGGCTTGCAGGTAAATTAACTATTAACTTTCTTCTTGTCTTGAAGATAATTCTTTTGTGAAATATAAAAGTCTTCGAGTTGAGTGACCCGAGTTTTATTTTGGCCCTCCTGGAAAACGTGTCATAGAACAAAAGGTTGAGAACAAGATCATGGATTTTTTTGCCCATAATTTTAAGTAGTGAGTTTCTTCTCTGGTTGTGTTTTTTTTCTAATATTTCCACGTAATATTGAGTGTTCGCTTTTCTTTCGTAGTTCGAATTTTCAAAACTAAACTATTGATCCAATAATGGATAGTATGATCAACATTCGAGTGGCTCGTTGAATAAATGGTCACCTCCTTGATACCTAAAACTGAAACTAACTGCGATTACTCTTCAGGCTGAGGGTATTTTCAGAATAAATGGAGAAAATAGTCTAGAGGCATATGCTCGAGACCAACTAAATAAAGGCGTGGTACCGGATGACATCGATGTACACTGTTTGGCAAGTCTAATTAAGGTATAACTTTGCCGTGTCATAGTATTTTATTCTTTTAATCTAAATGTGATCGATGCATATCGGGTCTTGAAAAATTCATGAAAGGGAGAGAATCTTGTAGCGCGGCCAGATTCCTAGTTGCAAGTTTTTATTTTTATTTTTGCAAGATTATCCGTTTCTAGCGAAAGTAACCAGTCGATAGGTTTGAGACATCTTATAGGCTTACTATACATATGTAAGAATATAGATACACATACAGATACATATACAGATACGTATACAGATACCTATACAGATACGTATAAAGATAGATGTATATATTGAGTGTTTGAACTTTGATATTGTTTTGTATTTGATTGATTAGGCTTGGTTTAGAGAACTGCCTACTGGAGTATTGGATTCTCTATCAGCTGAGCAAGTTATGCAATGCCAGACAGAAGAAGAGTGTGCTAAACTTGTTCGGCTTTTACCCTCCACCGAATCGGCGCTGCTAGATTGGACCGTCAATCTAATGGCCGACGTCGTTCAGGAGGAGCGTTTAAACAAGATGAATGCTCGTAATGTTGCCCTGGTTTTCGCTCCGAATATGACTCAGGTTGATTTTTTCGATCATTTTCGTTGGGGAAATGTGGTGAATTTTAGTTTAAATGCATGAACTTTTAACCATGAGATAGCTGAGAGTATGATTATCGATTCGATGTGTCCTTTCAGATGGCTGATCCGATAACTGCATTGACGTACGCCGTACAAGTGATGAACTTTCTAGAGAGACTCGTTATAAGGACACTGCATGAAAGAGAAGACTCAATCGTTGATCCTCGTGGCTCCGATGAAAACGATCATCGGAGCCCTTCACCGACCTACTCTTAAACACGTTATGAGAATATAAAGCTCATTCGGACGAGACCCTTTTGAGATCGTAGCTGTGTCGTAGAAAAGTTGAAGGCAATTGCCGATTTGAGTTTTAAGGATTCATGGACGGATCGGATCGGATCGAGACAAGGCGATCATGTGTTGTTTTTCGTTTGGATTTGTTTGGTTGGCAAGTTTGCGGCGGGTGGTGAAGACTAAGTTTTTAAGAATTGTTGATATGAACTAGTGCTTGTTGGATTTCATTTAGACCGTGTTTATTCTTTTCTTTGTTTGAAGTCGAATAAAACGATGTCATCTGTAACATAAGCGGTTCTTATGTGATATAAATTTATGCGCTTTTCATCAAACTATGACGAAGGATTCACATTATCTTGCTTTTCATCCTTTTTTATCATGATTTCTGCAGTTTCGTATCTCGACTTTGACAAAGGATTCACATTATCAACCCGTATGGGTGGAAATCGGTTCGGTATTAATCAAACAGAACCAACACATCTGTTCATTTTGGAAAAATTAGCATCGAAACAAAACCGAGATATTTGGTTCGAAACAAAACCTGAACCGAACCAAAAGAAATCATAAAATGACACAAAACAAGAACCGAAACCAAAAACCAGTCAAAACCGAGATATTTGGTTCGAAATAAAAACTGAACCCAACCAAGATAAATCATAAAATGACACAAAACAAGAACCGAAACAAAAACCAGTCAAACCCGATTTTCTTTATCGAAAGTGAACCGTGTTCGGTTCAACACCAATCATAACCAAGCCGAGCCACGATTCCAACTAGGATAGAAAAGGTCGACTAGAAGAAAGGGTGAATAAATAGAAAAAAAAAACCTCCAAATGATTATGAAACCTGGACTTACAACCACCAATCCCTGATTCCACTCCCAGTCCCAGCTCAGCCATCTCCCTCATTAATAGCCACTTCCCCTCTCCTCCCTCCACCGTCAATCGCTCATCTTCTTCCTCCTTTCCCTCTCTTTCTCTCTCTAAAACCTGCTTCCTCTCACCTCCCATGGCTGCCTGTGGAAGCCTCCACCATATTTTCGAAAACCCTTTGCCTGACAACCCTTCTCTTCTCGAATCTCTCTCGTCGCGAAACCAGATTATACCGGCCGACCCACTCGAGCCGTCGTCGTTTACAGAGATTTTCGGCGAGCTTCATTTCAAGGACACTTCTTTTTCATCTTCTTCGCCGGAATCTCCTCCAGCTTGCGTAGATTTTAGCTCTTTTCCGGGCAATGAAAACGAGAGTGTAAGCGAGAAGGATGATTTCACATTAGAGGTTTCTCCTTTACCGGCAAAAATCAAGACTAACTACTCCGGCGGCCATAGAAAGGGCGAGAGCTTTTCGTCGATGAAATGGGAAAACTTGCATCTTTGCACGGAGGGGCTCGGCTCTGAAAGCTCCGACGACGTGGAGGATTTGCAAGGCGAAGTGAACGAACATTGGCACACCAGAGAAGAAAAAACGAAGCAAATCCAACCGAGAAGTCTAAGCAATGAATCGAGGAGGACGAAAACCAGGTGGGCAACTTTCCCTCCTCCAATATCCAGTATTGGAAAAAGTGGGAAGCCATGGATTTCTTTCAAGTCTTACAGAGAAGACGGGAGATTTGTTTTGCAAGAAGTAAGAACACCCACCCAAGAGTTTTTGCAAGCTTGCAGAGAAGATGGACGTTTGAAACTGCAGTTTATTCAACCGAACCTGGAAATACCAGAAGAGGAAGACGACGACGACGAGGATGGTGATGAAGAAGAAGATGAAAAAGGTCTTGCCGATATTGAAAATAACATAAATAAATCAAGTAATGAAGGACGAATGAATGGAGACAAGGGTAATTCATCAGTAGATTAGATTTTCAAGCTCCTGATTTTCTCTTCTGGCTCGTAGAAAAATAAAACTTCCACAAGAAAATATATTTCTCATCCTACATGTTATTCACGATTTTTATGATATCTAAATCTGTCTGGTGCCGCCATGGACGAAATCTCAGAGCTTCGCAGAACATACTTTCAGAGAGCAAATCAGAATCCTTAAAACTGGCATTTGCAGATGACAAAATTAACTGAAATTCAGCGTAACGAACAGCGAGGAGAGTGGCAATAGAAAAAAGGGTAATCTATTAATCATTAGTTAATGCCCAAAAGGAAAGATTTCAAAAGAACTGGACAAATTTTCAGTACCCAAATACAAACAAAACCCAAAATTTTGTTCTCTGAAAAATCTGCGATGACGACGATAATGAACAGAGATAAAAAAAAATGTAATTTTTCAGACAACACGTGAATGTAACACCAAATTCGGATTTTCTTCCGCAACGATTGATGAAAGCAAGAAACGTAATAAACGATAAATGGAAATTTAAGAACCAAAGAAACTCTTGAAAATATCGAAGAATCTGTCGGAGGAAGACTGAACTCGCCGGCGTCAATCAAACAGTACCAGGCTATTCAATCTCGGAGAAGATCCCACAGTGCAAGATTTCGTCTGATGACTCCCCATGATTTTTTTTTTCATGCAGACGGAATATACTTGGATCAACGCTGGATTCACGTGAAAGATCATGAAAAAGTGGACTTCTTTTTTGTTTTATTTAGAAAAAGCTAATATAATAACATAATTGGAGACACCCATAAGAGAAAAAAAATATATTAAAGAATCTTCCAGACGTGATTGATGAAAATCCACGTCTCCTCTCCTGAGAAGTGAGAACTCCATGAAAGCTGTAAACGGACGGCATAAATTTTATCAAAGTTAAAAACTTTTAAATTTAAATTTTATTGGCTTGTATCTTTCTGGGTGTCGTTAAATAAGAGGTGAAGGAGAGGTCTTTCAACCATACAGCCACCACCACTTGCACACCGTCTTAAGTGGCGAGCGGGGCTTGACCGGAAAGATGGATTAAGAACATAAAGCAGGGGTCTGAAAAAATGCCAGTAAATACTCGGAAGTCATATAAATCTCTAGGATCATCTGCCAATTAACATTCAAAGTTAACGACAAATCGACGATGAACATGCAAAAGAGCATAAAAAAAAGTTATAGACGAGTGCCCAAATGGCGATACCTGTTGGCCGGATTATTTGTGTTTTAGATCACCATGCAACTAAGGGAAAAGATTATCCACTCCAGGACCATATCTTGATCTCAATCCTGGACTTCTTCGGGCTTCTTCTTTGATTTGAGGTACCATGCCACAGCACTAATAGCAGTTATTGTGCCAGCGACGACAGCGTAGTTCCGGTTTTTATCAGTTGATGTTCCTGAAGTAGAGCCACTTGGTTTTGTGTCCGGAAAACCACTCGCCTCCACAGCCGGTTTCTCCTCTGGCTTAGGACCCTAAAACATCAGATGGAGAAATTTAAACTGAGATAATAGTTATTCAATGAAGAAAGTTCAAAATGATTACCAAGTTTAGAACTCTATGAATTGTATCTTAACTAATATTACATGTAAATTGAGACATATAAAGGATAAAAGTGGCTCATATCATTAGCGACTCATCCTCTTAGAAAAGGTCATAGAGAACAATTTGACGAGCATTGGAACGAAATACCCAAAAAAAGTGCTACGCAAAATTGGGCTATTATTGTATGTGGTTGTGCGACTACTCTACGTGAAAAAAAAAGTCTAATTCTGCATCTTATTTGAAAAGTACAACAAAACTCGAAGAACGGGAAACAAAACTATCGAATGGATACAGTAACAGTTTGTAAGCATATACTTTTGAAAGATGGATTTGCACATTGTTCGTATGGATAACTATTGAGAATAGAAAGTAGCCCCAACATCACCTTATGTGCCAGCTTCTCCAGCTTCTCTTTCTCAGTTTTCTACAATCACCACGAACAGAGAGTGAGAAAACCAATAAATATGACAAAGAAACCAGAAGGATATCGATAGTAGAGTCTGTCTTTCAACACCAAAATGAAACGTGGGAGGTGGGAGAAAGTAGAGAGACACTAACTCATGCAGGACTACAACTTAAACAAAACACTTTGCGGTCTCATTAGTCGTTAATGAAACTCCCAGAGCAGGGGAACATGACAGGATGAAAAGTATGATCGAATAGATAATAAAAATTTGAGTATACTTTGATGTAAACATTTTCTGCAGCCTTTTCCTCCTCACTGAGGATTTTACCGCTGCTTGACAGTCTTCTAGACACGTATCTAGCGGCAATTCTTGATGCCATGGTAGATGGTAATATTACCTGAAACCAGCTTTATGGAGATTAGAACAATTTCAAATCAACGTTTTAGATATGAAGATGGTCATGGTGGAGCCAAAAATATAAACGCGGGTTCCTTTAATTCATACATGACACTAATTACGGTCTTCATTGAAAAAAATTCAGATTGAAAACTCAAAAGCCTAAACAAACACCATCAACACCTAATCTCCGCCTCTTCCAAGTATTTGATCAACGGATGTTTCACAGAAATGGGAAGATATGAAAAATGACAACGGGAAATGGTAATCCAAAACTAAAACCGTGAACAAGAAATCACTATGTAAGCTTCCACCTTAAAAAAAATATATTTTGTGCAAGCAAACATGGTCCCAGCAGGTGGTGTTGGTAAATCTGGAAATGACAACAAAAATGCCAATCTACAACTTGAAATTCATCAAAAGAGAATCCAATTTCAGAAGGTGACAAAAAACGAATACAACAACCGAAAACCCAAGTCCAACAGTAAGTTAAGGCCAGGAGCTAAGAACAACACCACATTTCAATTCCCCTAAACAAGGTCAGATTGAAATGACGAAAAAACATCTAAAAGCTCAGCTCATCGACGCGCTCCGAACAAATGTCCGGATCAAAAAATAACACTGAACAGTATCGGATCTAAGGTAGAACTAAAAAGGGCAGAAACTGAGAGAATCGGAGATGAATCGCATACCCAAAGCTCGTACAAGATTCGGCTTCAACTGAGAGGTTGGGGGATCGAAAGCTTCTTCGTCGCCGATCTAGACTGGGTTTAACGGGCCTCTTTGACATTAAAGCAGGCTTTACTACCGAATCGGAATGGACGCTCGGTTCGGGTCGGGTTTTCCACCAGCCAGCACCGACCATTTAGTACTTAAATCTGCAGTCTTGACGACCCGACCCAAAATATCTTGAGTTGGGTCGGGTTAGGTTTTTGTTCATCAAATAAAAACATCCATAACAAAAACTATTCAACTTGTTTCTCATTGTCTATCTTATCTTTCCTCATAACTTTTTTGTTAAATCAACTACTCGTAATATGTGTAATCGATCAGGTCATAAACCATTTTCGTGTCCTTTGAAGTCTGATAATGGTCGGCCTTGATTTTTTCATATGTGGGGTTTTAAAGAAACCAAGACTAACTCTCTAAGATCCAAAAGCATTTGAGTGTCTAAGAGAACTACTTAGTTTTATTTTCTTGTGGGTTGATGATTCTCTCAAAAGCAATTTTAGTACCTTAATAGTGGTTGCTCGAGCCATATGACGAGAGATTACACTAAGCTTACATCAATCAATGAAAAGAAAAGAAGTGTGAACTTTGGGAAAAATCAAAAGGAAAAAATAATTAACACTGACAATATAGATAACCCTTTAACATCCTCTCCTATTTTAGCTAATGTCTTGCTTATTGATGGGTTGAAGCATAATTTATTGAGTCAATTATGTGAATTTTATTTGAGCTATCTTAAAAAATAGGAAAGAACTCATAGTATCAATTATCTTAGAACTTTTGAGTGCAAATGTCAACCAAATTGACAAACACATTTAAAATTAACAAATATTGTAATAATAAAAGACTGATTAATGTATAATTGGTATAGTTTTTATTTCAACAATTAATATTTCTTAGGGCAATTAAAAACCACGTAATCGGAACAAGTATATCCCATAACGAGTGAGGACGAACATATCCCCGTAGCCAAACAATACTGAATCAGATTGCGCTGTGACGTGTCACCATATCACGATAAATTCTGATTTCTTAATACTCTTCCCCTGCTTTGCTGCTCCATAAAGCCCTAGGCGCGTCTTCTCTGCCGCCAGATTTACTCTTCCGCGGCGCAGATCCTCCGTTTTTCACCCAAGATCATGGTAATTTCTCGTGAGTTCGCGCCATTGGAGATTATTTCTATTAGATTTCGCATTCATTGAGAATAACAGAGTTTCTTCTATCGAAAAAATCTCTACTCTGGTTTCTATCGTATCTTATTTTGGGTTATACCCCATACAAATAATTTTCGGAATCAAGCTTAACGGTTAGTGCATGATTCATTCCCGGAAAAGATGGAAAAAGAGTCGGCTGAGTGTTGGGCGAAAGCACACTGCTACTGGAAGATACCATTCCCCCATTGCTAAATGCTTTGCTCTGATACCAAGTTTTTGATTTCTTAGTTTTGTGCAGAATTTGATACTCCCTTTTGCGTTTATACTGTGATGCTTCTTCAAATATATATTTTTTTTCTGAAGCTTTATCACGTACCAGAGTGCCATCGGGATTCGGAAATATGGTGATATGGCACTGATTGATTTAAGAAATATTTACGGCTTTTATTAAACGGTTTCCTCCATAACTTGACGTTCTTCTATGGATAGGCTCCGAAAAAGGAAAAGGCTCCCCAGCCGTCCTCTAAGCCTGCGAAATCTGGAGGAGGAAAGCAGAAGAAAAGGTGGGTTGTGAATTCTATTCAGGGCAGCAGTTGGGATGTGTTGTCATGACTAATCGGCATTTTTACGCTAATATTATGGAGAATTTACAGAAATGGAGTGAAGGAAAGCAAAAGGAGAAAGTGAACAACAGTGTTTTGTTCGATCAAAGCACCTATGATAAGCTTCTCTCTGAGGCTCCAAAGTACAAGCTTATTACTCCGTCCATATTGTCTGACAGACTCAGGGTACTAATGTCTCAGCTTAATTTAGAAACAACCATTGTTTGCTTTTCTTGGCATCTGGCAAATTTGTTCCTCTTTATTTATTCATGAGATTCCATTTTGGTTATCTCAGATTAATGGATCATTGGCACTGCGAGCGATTAAAGATTTGATGGCAAGAGGTTCGATTAGGCTGATATCTGCGCATGCCAGCCAGCAGATTTACACTAGAGCTTCCAACACCTAAATAAGTTGGTGTATTCGTCTCTACTAAGGTAAGGCCTACTGGTTACGCCCGGTTTTGTCTGTCTTTTTTTTATGAAACTCTTATTCTTGAACTGAAACTCCATTTAGCTATTTCATCTGTCAACTTATGAGAGAATTTCGAAGCTTTATTTTACTGTATTTAGTTTTGGTCCGGAAGGATAACGCTAAGTGCAGAGTAAATCATTTCATATATATTTTCAGAAGATAATAGAAAACAACCCTAGAAGCCACAATATATAGAAAGAAAAACTTTATTATAATACCTAAAATTCCCCTATAATTATATACTAATAATATCAAATAAAGTGCAATTATATTTGGATCAGTTTACTAATGCTGTTCCAAATTCTTCTTTGTGGTTTGATAATTCTATTAAGCAATGGCAGTGTTATCCACCATTGCAGATTCAAAGCATTGGAATCGGGTCTGCAGAACCTGGCTTCGGAGCAGATCGGTTAAAATCATGACCCACCATTCAATTCCGATACTGCTTTGGTTCGAAGAATCCCAAATTTTGATTCAGTAAATGTAGTATGGAGATTCAGAACACTGAGAACACAGCAGAATCAACATCTTTTGACCTACTGAAATTCGAAAGACAAACCAGAAGAACCAATGCAAAACATCCTTAAAAAACACGATATGCCTTCCCCATCGTGCTCTTCAAGTACAAGCGTCTTACCTGATAATTGATGAACATAAATCATGGCATCAGACATGAGTTTAGAGATTATGAGTTAGTTCACAAAATGAAGCTGACTTCTGACTTACGTTTTGCCAGTTCTTCAACAGCGAAACAAGAAAATTAACACTCATTTGAACGTTTTGGAAGACCTGCTTCTCCTCCATCGCAACGTTTCCAACTGCAACTCCCATGCAGAGAACCTTCTTCAGCTGGAACTTGACCATTGCCTTAGTCTCGATCACTTTCGATTCAAGGTATTCTTGATGAGGGTAGGAAACTTCCCTGCAGTCAATAGTATGAAACATAACTGAATTGCACAAGGAAAGCTAAGAACTCTAAAAAAGAGAAAATTAATCCAGAAAACACTTGCCTGCCTTGTTAAGACCGGGGCCAAGAAGACGCGGGATCTGCTTGATGACAGCTTCCGATGCCAGAAAGGCATGATATTTCTAAGCTAGTTTCTTTACCAATTTCTTGTTTTTGTTAAGCTTCTTTAAACTTTCCACATCCATATAATCCAAACCTATTTTTACTGCCTGCAGTGTCCACAGCCCCTCGCTTAAACAACGAGCAAAGCATTGAAAAACAGTATTCTTGCTAATGATCACCAAAACAGACACTACTACAACTACACCTCTTCAACATGTTGAGCATCTCCAAGCATACAGATCTTCATCTTAGGGCGAGGGATGTGAGGCAGCTTCACTGAGCCACTAAATCGCTTGTCCTTCTGAGGATCGTAGTTTTTCAGCCCAATCTGTAGTTCAAGAGTTTCGGTGAAGTTTCTCTTTTTTTCCTTGGTATCGGTGAAAATAGATGAGATTGCTTCTCTCAAAGCATCTCCAATCTGAAGCTTACTGCAAATAGAACAATAAAATGAAACTAAATCCCCCCAACAAATTAATAGTAACGCTATAAGAAGCTATCCAAAGCAATAAATCACTTATAGTAACTCTGTAGTCGCCATAATGCCAGTCCAAGGGCACAATTCATATAAATTCGCAATACCAAATAGCCCTCGTTCGAATTTAAACTCTTCTCCTATATCTAAAAAGCCATTTTGGCAACAAAAATATAAAAACCCTTCAAAGTAGGATCCAATTTCATGTCGTACCTCATTTTTCAACCTTCGTATTGCAGAGAAACCAGCTGCGGCAGCCTTCCTGCCAATAATTCACATAAAAAATTGCGGAGGCAATACGAAAACCAAATGCGTCAAAAAAGAAATCAATCTCGTCGTCAACTGAGGTACTTATTCAAACCAAAAGAAACAACAAACAACATCGCTCCAGCAACGTCAAACCGCTCAAGCAATGAACAACGTCGACGATTCTGTAAGCATAGAGTAAAGCGTAGGGGAAAATACCAAAGAAAACTGTGAAAGCTGAGGTTTTCAGCGACTGATGGAGGCGAGTGATAACCCTAGCCAATAACAGCTAGCGTTGCGTCATGGGCTCTAATAGCCTAAGGGCCCAAAAAAGTCTAGCCCATTTAGCAAAAAAATCAATACATTACAACCCCAATATACCGTACGGCAATTTTTTTATTAGATTTTTATTTTTACTAATCAAATAAATATCGATTTAAACAAAGTTTCAAATAAATATGGATAAATTGATGTATAATTTTTAATTTATAAAGTTGCTTTTAATTAGTCAATAGAGAAAAAACCAAAATGGGTCTTAGTTTTGGGTAAATAGGCCGATCCGGACCTGAGTTTTAAAGAAAATAAAATTAAGGCTTCCTGGACTCATACTCATACACAAGTTGCGTCCGAGTGAGGGTTGGACCCTGTCTCAGATTCAACTTGCATCACTCGGACGCAACTTGCGTCCGGACTCAAATTATTATTATTATTATTTTTAATTATTTTAGCTACACAGATCTTATCGGAATGACTTAAAATTCTTATCACACATTTACAACAATAAAAGACATATCTAGAAATTTTTTCAACAATTGTACGATTTACTATGATTTGTTTAATACATAAATAAATAAATTTTGTTAAAATTACAGACGCTAATAAAAATTCGTGAAACTTCTATCACACACTTACAACACTTTAAAACATTATTCAACAAAGTTTCGTAACTTTTTATTGATATACGTAGTTTATTCGTTTATGTATTGAACAAATTATAGTAAATCGTACAATTGATGAAAATTCACGAAACTTTGTAGCATATTATCCTATAGTTTTGTAAATATTTAACAAAAGTTTCAAGAATTTTTAGTGCCGTATGTAATTTTAACAAAATTTATTTTTTTATGTATTAACAAAATTATAGTAAATCGTAAAATTGTCGAAAATATTTAAAAATTTTCAGATTTGTGTCTTTTATTATTTTAAATGTGTGATAAAAGTCATTCTGATAAGATTTGCTTAGCCAAATTAATTAAAAATAGTAAATTAAAAAAAACAATTGGGTCCGGACGTAAGTTGCGTCCGAGTGAGAGTCCGAGTGACGAAAGTTACGTTTGAGTGAAACACGTTATGTCTGAGTGAGGCAAGTTGAGTACGAGTGAGACAAATTGCGTCCGAGTGAGACAAGTTGCGTGTGAGTGACAATCGAATAATTCGATCGGACCCTAATTCGGACGCAAGTACGCAACTTGCGTCCGAGCATGCGTATGGAAAACTCAAATTTTATTTTCCAAAACTTATGCTCAAATCGGCTTATTTACCTGAAATTCAAGTTTTTTTTAGTTTTTATCATAGTTAATATAGTCTAAAAAGAAAAAGAAAATAAAGTGAGGAACTGGTCAGACAAATAGACAGTAAACCAATCAGAAAATCTAATTTTTTTTTAAAATTTATGCTCGAATCGGCCTATTTACTCAAATTAAAACCTGTTTTTAGTTTTTATCCTAGTTAATATAGTTTAAAAGAAAAAGAAAATAAAGAAAAGAACTGGTCAGACAAATAGACAAAAACCAATGAAAAACATCAATTGCGTCCGAGCATGAAGTTTTAATTTAGGCTCGAATCTATTTATTTATCTGAATTTGAACTCCCATTTTAGTTTTTATCTTAATTAATATAATTTAAAAAAGAAAAGAAATAAAGCGAGGAACTAGTCAGACAAATAGACAGACAACCAATGAAAAACATCCACGGTATGTCTGAAAATCCTGACAGCAAGATACTCCACTGAAAACATCGAGTCAATTGTGGGTAAGAAAAGATCCTCTGATGATCCATCTTTTAGGCTTCAGATTCCAGATCTTCAATGGAAATTTAGAAACCCTCATATTTAATTTTAATTAAATATGAGAATAATAATAATAATAATAGATTATAGTTATAATAATCAAAGGCACGAGTCTTCTTCTTGCTCTTACTGCAACCAAGTCCAAAAACGGCCGGGAAGCATATACTTATCGGAAAGAGATGAAAGATCAATTACGTTTCTGTCCTTGGTTTTTCTGGGTTTCCTGCCAGCCATCTTCTCCACTTGAGGCTTTATGTCTGATCAGAGCTTTCTTTTGCTGATCCATGGTTTGGATTTCCGAGTAGAGATGGATGGTCTTTTGAAAGCTTAAACAAAACCGAAAATGACGACCAAAACTGTGGTTTTAGGATTAATTATACGTGGTTTCAACGTCTATGTCGTCGTCTTCTTCGGATCGACAGTTTTTGTTTCGGTTTTACGTCTGTTTATCTCACTTCTTTCCTTGTTTCTGCACAAGATATCGCAGGTTTTTCTGGGTAAGATGATTTTATATCCTCTTCTGATTGCTAATTTCTATTTGGACTTTGGGTTTCGTCGTGGGATTGAATTCTTCGCACCTGAAAATTAAGATATCACGTCAGATTATGCACTAATACAGCAATTCCAAGTGGAAAATAAATCTAATATGTTGTTATAACATGGAACGCTAGTCAATTATATTGTTATTTTACAATCCCGAAATACAAGTTAACCTGATAAATAAATCGTCAATCCGAGTTCAACTTCGACATTAAGTCCTAAATCCTAAACCATATGGTAGATGCATAAGCTCACATCAATTTGAGTTTTTGGCATAAACCCTACAACAAAAAAAAAAAGCAATAATTTGTTTGCCCAAGATGAGATAAGTATTGTAACAAGAAGGTAGGGTAACCCACTCTTCGATGTCTATAATGTCTTTGATATTTTTATTTATTTATTTTAAACGATAGTTCAGTAGCTTCAAAGGTAACCTTTTGAGGAGTATAAATGGAGGGTCCTCCTCTTCAATGCTCAAACCTAGGAAGAGATAAACGCCATTGAAGGCTCTTTTTCTTTAGTTCATCTTAATGGAGAACAAACCGGATCCTCTGGTCGTCGGAAGGGTGATCGGCGACGTCGTTGATTATTTTACTCCGACGGTGAAAATGACAGTCACTTACAATTCCAACACTCGGGTTTATAACGGGCAAGAGTTTCTTCCTGCTACGGTTTCCATTCAACCTAAGGTCGAGGTTCATGGAGGCGATCTGAGATCCTCCTTCACTCTGGTAACCATTTTCTGCGCTTCTGGGTTCATGTAGTTCATTGTTTTCTCTGACTTAGCCTCGTTTTTTCTCTGGTGCAGGTGATGATAGACCCTGATGTTCCTGGTCCCAGTGACCCATACCTGAAAGAACACTTGCACTGGTATGAAGAAAGAGAGAGAGAGAGAGAGAGAGAAGAGAAGAGAGGGTTCTGAATTCAAACTAAACATCTTAAGACGCCATGCATGTTCTTGATTGAGCTTTTTTCTTTATCTATTAATTTCCACTTTCAGGATGGTGACAGACATTCCAGGAACAACATCTGCCACATTTGGTAATTCCCATACTTCCCCCTTCGATTTCGAGTCTAAATTCGTCATCCATCACGTTTTTTTCCTTCCTTGAATTAACATAAACAGGAAAGGAGATAGTGAAGTATGAGATGCCAAGGCCTATCATAGGAATCCACAGATTCGTCTTCATTCTGTACGAGCAAAAACGCAGAGAAACAGTGAAATCACCCAACCCTTCCACAAGAGATGGATTCAGTGCTAGAAAATTCGCCGAAGAAAATGATCTGGGCCTCCCCGTAGCCGCAGTTTTCTTCAACGCCCAGAGAGCAACAGCCGCAAGAAAAAGATGAAAAAACTTGAAGCTTTTTCGTGTAAAATCAGACTCTGTTTGGTCCAGATCTGATGATCCTTCAAATTTCTTTAAGCAGTAGTTTCTTCAATTAGTAGTTTCATGGCTACCATGAAAGTGGCTTTCCGAGGCAGCAGCCAGCAGGGCAGTCACTTTCTGTCTTTCTCTAGGGTTTGTACCTTCATTTTTATGGATGGCTAACTTATTCTCTCAGTTTCCATAAAAAAACTTGGTAGGGGACGCCGGACGCCACCCTTTTCTGAGTTACACATCACACCTTTGCCCACTTCTGATTCTCCTCTACCCTACTTCAAATCAAACTCAAGATCTTGCTATAATCGTGTTTTTTGGGTAACTTTTTTGAAGAACGAGTCGGCCTAATCACGTTTAACTGGAGTTAAACCTAAAATGAGAAGTTATATTTCGAAGTTTCGTGGTCGTTCATAGTTGAGTTTATGGAGGAATTTCGAGTTTTTACGCAGAGAAAATTGTTCGTAAAGTAAATAAGAGCGTGCGAACTTCAATGGAGAGTTAGGTATGCGTCGTATGTAGCACTGTAAGAGATGTGGAAATGGAAGGACAAGTTATTTGTAGGCCACGCATGAGCTCTTGTTACTTAAATTAGAGGGTTTCAACGTTTATGTATTTTTACCATCTTAAGTTATTAGTATGACAGTGGTTCTTGTACCATAGTCGAAATCTCTCACTCACTTCAGGCCTTTCATATTCTGGCCCGACAGTTTGTGAAAATGTTAAATCACGGTGACTCAGCGGCCCAGAAATAAAAGGTCTTTACTTGATATCCCAATGAGCTACCTCAATATTGGAGGTAACAACTTCTATACTATGACAGCGCATGCGTCGAACCTATGATTTAGTAGTTCTGCTTCACATATCGATGATTAAGTAGTAAATTTAATGTCTCGGTTAAATTTTATTTAATTTCTGATGAATTTAGTCCCGACTCGAAAGGTACACCAACAAAATGGAAAACGATCCAGCGCAAAATAAGATAGATCGTACTACCATTTATACTTGAATCAAAATTGAATAAATTACATTGGAAGACTATAAAAATCATGAGTCAAGCTCGATTTACAAGGTCTAATAATTGAGTCCAAATAAATATTTCAATCTAAAATAATACTAGAATTGATTAAAGATTACAACCCTCCAAACAAATAAAAATTGAAAAATCTAAAGGATAATTCTTTGACACTAATTTCAGTTAAGTGAACCAAAAATATTGTATTTCATAGTTCATGAAAAGTGTGTCTTCATATTAGGGTACTATGCTTTTATATATGTGAGACTGCATTTGGAAATGTTTATTTCTGGATACGAATTCATATTCGAGAAATAGCAAGAAGGGAAATATGAGCTCAAGGTTGGGATTATTGGACGTTATTCTCTATTGTGAGTTTATGACAATCTAGTCAAACGTTCAGATTAATTTCATTCATATGTTCTATGATGTCAATGCAGACAATCATTAATTCGAGCATGATTGTTTTATAAAATTATAAAATAAGTAGAGAATAGTTGATATATCTGTGTCCTTGGATTTCAAACCTAAACCTGATCAGAATTATTAATTGCGACTCACAATCTCTACTGTTCAAAATGTATCTTTATGCAACAGAAAGCTATTTTCAAAATTTCTACTCAATTCAACAGTTGAATATAAAAAAAATAAGATTTAATTTTATATGAATTTAATATTTTTTTTTTATATTTCTTTTCTCTCTAATTTGTTTTCAACGCACTAGCCGAAACGAGGAATTCGAAAGTCTTTGTTCCACAATAACACAGGTTGACTCTTGATTTAAGAGCTTTAATGGCCACTCTTCTGCTTGCTTCTCCAGAAACTAACGCACATTCTTATGTTCTTCCTTTGACGCCGCCAGCCGCGTTTGGTGTTATCCCATCTCAACCATTGAAACTGCCACCCAGATCGAACGCCCATTATTCTCAGGCAATTCTCACTCTATTCATTCAAAGGAAGCACCTAATATTAATCAAAAGTCAAGAAAAAACTATGGCTTAAGATCTTGATTTCTCAGCTGTGGCTTATTGCAGATGCAGCTGTCGCTATCTTGCAAGAAAATGAGAAATAAATTTAGAGAAAATGTATTAATCCACCTCCAAAGCTGTTCGAATCCGACCCAGAAAGCATTTTCCCATTTTTTCAGAAAAAAGAAAAAGAAAAATGAAAATTTAAGAAGGTTTTAGTTGCAAGTATTGGGTTTAGGCTGTCTGTGGAAACATCGGAGGGATAGAAAAAGGGCCTCGAGCTATGATCATTGCTCGTGATTTCAGGTGTGAAAGGAGGCACCGGAATCGACTTTTAAAAGCAGTTGGCAAAAGTATAGCATAGGCTTTTATTTTATTTATAAATAAATGTAAGGTTTAGTAGCATAATATGTATAGTTTCCTTCTTAAAGTGTTATTTCAAGCAAATCTAGAGTTTCGTATCGTATTTTTTTCTAAATATTGTTTGATTTCTACGTCGAAGAATGGTGGTTTAAATCCGTTCTCAGGGTAAACTCTCTGAATCCGATCATAACATGTAGTACTTCCTATCTCTATTGTATTTCAAGCATAATATTGTTTGACATCTAAATATTGTTTGATTTCGTATCATAATATATATATTATTATTTACTCATGCATAATTCTTCTTGAAATGACTCTTGGTTTCACCATTCATCCAATACACATAATGCTTAATGTGACGCATTTGTGACGCATTTTCATGTTCTCACGATATTATTATACTTTTTGGACAAGGGTCATCACAAACAATTTATTTGTAAGAAGACAATTTATATTTTAAATATAATAAGGTCAATAATACATGCAGGCACATAAAAACATTTGTTTTTTCTCTTTTATTATAAATATACACACACACTTATACACATGTACAATTACGAAAAATGAGAGCAAGAAGAGTGATGAGACTTTTCTAGGATTCTCTTAGTCTAATCTTCGGTTGTCATTTTCCTCCTCCTTTACCCCACCATTAATTCATCAATCTATCCCCACCAAATTTTAACCGAGAAAGTTGAAAATATTTTCAAAAAGAGAGAATAGAATACAAACCCTACGACCTTTAACCACTGAAGATCGTCTCTGGTTTCTTTCTTTGACCCCTCTGCGAAGCTCGGGAAGAAACCTCTCTGAACATGGGCTTAAGAAGCCACCTCGACCAAGAAAACCTTCTGTGTTTTCAGTCCCAGCCTTTCATCGAGTGGCTCAAGCCCCCTTCCTCTTCGTCTTCTCCGCCTGCTCTTTTCGCCGCTCCCGTGGCGGATTCCACCCAGTGTCTTCCTCTTCTGAGCAGATTCTCCGAGCGAAAGCCAGTGAAGAAGGAAGACGATGACCGTAAAGTGATGGTCTCTTTGCATATTGGTTTGCCAGGCAAGGATGATTCTGATCAAGATGAAGAAGATCATCGGAGTTTTGCAGAAATATCCAGGAATCGCTCTAATGGCTGCCGCTTTGACTCAGAAAGGAGATTTTGGATTCCTACTCCGTCGCAGATTCTTGTGGGGCCGATGCAGTATGCTTGCTCGATATGCAGCAAGACCTTCAATCGATACAACAACATGCAGGTAACTGAATGATTAATGGCGTGAACTTCATTAATTGTTTTATGTTTATTTTTATTTTCCGGGGTAGGTCACGATTCAGGTTAATAAATAAGAATATAAACGAAAATGTTTCATTTTTCAACACCCTTTTCAGTATCTTTTGACTCCTCATTTCGGCGCACTGGGAATTTTATTCCATTATCCGTGAGAACGCTAGGAATTTCGCACTAACTTCAAATGGGTCGGTATAGAAATTAGAACAGCATGTTTTTCTCAGAAATTAATATGTAAAAAGCTGTGAAAAATTATGGAACGAATGGTTTGATTAATGCATTGCTAGTTTTCTTTTGAAGTAATTTTGGAAACTGTGTTTGGAGAACAATTTCTTGTCTAGGGCTTTGCAGAACAAATCCTAAACTTTCTGCTCTTCAACGACAGCAAAAAAACATGTCTTTTGTTTTGTCATGTTTGGTTTGCAGATGCATATGTGGGGACATGGATCAGAATACAGAAAAGGGCCAGAATCTCTAAGAGGAACACAGCCAGCACCAGCAGCAATACTAAGATTACCATGCTACTGCTGCGCCCATGGCTGCAAAAACAACATAAACCATCCAAGAGCAAAGCCATTGAAGGACTTCAGAACTCTCCAAACACACTACAAGAGGAAGCATGGATCCAAGCCGTTCTCGTGCAGAAAGTGTGGGAAGCAATTAGCAGTGAAAGGAGACTGGAGAACCCACGAGAAAAATTGCGGCAAGTTCTGGTATTGTTCTTGTGGGTCTGATTTTAAGCACAAAAGGTCGCTCAAAGACCATATTAGGTCGTTTGGAAATGGGCACTCTCCAAACCCTCCTGATGGTGACAAGGAATCCTGCTCTAATGTGTCTGAAGAAGATGAATTGACTGCCTTCTGATCTCTGCCGCCATTGAAGAGCTCAGTCCGAGGTTTCTGCTCAGAAACAAAACATTCCTGGAAAGATCGAGAAGGTTGAGGAGGGAAAGATTTGTTTATGAGCATTTCTTTGGACGAGGGAATCGATGGAGGTGCGTTGGTGTTTGAAGTTTGCATGCATGGAGTTTCTGTTATGGCCGATGAATAAGGATTGGTGATTTAGGGTTCAGCGATGAAGCAGATGAATTTTCTTCTGGAATTCCTGCAGAAAAAGAGTTTGGGATCAATGGAGGAAATTTGTCCGCTTCATTGCTCGCTGCTGAATTGTCTTTCTATCCATGTTTTATTATATTCAGTATTTACTTCTCTTTCGATCTGAAGTTAAAGTCGAGGTCGTCTCTTAAAATTACGGTCATGTCAAGTAATGTCTGAATTTCTTTGACCTAATTCGGGTGACGTTAGCAATTGAGTCTTCTACGTTAGTACAGGGTGGTTGAACCAAACCAACCCGGATAATCAATCGGTTTGATTTGGTTCTTGAATTCTAACCCTTTGGTTTTTTGAAATTCGGGTTCATGATCACTCCTCTTATTTTTAGGGTGGCCCAAACTCGATTATAAAATATCAAATAAATAAAATTTTAATTTAAAATAATGATATTAAAAAAGATTTTAAAAAATAACAACAAACGGCTTGACAGAAATGAAAAGTTTCAGCTCGATTCCAGCAATTAAATTCAGTTTTATGTTGTTTCTAGGGCTGGAGATGAAATCGAACAACATTGTCATATCTAGGAACATCACCGTCATTATGACAGCATTACTCCTAAACATCATCTCTAGAGAGAGAAAAAGAGGAGAGAGAGTTGATTTCAGTGAGAAAAGTGAAACTCCACAAGGGTTTGTCGGGAGGGAAAGACAGTCTAGTCTTGAGCTCTAACTACTCCCATATCTGTTACCATCATGCACAGTTCGGAGAGCCCCGGCAAAAGATGGAAGACAGTAAATCACGCAATATTGTCATCTATATTTCACATTTAGTAATATTTACCAAAATTATCGAAGATTAAACCACTTACAGCGTACCATTAGGTAGCAGTATAGCTCCAACTGATCGCCACATTCCTTTGAAGCTGAACAACCATGGAAGTGAAAACCAGGCAGCCTCGTGTCTGAGATCCCGTGGTTTTCTCACCTTTTGATCTCGACTGTGTTCCAAGTCAAACTCCGGCTTTGTTTTTTTTGTGCTTTCTGTGAGAGAGGGGTTCATCTGGATTTTCATTAAAACTGTAAAATCAGTGGAGTAGAAGGGGTTCAAAGACTGATGCCAGAAGACCCTTTTATTTTCAGTGATTATGAGGATCTAGCAGATAATGTAACGAAAGATTTGAAGGCTGAGCGTAAAAATATTAAATTTTTTGTCTAGTGTTACCTTTGTACCTTGATCATCTGGTTTAGAGATTGTGCACAAGGTGTTGTAGACATGTGACTTTCCGCTCAGTGGAATAAACTCGGTTCGTCCACTGTCGTGTTTGACAAGGATCTTGAAGCACAATGATCTTCAACTGCCTAGGGAAACATTATGAGACATCATAAGGTACGTCTAAGAAGTTATGTGATTATAGTTGGACAATAAGGAAGTTACACAAACAGGGGTATTCCAGAGTTGGTTGCTATGTGAAGCCAGAAATAAATAAAGAAATTACCAAGTCTTCTTGTGGTGTAGCATATATGATCTCTACTGCTTTCGTTCTTTTCACAGTGATTTGAACTAAAGTTTGGTTGGTGGTCGCCTCCATTGTAACTTGGCTCTAAAATTTCCTTGAAGTTTGGCTGGGCAATTGGCTACCGCTGAAGCAGAAGGTTTGGCTTTATAGTAGTTGCTCTGAGGCTTTGGCAGATAAAAACACTACCTGGGGACATTAGAAACTTATAACATCAGCGAAATGTACGTTAAAAATTGAATAAATTGCTCTACACTAAACAGATCTGCATTCAAATTCGAAAGAAAGTAATTCATCAGAAGAGAACAAGATAAGGAGTTATGCAATAAAATGACACAAAGCACTACATGCGGAAAGATGACCTTAAAGTAACAGTGGCAGACGGATGCCCTGGAAGCATAATGATAGTACTCTAAAATACAGACTTGCTGCGTACGATCCAAAGAATTATCAGTTAATTTAAACACACGAACATGACCAATCCATTCAGTAAATGAAACCAAGGGTTATATCTATATAGTGTTAGTATGATGCAGAGGAACGTAAGAGGTAGTGAAATATTGACAACACAAATTCAATGAAGAGAAGAGATCATTCAAATAATTGAGATAGAAGCATGGATATTCCCCAATAATGCCTACATCAGTGAATTGATGAAATGCAACAAATTCGAACCAATTTGGCGGCTAACTGATGAGGAATCTCCAACAAATTAGCTTATTAAGTTTGAATCCAGCAGATTATTCTTGGTATATTTGAAATCATTCAAACATCATGGGAAATATCTGAGAGCAAATCTTTCTTTGAACCACATTTCACGTTTAAATCCAATCGGTTATCTTTGGTCTAATCATATTTCTGACCTCTTCCCCATGCTCACAGAGTAATATCTCAATCATTGCAATCTTTCAAGAAAAAATATATTGACTACAAACTCAATGATAATTACATTGTAGAACCAGTTAAAACAGCTCTCTATGAACAAAAATAGTTCTCATGTCGACAAAGTTTCATTCAGTGGGTAAATGATGCTGACCTAAAATTAAATTTAAAGGAGGGAATTAGTCCATAGGAAAATGGAGGTACTTTTGAACAGTTTCTATCAACCATTTCAGGCTGGCAAAACTGGCAGTGCACTATCAACTCACATAGGACAATCATATACAACAGATGAATCAACATATGATCTCAAACTGAAAACTTTGTTAGGGGGAAAAGATCACTGATAAACAACCACTGGAGGTACCTTGAACTTGCCCGAAATAAAGGGTATTTCATGGGGCTTCTCTATAAGATCATGGTAAATAGAATATTCTGCCTCGTAGTCATGCAAACTCAGTTCAGATGGTTGATTTGTATGATAGTGATGCTTAGCTGAAGCTCCTTTGCCGAAACCAAAAAGACTTACTTTGTCACAAATTCCCAGATCGAGCATAACAGCTTGCATACCAGAAGAATAATGAAACATAGGTCCATCATGTGCGTTACTCCACTTCTCCAAAGACTTCCCAGTCTGGTCCATAAACCGTTTGAGGGAGTAATACTTCACAACCCGAGAACACAATGCATCAAATCCAGGATCAGTGACAAGTATAGGATGATTATGTGATGAGTTGCAAATGATGTAATCCAAGTAATGATTTGGCTGACAAATATACATCACAATGGGCACATTTAAGCCATATGGGTGGCAAACACACCCTACTCTTCCGGCACAATAGTGATGAAAAATGTTGCTGTTGATGAACGAAATGCTAGTTTTCGACCCAACTTTGCTCTGATAGGTCTCAATTCTAGCATTGTTTAATCGAATAACAAACTCGTGACTATCGATTGACTTACCGTAATCACTTTGCAACAAAATTCCACTATTTCCAACGACTGCACAACTTGAGTACCTTTTGTTTGGACTCAATGAACCAATGTGCATATCAAGTGGCTGCTTCACTATCCTTACCAGTTCGGACATTATCTATGACTGAAACCTTCTTTTTCGAGACCAATCCTTTAAAGTCCTGTGGAAATCAAGCCAATATTTGTAAGAATATGTGGACTTAAGCGAATCTGGTACGACATTTGAGGACTTTTCACCCACAGCAGAACGTACAATTCCACGGCCTTGGAAACTTCCTCTAAGAAGCTGCTCTATTTCTTGCTTGAACTGCTCTTCTCCCATATCCATCGCTGCATACTTCAGCAGCGTCTCATTGAACAAGGGAGTGGTTGGCTTTTGAGCGCACACATATGTATCTAGCTCTAATCTAATGAAGCCACGGTGGGTGCGGTAGCCAAGAGTGGCTGCAAAGACAACGAGGATCAAAATCCTACATAATGAACGGCCCTTGCGCTCCATTTGAGCAGCGAAATCTCCAGGCCGGCTGCCGGCGTTGACAACTGCGATCAGCCGTAGAGTGCAAAATACAGAGGACCTAGATTTCCACACAGTAACAAATGAAATACGTACACCTAATAGGGAGTCGAAAGCCAGAACACAGAGACCTCTGAATCAAATGCTTCCGTCGTAATTCGAGCTTCAGGACGAAACTTGGATTCGAATAATCTCTAACAATAACAAAGAAAACCAGAGCCAGAGTAGAAACGGAATTCACGTAAACAATGCACCGAGGCAAAGCATCAAAGAGTAATACCGCCCCGTTTCCATCAGATCAAAAATCTAAAATGAAGCTTGAAGACTCGGCAATGACAACGTGACCAGTTCTCGGTAATCAGCGCAAAACTTTGCGGACAGAATCAAACGAAGGGACCTTATTACCCAGGTCGACGGAAACTGGTGGAACTGGAGAAGAAGCTTTTATAGGGACGGGACGGTTATTTTGGCAAAGATTCGGTGGTTCTCGGGGAGGCCAGAGTGACGGAGCCAGTGACCAGTGGAGGTTAAACTCGGGTGGGCCCCACTGGCCGTTTCATTGTTTTTGTTCATCCCACCGTATTAAAGTAAGCTTTCCTCCAGCTGATAACTCTTAAAGCTAGATGCTAAGGTTTGTCATTGTTACGTGCATTTAAAATTAATTAATTCATAAAGTATATTTATTTTTGGAATATTCAAATAAAACTTTCCCAAATATACCCTTCGACCCCTGGTCATCACAATTGAACCTATACGTATTACGTCCCTAGTTATTAATTTAATTAACTATTAATTAATGTGAGAAAGTCTCTCTCATTCTCATTGGACGGATTTGACCATATATTATATTGCTTTACACGTATCTTCACGCTTTTTCTTTCTATTTTTTTATTGATATTTATAATATTACCTTATCGTTACTTCTGCGAGGATATTCACCAAATGTAACCTTCCAATATAAAGTTTGGACATTCAGGCGTTCTTAAATTTTGTGGTTAGGTGAGGTTAGGTCCGGGCTGGTTCAGTCTCGTCGGTTCCACCATCGATCGAAATCAGACTCTTTGTACACGATTCCAAATTTTAGTATCGAACTAGCAACAAAAGGGCTTCGAAACAAATCTAAATCTCATTGTGTAATTGTTTTTAGAGTTCTTAATATAATATTGTCTGTTTTCATAAATTTATTTTTAAGTTTATAATTTAAAACTCGTTGTACTTGGTAGATAAATGGACTTTACTTATACTTAACATATTTTACTATCCAATCATATGAGATTGTGCACCTTATTAGTGTGGGTTAGACCATTGTAAACAGCATATCGATGGTTATTGACTTCACAAGTTAGGTCGCCACAATACAACTCACAAGTTATGTTCTAGTATCGTGTTTAACACATTTTAGTATTTTTAAAAAAATATTATTTATTTTGAGTCAAAGTCTTCACAGATTTATTCTTTTATTTATAGACAAACATGTGTTATACTAGATGGACAAATGAATTTTACTTATACAAAACATAAATTTTAATCTCCTATACACCTCTAGTGATATAGGTTGTTCACTCCCAATTTTATGAAAATTGAGAACATAATGCGTTATACCACAATTTTAGGTTTGGGCTGGTTCACTCTCGTCGGTTCCACCCTGGATCGAAATCAAACTCTGTGTACACAGTTTCAAATTTTAGTATCGAACTAGCATAAATTGGGGTTGGAACCAACCCCAATCACAATGTATAATTCATTTTTAGGTTTATAGTTTAAAATTTATTGTACTTGGTAGGTAAATGGACTTTACTTTTATTTGACATATTTTACTCTAGAAAGACATATGAGATTGTGCACCCTACTAGTGTGGGTTGAATCCTGATTAACGATAACATATTAATTATTATTGTCTTCACAAGTCAGGTTGTCACAGTACAACTCACTTAAGGAGGGTCTCATATCGTTGTTGACAGGGTCAACAAACTTTTTGTTGGGACGAGGTCCTAATACCATGTTTAACATATTTTGGTATTTTCTTGTTAACATTGTCTGTTTTAAGTTTAAGTCTTCACAAATTTGTTCTTGAATTTATAGACAAACATGTGTTGTACTAGATAAACAAATGAATTTTAATTATACATAACATAAATTTCACTCTCTTGTGAGCTTATGCACCCCTAGTGATATAGGTTTGACTTCATCAAGGTTGACAAAACCGCTCAAAGGTAAATTTTGACTTAAAAACTGTCCAAATTAAATCTGAACCCATCCAGAAACATGTTAGAAATCAGCCATAATCCAAAAATAACTCAAAATTCAAAAATATGATCCAAATATAGTAAAATATTTAGAATGATATTTTTTTTTCAATTTTTAACTAAAAAATTAATCGAACAAGGAACAGTTTCTTGTTGTTTATAAGTCGCTGGTTCTTTGTTTTTAAAAAATTAGGTTGAAGATCCTATTTTTTAGAACCTGAACCGCATATATCCGTTGAAGAATAGAGCAAAATTGTCTAGTTCGGCTTATCCTAGTTCTCACAACCAACATGTTTTTTAAGAGATAATATAAATAAATAAATTATTTTCGTCAACCAACTTGAACTTTTGGATAGTTGGTAATTTTTCATGATATAAGTACATGTAAATGATAATATTAGGAAAGTTGGTAATTTATCAAAGATGAATAGTCGTTAGTTTCAAACTCGTACTTTCAAGACCGTTTTGCCCCTTACCTATTTTTAGGGCTTTAGTGGAAGAAATCACTTGTTTTGAATTGTCCAATGTTATGTAATTGGCGTAGAGAAATCATGTGCTTGAACTCAACATCATCCCCCAAATCACTTTGTATTTTAAGTGTTGCAACCTGCTTATCTAAGGGTGAATGAAACTGACCGAGCAACCTGCTTATTTACGGCTCAGTTTTAGAATTAATTTTTATTTTACCCGTAAATTTATAGGATAACATGCGATCACCGAATTGAAAGGAAGAGGTCCAAAAAGATAATTTTGAGATAATCTTTGAGGTTTGGATTTCCCAACGTGTTGTAACTAAATTAAATAATTAAATAGGAAAATATAAAATAAACTATTACAATTAACATTCATAAACAGCCATGCCCATGGCCGCGATGTGAAATGACAACTACGTCCCCGATGGATACAGTGCATGACGGTAAAAAGACCAATTTAGGCATTTCTTAAATTTTCTGCAGTTTCTCCCCCTTCACTATCGGATTCGCCTTGGCAATCTGATCCCTCCCCGTCCCCTTGAAGTCAAACTCGCACCCGTGTTCCTCCGGGTACCGGTGCGAACCGCAGAAGGTCGTCCCACACCGGCACCGGAACCCCGTGATCCCCACGCGCCTCCTGCATCTCCCGCACTTGTTCGCCGGAGTTACAACTACCGCAGACTCTCCTCCTACGCCGATCTCCTCAGATGCCTGAATCTGCTCACAAGTTGTCGACTGAGAGATCGCCGGAGGAACGCCGAGAGATGAGACGGCGGAGCAAGAGGAGGAGGCGAGAGTTTGGCTGAGGGCCAGCGCGGCGGAGGAGGATCGTTGTTCCTTGATCTGAAGGTCTCGGTAACATTTGGAGCAAAGGTTTTGAGTCGCCGGGCTCCCGAAGAAGCCACAGTCGTTGACGCAGAGCTTAGGGGCCTGGCATCGATGCTCTTCCGCCATTTCTGGATTTTACAGATCGAAATAACAGCGGCAAGAGAAACAGACAGACGACGACGACGAAGAGATCCGAAAACTTCCAATCAATCAGTCAAAAATTTCATTACCTCTCGGGATTAATACGAATCAGACAACCTCGAGAGAAAATAGAAAGCAAAAAAGCAAGAATCTATCGTCAAACAAGGAAAGAAATCAGACAAAAACAAGACCTCCGATTCCTTGCGTCGGAGGAGAGATCCAATAGAAAATTTCAGACGCCTTCTTCGTTAAAACATTTCTTGCCAAGTTTGCATTTATTCTGGCTTTCTCTCCTACCAAACCCGCAATTCTCTCTCCTAATAACGCGGTAAATGATAAACGAGAACCGAAAACACGGCCCCTCGGTCTTCCATTGGCTGCCGCCATTGGCGTCGCAGTCATCTGGAAGCCGTCGAACCTACGCTACGTTGGAATGTTGACACGTGTGGACTTGGCTCCAATAATGTGAAACGCGGTGGAGATTTGGACGGCTGTGATCGGGCTCCATTCTTGAAGTTAAATCTAATCCGTTGAAATCACTGTCGAGTCAGCTTCTCAACTTTTAAGCCTTTTTCGCTTCCTGGGATGCTTTTTTATTTATTATTAAATATTCTTTTTTTTTGGATTTGTGGTTCGATTTTCGAGTTGATTAAAAAACCAAAACTAAACCTCAAAAAGTTGAACCGATCTGCATGTCTGCACAACTCAATTCCAAGTTTGTGTATTATATTTTTAATGCTTGGATTAAATTCATCCAATTTGAGAAGCCGGGAAAAATGGAAAAAATTCATTATTTCGTAAATAAAATAATATAAATTATAAATTAATGGCATTTGCCTTTTTCTTCACAAAACGCTTTCTCCTTGTCAAATCTGCAGAATCGTATTTCTTCCGATCCTGATCTCTGGGCACAAAATGTCCGTAAATTTTGTGAGATAATCTTTGTATTTCTGGCAGAAAGGTATTCTCAGCTTACGATTTCTGTTTATTGAGTTCAATCGTTGTTGATCGGAGTTTTTTCTTTGTGGCGAAGTGAAGATTTTGGTCTTTTTAGGGTTATATTTTGGTCAGAGATTTGGATTTGTGATTGCTGATTTTCTTATGCATATTGATTGGAGCGAGTAAAAGAGATGTACAGCAATTTCAAGGAGCAAGCTATCGAATTCGTGAAGCAAGCGGTACAGGAAGATAACGCTGGTAACTATGCCAAGGCCTTCCCGTTGTACATGAACGCTTTGGAGTACTTTAAGACTCATTTGAAGTACGAGAAGAATCCAAAGATTAAGGAAGCCATTACGCAGAAATTCACTGAATATTTGCGCCGAGCTGAGGAAATCCGAGTGGTACTCGACGATGGAGGTCCGGGACCTGCGTCCAATGGGGACGCAGCTGTGGCGACTAGACCCAAGACAAAGCCTAAGGATGGGGGAGGTGGAGACGGGGAAGATTCTGAGCAGGCTAAGCTGAGGGCCGGGCTTAATTCGGCGATTATAAGGGAGAAGCCGAACGTGAAGTGGAATGATGTAGCAGGGTTGGAGAGTGCCAAGCAATCGTTGCAGGAGGCTGTCATATTGCCAGTGAAGTTCCCCCAGTTCTTTACTGGTAAGTATAGTTTGTGATTCAGGTCGTTTTTTCTTTCTTTCTGAGATGCGTTATGCTTCGAATTTGGGAACATCATTCATTTTCTATAGTTGTATGTGGTTTAATTCGGTGCTTGCTAAATCATCGATTCCAATTCACTTACTTCACTGTTATCTCTCTGCCAAACAATGGTTTGATGTGCTACTCGATAATACACGCCATCATGGCAAACTTAATTCATTTGTTTTTTTCAGGTAAGAGACGGCCGTGGAGAGCTTTTTTATTATATGGACCCCCTGGAACTGGTAAATCATATTTGGCAAAGGCTGTTGCTACTGAAGCAGATTCAACATTTTTCAGGTATTCCACTCATGCATTAACTAACGTGTTCAGATTTTTTACTGCTCAAAGTATCATCATTTGTGACTGTTTATTTATTGTTTTTATTATAGTTCTTGATCTATTATACACTGTTCTTTTTGTTAGTATTTCTTCTTCTGACCTGGTCTCTAAGTGGATGGGTGAAAGTGAAAAGTTAGTTTCCAATCTTTTCCAAATGGCACGGGATAGTGCTCCTTCCATCATCTTTATTGATGAAATAGATTCTTTATGCGGTCAGCGTGGAGAAGGCAATGAAAGCGAAGCATCTAGACGTATCAAGACTGAATTACTAGTGCAGATGCAGGTATTTATTTTTATGGAGGACAGAAGGCTCAAACATAGAACCATTTGTAATCTACAATGCTTTTTATTGTTCTCGGTCGGTTGAGAAAGTGACATGAAAATTCATATCTCAATTTAATTTAGTTTACATTTTTTGAGTGGTACGGAATCTGCAGCACATGTACTTACAATCTAAGGTTCATTTTCGAGTCTAGACTAAGATAATGCGAGTCTTTTGAGCCTAGCTTGAGCTTTTTTTTTATTGAACAGAAAAGGATTGCTCGAAATTAATTGTTGCGCAATGGTCCATGATGGATTTAATTACTCTAGAAGGTTGAGCTTTGATTTCAGCTGGTCTTTCACTTTTACTTGAAGGAGAGCCTGGGATTTCTTTTAACCAAAATATTAACCTGAAGGCATATATTGAGTTTCTCAATGTTAATTAAGTAGAAGACCTTTGCTACAAAAGCTTCGTGAGAGTTAATTTTTTTTTGTAAGTGAAGGCACATTAGGATTTCTCACAAGGAAATGAGTTGTCTACTAAATGACATCTTTGCTCTTAACTTCAATTTATGGTTTATACATATGAGGGATGCTTTTAGATTTATGATTATCTAAAGTTTATTTTATATAATGTATCATTTCTTGATTCTCGCACTTCAGCAATATTTCAATTGAAATTCGCTCTTCCCATCAATTTAAAATTCTTTATTTTTATTCATCTATTCTTGACTTTCTTGTTCTCAATTTCATTTAGGGAGTGGGGAACAATGACCAGAAAGTTCTTGTTCTTGCAGCTACAAATACTCCCTATGCTTTGGATCAGGTAACCATGAGTACTTTTAATGTTTTGGAACAATAGTGATGGAATATGGTGGCGTCATATTAGTGGGACTAATCTGGAGTTTTTCTAGGCCATCCGTCGTCGTTTTGACAAGCGTATATATATTCCTCTTCCAGATGTCAAAGCTCGACAGCATATGTTCAAAGTACCAATTGTGACATTACTGTATATTTTAGTCTGGTTCTTTATTTTTGTACTTTCTGCTGATGCGGCTCACTGAATAGGTGCATCTTGGAGATACTCCTCACAATTTGACGGAAAGTGATTTTGAGAGCTTAGCGCGCAGAACAGAGGGATTCTCGGGTTCAGATATATCTGTTTGTGTATGTTTAGTTTCTGATGATTCAACACTCAATTATGTTCATTCTGTTATCTTTTTATCAGGAAATTGATTATCTAAGTCAACTGATAGTGCTACTGCATACCTGGTCGGCTTTGTTATGGCAGGTCAAGGATGTTCTATTTGAACCAGTTCGTAAAACACAAGATGCCATGTTCTTTGTCAAGGCTTCCAATGACAATTGGATACCCTGTGGACCAAAGCAACCAGGTGCTGTCCAGATCACCATGCAAGAGTTGGCTGCAGAAGGTCTTGCCGCAAAGGTATGCTATGATGCTTAAGTTTTTTGGATGTCTGTGAGTAATTTACCTTGAGTTGAAGCTTAAATCAATTACTGACTTTGAAATAATTTTCGCATAATAAGAATAGAAGTAGTTAAAACGCCATTTATGCAAAGCATCTAAGAGAAACTTACTTTGATTTGATGTTTTCATCTTCGATAAGAACAATAAACGACAAGTAAAATAGAAAATAACTCTACGATCTGGTGCTAACCGATCTGAAAATCCACGAGCGTAAGTTTGGCATGTGAAAACTCTCCAAGAGAAGATCATGGATAATATTGAAGGTAAAGATTTCAACCCTAAATCTCATATTTATAGGAAAAGATAATCTAATGACTACCTAAAATAGCCTCTAGAAATATGGACCTAATAATACTAAAAACTCTTAATTGATATGCAACAGATATCTTGATAGTTCATCATTCAAAAAGTGATAATACAATGAATCAATGTCGTGATTGACTTATGCCCTTGCAGATACTGCCCCCACCAATCTCCAGAACAGATTTTGACAAGGTGCTGGCTCGTCAGAGGCCTACCGTGAGCAAATCAGATCTCGAAGTTCACGAAAGATTCACGAAAGAATTCGGAGAGGAAGGTTGATGATTTTGGTGAATTCATATTACACATTACTTGTTATTTGAGTGAACTGATAATAATTATTATAGCCTGTATTTTGCTACGTGGCATCCACTATCCAGGATAAACTATTGCCCTGCAATTTTATTGACACGGAAAAATACCAAGTTTGAAGTTTCTAAAACGCGGATTCTCTCAAACTATGCGCAAAAGTAGTTTTAAGGTTGGGTGTGTGTAGAGTAAATGGTCTCCATCTGTCTTGATTTTGAAGTAGCTTATCCATCTATTTGTCCACGTGAACATATGCACGTACCTTATGTTCTTACATTCTATTTGTTTCGATCTAAAGTTACGCTCCTTAGTGAAAATGCCGGATCATAGGTAAGCGATTTGGCAAGTCGTTTTAAGGTTTGGAAATTGTGTTATAACGCAGGTAGTGGAGTTCATTTAGATGTTGCTGATTGAGGCTCACGTTATTCTACATCACATCTTCATGAAGCACGATTGGTCCTAAATTTAATGGGCCATTTGTATCCTTTTTTCATGGTCCCAGGTTTGTATATATGGGCTTTTGAAGCCCATTAATGACAATGGGTCATCTATTTAGCCCTAAATTAATTTTATTTACGGAAAATATCAATTTTTACATCCTAAACTATGGGCATAGTTATAGCTCATCTCTCAAAGTTTAAAAATTGTCAATTGATATCTTGAACTTTGACATAATTTTAATTAAGGGTGTTTAAAACCAAACGAGACTATAGAACCATATCGAAATCGAAAGTTTTGGTCTTATTTTAGTCGGTTTTTCTTAGACTAAAAATAATTTTTTTGTTTTACAATAAAAAATTAAAATGTTTGGGCCAATTAAATTATAATAACCTAACCCTAATTGAAGAATGCATAATTTTAATGGGCATTTTTAGCCGACACTAAAATGTGCTTACCTTTTTTTGATGCATGTGGATTTTCCGTTTGAAAAGATATGTGTACGGTAAATTGAGAATTAACTAAAATTTATTTACCGAAATACGTGTTTACTTTGATATGTGATATGGAGTAATACATGATACATCTTCTAATTTAAATTTTTGTATATTAATTATGGAAATACCAAAAATAAACTATGGTAAAAATTAAATATATGTTATGAATCTGACAATTTATTAGTTTAGTTTTGGTCTGAACAATTTAAAATCGAAATATTATAGTTTGGTCTTAATTTCTAAGAAAAATAAGGTCAACTTAGACTACGAATACTCCTAATTTTGACAAATACGATGTGATCATGTTTTTATTTGAATTTAAAAATATACGTCAAGTCAATTCAAGAATATTTTTCATTAAATCAAGTAATATTTTTCATCATTTAATGATGATAAAGGGATAAAAAGTAACTTCTTTTTATTGAGTCATGATATTGATTGAAAATTTTTGAAGTTTGATGTAGCAATTGCAATTGCTCATACGACTTAAAAATAAAATCATATTTACCTTATTTTTTAAATGTAATAATAAATTAATTCAGAATATGTAATAAATATATAGCTAGAGTTGTAATAAAGTGCAAAAATATGTCACGAGCCTGCACGAGCATAACTCAGTTGATTCGGGAATGATAAATTTAGATGTAGAAGGCCATAGTTCGAAGTCTGCGCTGTCACAGTGTGAGAGTCGTTACCTCCAATGTGGGATAGCTCCTTGTGACAACAGGTACGGACCTCACATCTCTGAGTCACTGAGTCACCGTGATTTAACGTTCTCATAAATTGTCAAGCCGAGATGTAATTGTCTAGCCGAACTGTGAGGCCGGAGCCTTTTTGTACGCAGCTGATGCAGAGAGCAAAAACAAAGCCCAAGCAAAGCCCAACAGGCAAACCCTAGCCATATATTCAATCATCGTTTTGTTTCAGGCTCGCCTGCTCGACAGCAAATTCGCAGAATCAATACGCGTTCCGGCCGCCGATTCCAATATCTCAAGTATTTTCATTTTCTGCTTATCAATCTGTCTGTGCTAATGTTTAATGTGCACGTTTTTACGATGCGTTTTGTGTTTTGTTTTTCTGAAGGGCAGAAATGAAGGTGGTTGCTGCCTATTTGTTGGCCGTGTTGGGCGGTAATACCACCCCTTCAGCGAAAGATTTGAAGCATATTCTTGGATCAGGTACTTTTCCTGCTTAGTTGTTAGTTTGCCCGTCAGAAAATCTTCCCCATTTTAGTTTTATAGCTAGTTTTTTTTTCATACCGATAATAAATGGTAATTTCTCTTCTGCTTTCTTGAAGATTTGTTCTACAGTTTGTTTATGAGATTATGAAAATTTTTATTATCTGCAAAAGACTCGTGGGCACAATTTTAATTCGGTGGAAAACATGATTATTATTATGCAGTGTCTTAGTGGATTGAACATGGTCGCATGCTGATTTGATATGTTTCAGTACCTGTGTACATCGTTTCGCGTCCTTTGATATTCTTTCATAAACTTTGTTTTTATCGAATAAAAAGTTAGAAAATCGAGAACAGAATGGAAAGTTTAATCCCCTTGTGTTTTTTTTTTTGTTTGTGAAACAGTTGGAGCAGAGGCAGATGAAGACAAGATTGAGTTGCTCTTGTCTGAAGTCAAAGGAAAAGATATAACAGAGCTAATTGCATCTGGAAGGGAGAAGTTGGCTTCAGTTCCTGCCGGTGGCGGTGGTGCAGTTGCTTATGCTGCTCCTGGCGGTGGCGGAGGTGGTGCTGCCGCCCCTGCCGCAGAAGAACAAAAGAAAGAAGAGAAGGTCGAAGAAAAAGAGGAGTCTGATGATGTAAGTTCAACTATAGAAGATAATGCTTAACTATTGTTTCTTATTTGGTTTCCAAATTAATCTTCTTTTCTTAAAAACTAGCATCTTTTCTCAATTTCACACATTTTCCTGATCTTGTTCATCTTATCCACGCAGGACATGGGTTTCAGTCTCTTTGATTGAGTGATTCTAGTGGAGGTACCACCCTGTTCTTCCTTTTCAGTCTCTTTTACTTTTAATCTGTTTTTGAGTGATTCTAGTGGAGGTAGTTGTTCTTTACCCTGTTCTTCCTTTGGGTAGTTTGTTTGAGTTCTTAGTTGACTCCTTTTGAGTTTGTGGAAAGAATTGTTTTGAAAATTGTCTGGTTACAATATATTCGACATCGCAGCATAAGTTTTCGACGATATCTCTAAATGTATCTCATAAATTGTACTTCTGTTTTTGAATTAGTTCAATTAATGACACTCTAGATACTTTTAATCTATTGATAAAACATCAACGAAATGAGAAATTAAAATTGAGATGAAGATATTATGTGGGTGATTTTGTTTGCTTGAGAAATTAGCTCCCTGCATCGAGATGAAACAATCCTGTCCATTCTTTCATGCATTTGGTGTGAGGTTTCGGCCTGAGCCTCGACTTTCTTAGTGAGAATGGAAATGTCTGAGCTTCCTTGAATCTTTCCTTCCTTTCCACGAACTCTGGCCATGCCTTACCAGCACTACTCTTTTGGCAACTTTGACTGGAGGTAGCGGAACCGAAGCATAGAGCTCCTATACCAGCTCCTTCCCCGCAGAAGACTTATTGATCTCTTGCAGGCTTGAAGAAGATGATCGAACTGAACTCTGAGAAATTTCCCTGCAACTTGAAAAGCTAGGGCGAGAGAGTAAGATAGAGAAAGCATCGTCTTCCCCTCTGTGTTCTTCGTTCTCAGATTTTGGCGCGTAGCCAACTGTAGTGGAGATGAATTTTCATTGGTCCGCAGGATTTCGTATGGTTGCCGTTGAATGTCGCCCATCAGAATCCGGCCGACCAACTATAAACCATTGGATTGGAAGATCATCGCCGGTGTAGGTCACAGTTCGTGAAATTCTAGAGAAATCATAAGAACTTCGCGCAGTCAGTCTCCGTCATTCTACCGAGGATTTGACATTTATGTGGTAATTCTACCCGAGAGTTTCCCAAAAAAGCATTATAATACGACTGAGGCGATTACTAGCACAGTGAGGGATGATATTAAAGACTTGGGAATCGTCGGAGGCTTGCATTGTCAGTCTGCGATAATCATGCCGGATAACATCCAGAAAATCGGCGACGAAGCCCAACCAGATTAACCTAAGGGTATGGCCTAGGGCCTTGGAAGACGATGATGAAGAGCCCAAGCTTCAGAGCAGATCGTAAATTGGAGCTTCTGTGATGGAGTAATTACTAACTCCTAATCACGAAGCGCGGATATCACCGTCCTCGGGCGTCGACGAGAACGCGGAGTTCAAGAACGGCGTGAATCGGGAAACGGAATGGTTGGGAGGGAATCTCCGAGATCTGATGAGTTGGCCGTATCTTCCGATGCGCCCGGAATGGTCTCGATTGGTGCGGGGTTATTTTGAAAACCCTAATATAATTTACCTTCAAATATAAAAATTAAATGAAATTTAATCATTATCCACATGCTTCTGAATTGCAACGTTTATTTCAAAGAGAGAGAAGATCAGTAGAGCCAAGTGAGCTCCGAGTTGCCATACATGGGAGGGCTATGTACGGCCATTAAAACCAGATCTCAAGGATTGGCTATGGCGGATGGTGGCCATGGGGGGTAGGTGTGAGATTGACCCAACCACCAAACTTCAGAAATACATACCCATCAACGCTTCTTCGCTCCTATAAATCTCCACCCACCTCCGGCGATTCATGCTCAGCTGGATCATCCTCTCCGTCCGAGACGACCAGGCTCCGATCATTGATTTCTTTTTTTCTTTCTGTTTTCCGACCGAAGTTCATCATGTACGCTATCAAGCCAAGTTCTTCTCCGCCGAATCTCCGGCAACTGCTTCTGCGTCGTTCGTCGTTTCAGCGTCTCCTTCCTGCTCGGTCTTTCTCCGTTCAATGTGCCCACAGATCCGGCTGCGTCAGCTTCCCCAACGGCGTCGGCTGCAGCCGATCGGATTGGCAGAGCTCTTGCGCTATTCTCGCCAGCAACGTTGTGTCTAATGAGCAACTTACCGGAATAAATGGCGACGGATCCGCTGATCACGTACTCTCCGTCAATGGCCGCGAGTCTGGGGTGGAGGATTTGAATATCGTTCCGATCGAAAAGCCTTCAAACCACGGCGATACCAACAATAAGATTCTGCCGCGGCCACTCACGATTACCGATCTATCTCCGGCGCCCATGCATGGTTCGTATCTTCGAGTGGCTTATCAAGGAGTTCCCGGAGCATATTCTGAAGCCGCCGCCGGAAAAGCCTATCCAAACTGCGAGGCCATTCCGTGCGACCAATTTGAGGTAGCCTTTCAAGCAGTTGAGCTTTGGATCGCCGATCGAGCAGTTCTTCCCGTCGAAAACTCTCTCGGCGGCTCGATTCACCGGAACTACGATCTTTTGCTCCGCCACCGTCTCCACATCGTGGGAGAAGTCCAGTTACCCGTCCACCACTGTCTTTTAGCCCTACCCGGCGTCAGAAAGGAGTGCTTAACAAGAGTCATCTCCCACCCCCAAGCCCTAGCTCAGTGCGAGAACACTCTAACGAAGCTCGGCCTCAACATCGTCCGCGAGGCCGTGGACGACACGGCCGGCGCGGCGGAGTTCGTCGCCGCCGAAAAGCTGCGCAGCACCGCCGCCATCGCTAGCGCCCGGGCCGCTGAAATCTACGGCCTTCAAGTTATTGCCGACGGAATTCAAGACGATTCAAGCAACATGACCCGATTCGTGATGCTGGCTCGAGAACCAATAATCCCTCGAAAAGATCGGCCGTTCAAAACCAGCATCGTCTTCGCGCACGACGGCGGAACCTCGGTGCTATTCAAGGTGCTGTCGGCCTTCGCTTTCAGAAACATCAGCTTGACGAAGATTGAGTCGCGGCCGCACCGTAACCAGCCGATCAGGCTAATCGATGACGCCAACGTCGGGACAGCGAAGCACTTCAGTTACCTGTTCTTTGTAGATTTTGAGGCGTCAATGGCGGATGTTAGGGCCCAGAATGCACTGGCAGAAGTGCAGGAATTCACGTCGTTCTTGAGAGTTCTAGGAAGCTACCCCATGGATATGACTCCTTGGTCACCGTCCATTGAAGAAGACTAGCCCTGGTTCTTCCTCACTCTCATCCATGAAACAAGATTCAAGCTTCATCTTCTTCATCATACACATGTACAATTTTAAAAAATTGAATTAACCAGTTTCATTTTCATTTGCATCTAATTCAATTTTTTCTCCACTAAATTGATTTTTACACTCCCTTTTGATTCGTAAGTTTCATCAATTTGGTTTACGTTAAACTTTGTGAAAAATTTAAGAAATTAAAATAATGAATTTTCATTTTTCTTGACTCACGTAACACTAAAAAACATGAATTTTCATAAAATTATAATATTGTTAACATTTTAATTACCTTTAATTAATAAAAATATATTATCTAAATTGACATACATTATTAAAAACTTCAATGAAAAACATGATGATTGAATATTCGTCAAAATTATTATGATATTAAAATTTTCCGTTGATGATTTTTAAAATTTAAGATATTTTCTCTTGATCACCTTCAAAGTTCATAGTGTAAATTAACATTTATCTTAAGGTAAATGTTAATTTACGGTAAATGTAACTTTACATCGTATTTCTATGTATGAAATGTCGTATAGTGAAGGGTTATGTCAGGGAAAATTAAAGTTTTATCTTGAATTTTCGTAACCTAAATTAAATTAATACAACAAATTTTGAAAGAATTAGGCTACAATAATTGCGTAAAAGTAAAGATAAACATAAACCTAACATTATTTATAAATAAATTAGTTACTCACATTAACGATACATTTATTGCTAATATTAACAAGGTTTAGAAAAATAAAATAAGGAGAAAAAGAATAAGGTGGAGGAGAGAGATAGAGCAAGTTGGGTTGGTGAAGAGAGAAGAAAAATTAAGTAGGTGAGAGAAAGCCATGAGATTGCACACAAGAGTAGTTGAAAGCTACCCCAATCTCAAATCTCTTGCAACACTTGTCTTTCTCCATGTGACCAAATAAGTTGTTTTTATTTATTATTTGGAGCTTTTCATGATTTTTGTGTAGATTTAAATCCTATTAAAGTTCTTATTTTTTTTAATATTTTTTGTCAAGAAAATATCACATGACGAGTATCTAGAGACGAGTAATAATACCGACACAGACATAGCTCAGTTGACTCAGAGATGATAGATTTGGTACAAAGAACATAGGTTCGACGTTTGCGCTGTCCTAGTGTGGGAGTTGTTACCCCCAATGTTGAGGTAGCTCATTGGGACATCAGGTTAAGACCTTCTATCTCTGAGCCGCTGAGTCACCGTGATTAACCCTCTCACATGCTGTCGGGCTGGGGTGTGGGGGCCCTGGGGCGAGAGATTTCGTTTTTTTGTACAAAGAGGCGAGTAATAATCATCAATCCTCGACGAAAGATATTTAGAGGCTTCTAGGATTATATTTTGTAGTTTCGGAGAGATTGCCTTCAGTTAAGCATGAATTTTCTTAAGCATGCTTGAAAAGAATGAAAATGATGTACTGAGTGACTTCTTACGAAGAATCCCATTCGAGTGTATTTAGATTATAGAGTTTTAATAACGATATCTTAAGTGAACTTGGTGACGAAACTTGTCGGATAAACTATTTAATTTAAGCATCCTCTTTATATTATTTTAAGTAAAATAAACTATTTTTTCAAGGAAAAAGGCAAAAAAAAACTAGATGTTGAGACTGGGATTTGAACCCAGACTCTTTTGAATAAGAACTTTAATCTGGCTAATGTCTGCACTATCTTAATATGAGAGTTGTTACTCTTAATGTTGGAGTAGTTCTTTGGGATATCAAGTAAAAGCCTTCTATCTCTGAGTCGTTGAGCGTGATTTAACTCTTCACAAATTGTCAAATTGGAGTGTGAGGGTCTTGAGGCGTGGAATTTTAACTTTTTGGTACAAGAAGCTAACATGGCCCCTTAGACAAACTCGACCATCTCAACAGGTGTAAACCTAGTCGCCTCTGGAAATTCCACTGGGCTTCACTGGAACCCATCTGAAATTGCAGTCCAAGACCCAGCCTTTCGATCACCAATCTCATTCTTTTCATCTGTTAGCGTCTGTCTCATTGCTTGTCGGACTGCTTCCTCAGTTTCTACCTTGCCTTATCCGCTAGTTTTCTAGCTCGTTGAAGCTCCGAGTACAATGGCGAATGAAGATTCAATGACATCTGTTGTCTCCAAGCAGCAAGAAGAAGACCCCAAAAATGAGTCAAACGAGCAAGACCCAGATGCCGAGGATTCATCCTCTGACGAGTCGGATAGCGAGTACAGTTCAGGCGACTATACTGATTACGAGAACGAAGAGGACGAAGTTCTGAACTATGTCCGGCCAGGAGACTCTCCGACAGAATCGGAGAACACCGCAGAGACCAACATTAAGGTGTTCAATCGAATTCTTGGTAGTGAGCGACTGAAGAGGCGTGAAGAAGAGGAGGAAATGTTTGTCGTCGACGAAGAAGAGCAGTTTAATTTCCCTAAAGACCCTGAGAATTGGAGAGAGGAAGATTTGAGAGAGCTTTGGGCAGATGCTCCTTTGAAAATGACCAAGCCTGGTTGGGACCCTGTTTGGGCTGATGAAGATGATTGGGAGGTTGTTAAGGAAGAGGTTGAGGCTGGGAGACAACCACCAATTGCTCCATTTTACTTGCCTTATCGCAAACCATACCCGGCTATACCTACTAACCATTTCGATATATCGAATCCAAAAGCTGTGGTTGAAGAGTTGGATCGAATTGAAGAGTTTCTCAAATGGGTCAGCTACATTTTCGCTGATGGAAGCACGTATGTGCCTCCAAATTCTTTAGCTCTAATCATGTGTCTAGTGCAACAAATTGATTTAGTCATCACAAAACACAGCAAAGACAGCAATTTAGTCACAGCCTTATAATTCAGGATGAACTATTTTAGCTGCAATTGTAGTTGCATTTCCCTTTATCCACATATTTATCGTTTCATTTGGCATGTGGAATCATTACTATTTGGTTCATTATGTATTCCTGGACCTTTAATTTGGTGGCTGAATTTTGTTTTGGGATTTCCTGCTGTGAAATATTTACTCGCAACAGATTTTGTTTCATGACTGTTTTAAGATGGAATCGTCATTCATATGTTACTTTAAGAGCTAGTTGGCGATGCATAAAGTCACTGAGATGTGATTACTTTGATCCAAATCGCAGGTGGTGTGGTGTAGACATGTGTACATGGATTTCCTAATTACTGTTAAATGAGATTTTTGATTCTTGTCCCAGACAACAAGTTTGGCTTAATTAATTTATTGTGATCTATTACTTACCTCAGGTACGAGGGAACTGTTTGGGATGACTTGGCTCATGGAAAGGGTGTTTATGTTTCTGAACAGGGGCTGGTCAGGTTCGTCTTTTATCCAAATTTTGAGAAGCCTTGAATATTGACTTGTGATAGTGAATTTCTCTCACAAACTCGATAGTATGTTGTTCAGTTTTTCGCTGTCAGTGTTGCTTCTTGTTTTGTTGGCCTGAATTGGCAGATGTAAAAAGAAAATCAAATGGCAAAGTAATTAATATTCTAATTCATAAGATATTTATGGTTGGATTGCGAAGTTTCTCATCCAGATTTATGGACTAAGGACATTTTCCAAAAGACCAGTAGTAACTATTATGGTTACGTTTGTGATCGTCAAATTATTTACAGCTAGCTAATATGTTCTCATCCTTGCTTGGGTAATTTATATAAATTTCTTCAGAAGGCATCTTATTTTAATAGGTATGAAGGTGAATGGCTTCAAAACAACATGGAGGGCCATGGAGTGGTCGAGGTTGACATTCCTGATATAGAGCCTGTGCCCGGTTCCAAGTATGTAATGCTCTTTAAATTCACTAAATGAAGGATACCACATGCCCGGAAGCGACTATTTTTCTATCAAAAATTCTGATGCGAGGAGCATTTTACCTATATTTTTCAGGCTTGAAGAAGAGATGCGGGCTGAAGGAAAGATAATTGAAAGAGATTACATGACTCCAGAGGACAAAAAATGGCTGGAGATGGATGTTGAAGATGCCATGCAACTTACTGATGGGAATTACGAAATACCCTTCTATGAGAATGATGTGTGGGTCAAGTATTTTGGGAGTAAACCGTACGTTTTCTTTCACAATGAAATTTTCAATTTACTTTCGGAGTTAACTTACTTTTTGGAAGCCTGATCTTCAAAATTACTATCATTGCTATACAATAGTAGTCCCAATTTGGTTGTTTCATAAAGTTGGTGTCTAAGGATTGATTTTCACGGTCAATTTTTTTTTGAACAATTTTCTTAGTGATGTTATCAAAAAGGAAATTCATGAAGAAAAGAATGCACAAAATGACAAGAATTAAACTAAAAAGATAATTCCTTAGAAAATTAGTCTCATTTGAGAAGTTCATAGTGTAGGGCTTTATTTCTCCAACCTACTGCCTACTAAAATAAAGTCACTCCACCTTTTCTCAAGTTTCATGTTGCTCTATGATGAAAAGTTCTTCTCTTTGGTTATCAGATAGATGTTTCGATGGTTGGAGTAAGAATTTAATTCTAACCTTTATATGCCAGGGAAAAAGGCCGATATCGCTATGCTGGCCAGTGGAAGCATGGAAGGATGCATGGATGTGGCGTATATGAAGTTAATGAGCGTGTCTTATATGTAAGTTATGGCAATGTTTCGAGTCTTTGGCCTCGTAGTGATAATTTCAAATAAAAAATTAAAAGTGTCGCCTAAAGATTTTTTGCTTCGCATAATTACTTTTTTCGGCTGCAGGGGAGGTTCTATTTCGGGGAGTTCTTGCAGGAAGCTACTGGTTGTGATGCAGACATTTCAGCGGTATTGTTCTACTTTGTAAAAAGTAGCTCTTTTTTTTCATGTAGAAACTTATGTCACAGTTTTTGTCATTATCTTTTCAGCTTCACAAAGGAATAGCAGAAGTAGCTGCGGCTAAGGCACGGATGTTCGTTAACAAGCCAGATGGAAGTGAGTTCCTTGAATTGTATGATGATTTTCAACTCAATTTTGAGGATTGTATGCCATTGAGTATGATTTTAGTTGCGTTCAACTCCTTTATAAATGCAGTTTTGAGGATTTAACTGAATTTTGCAACTTTTTATCGACATAGCAATCGTTGAAAATTTGAAATGTAGAGATTTTTTATTTTAACTCTCTCTGGGCAGTGGTTAGGGAAGATAGAGGTCCATATGGTGATCCTCAGCATCCGTATTTCTACGAGGAGGAGGATGTGTGGATGGCACCGGGCTTCATCAACCAGTTTTACGAAGTAAGTCAGAAATTTTCTGCATTTTCTAAAATCGCATGAAAAGACAGTTTTTTTCTGGTGAGTTAGGATGAATATTACATTTGCTTTGGCAGGTCCCTGATTATTGGAAGACATATGTGGGCGAGGTAGATGAGGAGAGAGAAATGTGGTTAAACTCGTTTTACAGAGCTCCATTAAGATTGCCTATGCCTGCAGAGCTTGAGTACTGGTGGTCACAAGGTAAATTTCTTCACAAAGATCTATCCATAGGATCTTTGTAGACAGATTTAAAAATTTTAAAAATTTTAAAAATTAAGATGTTCCATTTATCAGAAAGAATGTTTAAAGTCTAATCTGTAAATGATTCAAACATTAAGACTTACATGATAGTTCCTTCTAGGAGTGACCCTTCATTTGAAAATTGATTCAAATATATGTGACTTTGAATCTAGCTCTTTTTGTGTCTGAACCTGTTATTATCATCATCCTATTTTCTTTTTTCAGTCTCCTGATGAATCTTTATACATTGTTTGATCTAAATTTGATATGTTTAATCAGATCACACTCCAGAGTTTGTTTTTCTAAATAAGGAACCCGAGCCAGATCCAGAAGATCCATCAAAGCTTATATACACAGAAGGTCCCATCATCCTACACACACCCACTGGAAATTTGATCAATTATGTTGAGGACGAGGAACACGGGATTCGCTTATTTTGGCAGCCAGATTTAAAGGAAGGGGAAGAAGTGGATCCAGAGAGGCTCGAGTTCTTACCTCTTGGTTTCGATGAGTTTTATGGTCGAGTAGGGACAGAAAAGAAAGAAAGCATGTGGATGAGACTCATATTGGCCGTGGAAAATGCACTTAAACCGACGTTTGACAAGCTGGAGAAATGGAGTGAACAGAAGAAGAGGGAGGGGGAGTTGAAGATTCAGCTGATTGAAAAAGAACGTGAGTTACAAGAAACACAGATGTGTCTAGAAGAGCTAATGGAAGAAATTGAGGAGGATTTGAAGATGAAGGAGAAAGAAGAAGAGCTGAAAGTGGAAATGGATTTGCAGAATGAGAAAGAAGAAGAAGAAGAAGAGGAAGAAGGTATTTCGATGAATGTTGCAGGCGAAAAAGCTTTAACCGAAGAAAAAAAAGAACGAGAAGAAGAGGAAGAAGAGGAAGAGGGAGAAGACGAGGAAGATGAGGAAGATGATGCTCCTTCTAGTTTCGGTTCGGTTCGAAAAAATCAGAACTCGCAAAAGAACGATCAAAAGGGAAATGCGCCTAGAAATTCGCCATTTTCTGCACTGTCGATGTCATTTTGTATGGGCAGCCTTCTTTCAGGGGTGAGTTTTCTACTTCTCTAACAAACTTCATAATGGAAACAAAGAGTTAGGGAAAATTAAGGGTCAAGAACTCCACAGGATATGAAAATTCTAGTAAAACACTGCTCGGAAACAACGATACTGAAAGGGTAATAGAGTTATGCAATAAATACTTTAACATTAACCGATAAATCATCGTTTATATATAAAGTGTTATGCATCTCATTCATCGCGACTGAAAGTTGAATCTTTTGGTTCATGCACAATTGCTTTCAGTTTGGCAAAACTTATTCTGTTTCTACTGCTTTCTTTGCAGGTTCCAAATAAAATCCTACAATCATTTCTACCCTTGAGAAAAGTTAGAACGACGGTCATCGAAGCTCCTTCCTCATTCGCCAAAAACCGAAGTAGCTTGAACGAAACAATCAGTTTTCCAAGAGCTGTACCGTCAAATGCAAGACTGAAAATCTCCCTATCTCAGCAGCAACCCCGGTCGATGCCTCAAATTCGTCACTCATCGTCTCTCTCAAGAACACGCAAACGGAGGGTGAAAGAGCGGAAAAATGTAAGCGATTACTCGACCGAGGGGAATAAATTTACCGTCTTGTCTTTGCATACACCAGTTCATCCTTTCGAAATTCGTGCAGATTGAAATCCCATGTCCCATTTTTTTTTTTGTGTAACATGATGAAGATAATCTTCTTACTTTGAATTCTGTATGAAGAAAAGAGCTCAGATTTTTCAATGTTTAGTCTTTCTAAATTGAAGCTCCAAAATTTTGGATAATGGGTGATTGCAGAGGTGGGGATGGACGGTATTCATGCCTTGCAAGTTGCAACGGCAAGTTGCAACGGGAGGTCTATTTCTTGCTCCATGTTGAATGGAAAAGCCCCCCAATTATTGTCCTTTATTTATTTATTTTGAATTTCTTCCTCATTTAAAATAATTTTACCTAATTTTTCAAGATAATTTGGTGTTTTTTTGTGGGTGTCCTTGAATTTTAAATAATCCGACCACCTAATTTTGAGGATAGCTCCCTTTATCTAAGATCATTGAAATAATTGACTATGATTTTAGACGCTTGCGTATTCATTTTCTACACATTTTTCTCGATCTACGAACGTGAGAGACTTATTTTGTGACTTTTTGCTTCCTCATATGAAGATAGTTCGCAGCTCACATGCTTTTGATCAGTCAACGTAGAGTCAACATTTGACCTAAAATACGGCACTCGGATACCAAACCCACCCTAATAATTTCCAATAATTCAAAATAACAATTATTTTGAATTTTGCACGTGAATATAATTCTCTTAAAATTACAATTTTATTATTAAAAATCAATAAATAAAGCTAGAACCGAGGCAAGCGTTCGGCTCGGCGACGGGAAGGAAAATGGACCGTCAACCAGTGAGCGCCTGCCCTAGTTCGGCCTCCAAACGCTTGTTTTTTGTCTCCTTCCTCCGCCCGCCAGTGCCCCACGTCTCTCCGGTCGTCCCCACGGTTTGACCTCTACTTTATCTTTTATTATTATTGGCCTTTTTAGGCCTGATTAATTAAATTAGTCAAAAGGGTTTAATGATTGAATTAATTATGAGTTTTACTGGGACAAATCATATGCTATGTGGCTCATCACTGGACAGCGAAGACGACTACCGGATTATCATGAATTTTGAGTAGAATACAAGACCAAATGATCCACGGTGGCCGCTCCGGTGGGCCAGGAACCACCCGTCGTTTCCGACGAAGTTTCTAAGCTGTCGTCCCTGCACACGTGGAAGTCACACGACGTCACTCCGGCTAGCCGCCGCCCCGAGTCAGCACTATGGCGAGACGATGACTCTACGTGACCTCTCACCGTTTTCGACAGCCGTAGCCGCAGTGGCTGTCCCACGCAGTTCGTCCACGTGTCGGTTCTTGTCGTCAGACGTGGCCCTCACTTGTGATAGCCGGTTCGAGGTTCCTTCCCAGAAAAATCATGGTTTTAATGGCGTCTCCTTTATTGAATGATTGATTATAAATCCACGCTCAGAATTGAAGATTCTTCATTGCTCATTTTGTGCTCATCACGAAGATTCTACCGGTTATTTCCGTCTGTGACACGCCGGGTTATGATAGCTGGCGCCGCTGATCGGAAATCTGAGAGCTCCGTCGTCTTCTCTGCTCTCGGATTTCCCCGGCTCAGATTCTTCCGTTACCGGCGTCTGAGGTAAGAGCTGCATAAGATGCCTTCGCCGCATAGTAGCCGGAGGCAACACGAGGAGAAGAATCACAAAGGCAAACTGGCCAAGAAATCGTCTTCGTTTCACGGCCAGGCTTCTGCAACTGGAGCGCCGGAGCTCCGGCGGCCAAAGACGCTTCCGAATCTATATTCATTCGGGACTCCCGGCGAAACGGCGTTTCAGGAAGGACGACCCAAACTGACGAAGCTACTCCTGAACGTGACGATTCAGGGCAGCCTAGGTCCGATACACATATTAATGCCACCGGAAATGACGGTCGCCGATCTGGTGACGGCGGCCGTACGGCAATACTCAAAGGAAGGACGGCGGCCTATTTTACCGACGACAGACCCCGCCGCGTTCGACCTTCACTATTCTCAATTCAGCCTAGAAAGTAAGCCACTTTGCTAAGATATTACACCATTGAAGACTAAAATGAATCTTAATCATCTGAACTGACGGCGACGGGATTTGATTTGGCCAGGCTTGGATAGAGAAGAGAAGCTGATAACGCTGGGGTCGAGGAACTTCTTTCTCTGCCGGAGAAAACCAGACGCCGGACCAGAAAACCCGAATCCGTCAAGCTCGTGTTCGAAGCAGGCAGAGAAAGCTGCAAAGGCCGGCGCTTTCAGCTGGTTGAAGTTCATGGAATTCTCTCCGTAGCTCAAATTCCGCAAGCTCCGGTCAATCGATTGCCTAGTTTGGTATTTTATATTATATCAACTGTATTATTTTTGTACATAATCACACGCTGCAAAGACTGAATCGTCATCAGCGTGGACTGTGGCCTGGTCTGTAAATCTAGAAAAAGTAATAAAAAAGAAGGAAGAAATGAGTGGTTTGAGCTCTAACAAGATAGAGATGAAGCAGCGATAGTCACGTGTGGAAATGGAAGAACAATTAGGCTGCTCCATAAAGCTGTCGTGTCTCCTATGAACTGCTTGTTCGGTATAGGTGGAGGACCTGTTTTTGGAAGTTATTAAAATATATTATTTTTAATAAATTGTATTTAAAAACAATGAAAAGATAATCTATTGACCAATCTATCAATAGTCACCTTGATGAAAGAAATAGCACTATTCGATCTGCTCGAACCATCAAAACTTGATCTTGTTTGAGAGATTATCATTGTTTTCTAGCAAACAAAGGTTCTTATTCTTTCATTTTCACTGTCGAGTATTCTATTTCAGATAGTTTGTCATACCACAAATTACTATCTAGCTATAAATCATTGCGCCTTGCAACAACCAAAAGCTGATTTCTCTGCTAATTAAATAAGTCTGCTTAAATAAATGAATGCTGACCCATTTGCCGTCTACCAAACCAGACTCATTTGATTTTTTGTTGCAAACTCAAATGGGACACCGACCCAAAACCCGCAATTCATGTGATGACCCGATCCAAAAAGTTTGGGTTGGGTCGGGTTGGATTTTTGCTTACAAAAATATGAAAAGACATACTCTACAAAATAATATTAACTATACAACAACTATTTATTATTTAATTAGTTCAAAGACCCATCACCCTAAAAAATTCATAAAAATAAGAGCACCTATTAAATAAAAACAAGGCTAAAAGGGGAGAGATATCGAGAATGCCGGTAACCGAAACAAGAAGGCAAAAAAGTTAGTCGAGATTTGAGAATGCCGATCGTGGTCGCAATAATGAGAAGTCGATGATTCGTTTTCGGGTCCACTAAAAATAAAAACCTGACCCAAAAACTTAAAAACCCAAATTTTGTTTATCACCAACCAACTGTTGGGTGCGAATGTATCGTTAAAAATCGCAAGTGCACAGTCAAGTAATATAAAAGATTATCGATCCCACGAGGATAACGAATCTAATATTTTCTGAAATAAAATGTAAAATAGTTATATAAAATTGATGAAAAAGGTTTGATGATTTTTCTGGATAAAAAATGTAATTAAAATAAATAAGGAAAGATAGTCAAACTTCAGTAAAAATGAAGGTTAGATTCAAGTTTCTCCATTTATTCATTCACAGCTTGCAAGCCTGTGCTGCAACGCCAGCTACAACACGTTTTGACGGGAATGAATTCAAATTAATCGATGGCTGGCGTCGCCTATCGATTCGATTCTTATCTCACATTCTTCCAATCTTATGGCAAGAACAATGAGATCCAAACATTTTAATTACAGATTCTAATCATTTACCCTCGAGCTATCGTTTAAGTTAAACAAAAACGATTTTGTTAAAATTCAAAACAAATATTAACAACTCGAGTAATTTAACTAATTTGTATGTGATTTCTAATGGTGTTTTAGATCTCACTAATTTCGTTATAATTGTGGCGTCCAGATTATACACGATAAACAATTAAGGTCTAGTTAAATTAATCAAATGGTTAAAAACCGAAAAATCATAAACAAATACTTCCCGAATCCAACCTAATAAAAACTTAGCTCATGTTTGAATTAAAAACAATACAAAGATGTTTGGTAAACATAATTACAACACGCTAAAAAGATATAAACGGATTTAGCGTCACTTTCTTCAAAACCTCAGTAGCGTCCCGCAAGTTCTTGAATCGGCTCCGGTTATCCGTTTCAATTTGCATGACGTGGCTGCTTCTGCGTTTCCGTCTATCTCTCTATCTCCATATCTTTCAACGTATTCAGATCTGGATCGTGCTCCTCTATTTAAAATTGTGGCAGCTATCTTCTCTTTCCAAAGCTGAATTCGGAATCCATTGATGTGTGGAAATTTAACTAAATTCGGAATTCCTTGATTTGTGGAGATTTTCTTCTCTCTCCAATTCGCCAATTTTGCCATTTAAATCTCTCCGATCTTATCTCTTTTCACTTCATTGCTTTCCATCTCTATCCACCATAATCCTTGCAAAATAGGTAACTAATCGGGCAAATAAAAATATTCTCGAAATTACCAAAATTAACATAATTTCATTGATGCCCTCTGATTCTGTGCTGTAGCATGAGTTGCAGCACCAAATACAGATTCTAGCATAAAATCTTTCAATTTATTACTTAAGGCTTAACAATTTTCATAACTTTGATTGACATAATTAAGTGTTTTTCAAGACTTAATAACATCCCCAAACTTAATCCATTGCTCGCCCTCGAGTAATGTAAAGTAAAAAAGAAAACAAAGTAAAACTAGTCAACAAAAAGATAACATATTTTCAACCATTGACTATATCATTCCAAATTTAAACAATAAAATTTATCAAGCACCAAATCATCTAGAATCTCCCTCAATTCAGGTCATTCAATCTTTCAATTCCTTTCAATAGTGTGTGTGTCCCGCCTCAAACGAATTAATATATCGAGCAATTAGAAACATCGCAACATGCATAAATTCTTTCATCTTCTCTTTCGAATCAGAAATTTCAAACATATGAAAGATTATCTAAAATAAAACAGGCCAATAATAACTTTCAAAGAAAACATTTTATTGGTGTCTTCTCTTTGGTTATACTGTCTTTTTACTTGAAAGCACGTATGAGTACCGGCCCCCGAGTTACTCAGCAAATACTCCCTCCAAGAAGAACACAAATTTTTTTTTTTGGTCCCACATTTTATTTGAGTTTTGGTGGGACATAGAACTTTTTCATAGAGTCATTGTTTTTTTTTAATTCCGCCATTGATTTTAATGTTGGCCTAATCTTAAGTTAGACTTTTTCGCTTACACTTGTACTCCCATCATCTAAGATAAAGTTTCCAAATCGTGCATACTCGACATAAATAACTTGCTCTCAATATTAATACCTTTTGAGGAGGTTTGTGTGAGAAAGAAATAGTCGGGATATCCTAACATGTTTCTTGGCAGATTAAAAACGATTTGGTTTTTGATAAACTAAATTGCTAAAATTAAAAAATCCTAGACAAAGTTGGAAACATCTCATACTCTTCACTGACTCTCTTTTCTTCGTTTTGTTTTTACTAGTGTTTAACTACCCTCCCCAAACTTAAATTAGACATTGTCCCCAATGTTGACAAGGTAAAATTAAAACAGTTAAAACACTAGTAAAAATTACTTCCCTGGAATTTAGTGATGTGCCTCATCATCTGAATGAGTCGCTGTGGGACTGCCGAACAATTTTGGAAAGACGGGAAATTGAATCCTGGAGTTTTTCGGGTTGTGCTTCAATGCTTCAAACAATGTTGTGTCCCTCGCTGCGGCATAAGAGAAATATGAATCTAAATTATCAGTAAGACATTGAAGTTGTACCTCAAGCATACTGAGTCTGGATTCCATGACCTGAAGGCTCTGCACTGTAGAGTGAGCTGCAGCGGCAGATGCAGCGACAGATTGTGAAGCATATTTCTTGGCAGTGGCAGACAGATTTTCACTCTCCTCTTGAATAATTCGGGACATTGTTAATGGGGCTGTAAACCCTGTTGTATTTACCTTTTCGTCCTGTTCTGAAACCTGCACTCCTGCAACTAAACATAAATCCAAAACAAGAGAAGGAAACAGTAGTTGTCTATTGTATTTCATCGCAATTGCACAAAGAACATTAAAAATTATTAAGCCAACATCAATGGTTTTTCCAGTTATCAAGCAGTATAACAGTATGACTCTCTCCTTAATCACATGCTGACCATGGGACGATGGTGATAATTTATATTTTATGAAGTGATATCATACCTTTTCTTTTGAATTTAAACTTACTCTAGGTATGGAATAAGCTCTGGCCTTTGATATATCTCATGTGGTCTCTAGTTCAGCAACATGCAGCAGCACTTCTTGAAGGAAGGTGGCTGAATCGTCTACCAACAACTCTGTGTACTCGTCCCGAATGTCCGGGATCTCATAATATTTGTTGATGACATTAGGCATGAAAGTTACTGTTTTTCCTCTAACAGTTACGAATTCTGGGTCGTTCTCATAAAAAATAACATAAAATTCTCGGTCTAACTTACCAATCAGATCATCTGGTTTTGCACAAAATTTCTCCCATCCCCTACTAGATATAACACTGGTAATATATGCAGGGAAGTGAGAAAAGGTACCTTCCAATTGTTCAAAATCTTTTTCCACAGCAAGCAACCTTTTGTTAAATTGCTCAAATCTTTGTTCGTCTTCTTCAGAGACGAACTTGGGTGCCTTTTGATTTCTTTTTATCTTTCTTGCAGACATCTTAACTCTTCTTTTTGGGGTACCCGAAGATAAATTGTTGTCATCTGTCCATACCGAATTAAATTGTTCAGTAGCTTGCAGATTTTGGGAAGCAACAGGATGCTGTTGTTCCTCCATGTTCTTGTGTTGTGGCTGCTGCTGTGGAGTCTGTTCCTCATTTTCTTCTTCTGGAATAGGCGTTAAGCATGAGGTTTCTTTGGAGCGCCTAATTTAAGTTCTTTCAAAAATCTCAACCTTTGTGAATTTTGTGGGATTTTTCTTCATCCCGAGTAGAATGTTGGCAATCTCGGGTTTTGGTGATGTGGGCTCTGATGAACTCGATTTCGTCTTTGCCTTTTTTGTCCGAATCAATGGTATTTCTTCTTCGTTACTGGAGTCGTCGTCTATTAGGTGTGGTTCTGTAGCCGTGTTCGAATTTTGGGGAGCAGCAGTTCGAACCCGATGTCGCAGAACTCTCTGCGATTTTGTTGTAATCGGGTGGACCTCCCTTTCTTTTTTCTGAACTCACACCTTCTGTTTCCCCTCTTCGGTTATCTTCTGTGATTGGTTCGCGTCCATAACCCTAACTTCAGTCTTCCGCATTTTCCTTGATGAAGACGTCGCAATGCTCGAAGATGCTGAAGCCATGTCTGCTGGGTCTGCTCTGCTATAAGGAAGGAGGTCACAGCGACGAAGGAGAAAAATCTGCAATAGGAAAGGAAATCTCGGGAGAATAGGAGCGAAAATAGATGAGAGATTTGGAAATAAAAAAAATCTAACTTAACTCTAATACCCTAAATAGACTCAGCAACAGTAAAATCGACTTAAAAATAAAAATCACTGAGGGTTGCCTCCCTTAAGCGCTTGTTTTAAAGTCGATGGCCCGACTCTTCGCTGCAGCGCATTATGCAGCGTCGTTCAACAGCACGGACGAATTTTGCTCCTCGCCTGCTGTATTTTCCAGAAAGTGTTTTACTCTTTGTGCATTGACTTTGAAATATTTTACGGTTGCTTCGTTGAAAAGTTCAATCACTCCAAAGGTCGTGACATTCGATTTCAAGAATGGTCCTGACCATCTTGATTTTACCTTCCCGGGAAACCAGTACTTTCTCTCCAATCTTGAACGTTCTCTCCTGAAAATTTTTGTCGTGCCATTTTTTGTATGCTGTACGGTATGCCCACAACGCATCTAGCAGCTTAGATGCCAAATCTTTCATTCCGGGGTTGACTACCTTTTCCAGAATCTTTTTAATCTCTCGATTCGACACCTCTGCTTGTCCATTTGCTTGAGGATGGTAAGCTGTAGTCACTTTATGCTTTACCCCATATTTAGCTAATAAGTTCTGAAATTGCCTATTGCAAAAATGACTTTCACCTCTGCTTATGATCGCTTTTGCAAAAATATTTCAATGTACAAAACCCGTAACACTTTTGGCATCACTTTTCTGTAATGGCACCGCTTCTACCCATTTGGAGACGTAATCAATTGCTAATAAAATATATTGATTTCCGAACGATGAGGGGAAAAGCCCCATGAAATCGATTCCCCAAACATTGAAAACCTCGACTTCTAAAATATTTGTGAGTGACATCTCGTGTTTTCTTGATATGTTCCCGCTTCGCTGGCACTTATCACACGTTTTAACAAATTTATTAGCATCCTTGAACAGTGTAGGTCAAGGAACAGTGTAGGTCAGTACAAACCTGATTGCAAAACTTTTGATGTTGTTCTTATTCCTCCGTAGTGTCCTCCGTATGGTGCTGTATGACAGTGCTGCAGCACATATGAAAATTCATCTTCTGGAATACACCTTCTTATAATCTGGTCCGGACACTGTTTAAATAAATATGGCTCCTCCAAGAAATAGTTACATGAATCATGTAAAAACCTTTTTCGCTGTTGATAAGAATAACTGAACAGAATAATCTTGCTGACCAAAAAATTCACTATATCAGCATACCATGGAGCTGCAGAAACTTGAAACAATTGTTCATCTGGAAAATTCTCTAGGATTGGTATACTGTCATTCAATTCTTTTTCAGTTTCCAACCTTGATAAATGGTCAGCAACTTGATTTTCTGTATCCTTTTTATCTCAGATTTCAATATCGAATTCTTGCAGTAAAGAGACCCACCGAATCAATCTTGGTTTGACATCCTTCTTTGTGACTAAATACTTTATAGCCGAGTGATCCGTGTAAACTATAACCTTGGTTCCGACAAGATATTGCCGAAATTTTTCAAAAGCAAAGACCACTGCTAGCAACTCTTTTTCCGTAGTCGTATAATTGACTTGAGCTTCCGATAACGTTTTGCTTGCGTAGTAGATCGAACAAAAAATTCTGTTTTTCCTCTGCCCCAGAACTGCGCCCACAGCAAAGTTGCTGACATCGCACATCAGTTCGAACGGTAAAGTCCAATCCGGTGCTACAATAATAGGCGCTGAAACCAACCTCTTCTTTAACTCTGTGAATGCTGTGAGGCATGCTTCATCAAATACAAATGTCTTATTGTTTTCTAGTAGAGAGAATAGTAGTTTTGTGATCTTAGAAAAGTCTTTTATGAATCGACGGTAAAAACCACTATGTCCTAGAAAACTTCTTATACCTTTTACATTAGTCAGTGGGGGCAATTTTTTGATAATTTTGATCTTCGCTTTATCAACTTCAATTCCTTCTTTCGAAACCCGATGGCCAAGAACAATACCATCGGTAACCATAAAGTGACATTTCTCCCAATTCAGCACAAGATCTGTTTCTAAGCAACGTTTGAGAACCACTTCTAAATTATTTAAACAGTCTTGAAAGGAGTTACCCATTACCGAGAAGTTGTCCATGAAGATCTCCATAATAGGCTCCACCATATCCGAAAAAATTGACATCATGCATCGTTGAAAAGTTGTTGGAGCGTTGCATAATCCGAAGGGCATTCTTCGAAACGCGAAAGTTCCGTACGGGCAGGTGAAGGTAGTCTTTTCTTGATCTTCGGGCGAAATAGAGATTTGATTATATCCCGAGTAACCATCAAGAAAACAGTAGAACTCCTTCCCTGCTAACTGATCCAACATTTGATCAATAAATGGTAGCGGGAAATGATCCTTGCGCGTCATTTTATTTAACTTTCTGTAATCGATGCACACTCTCCATCCTGTAACGGTTTTTGTCGGTATCAATTCTTCGTTTTCGTTGGTAACCACTGTAGTGCCGCCTTTCTTTGGAACACAATGTATATGACTAACCATGAGCTGTCGGAAATTGGATAAATAATCCCCGCATCTAAAAGCTTGATAATCTCTTTTTTAACTACTTCTTTCATAGCCGGGTTAAGTCGCCTTTGTTGTTCAATTGATGGTTTGTGGTTTTCCTCCATCAGAATTTTGTGCATACAGATACTCGGGCTTATTCCCTTAAAGTCAGCTATCGACCAACCAATTGCGCCCTTGAGTTTCTGCAGCACAGCTAACAACGCAGCTTCCTGTTCCTTGTCCAGTCCAGCAGCGTATTTTGCTCTCCCAGAAATGCATATTTTAAGTGCTGCGGCAGCGGCTTCAGCTCAAGCTGCAACGGCTTTTCTACAGAATTTTTCGGTAACTTTTCTCTAGTGTTTTCTCTGTCCAGAAATTCAAATTTTGGTTTTATCCACACCTTTGATATTTGTTGTTTCTCTGATTCAGTCTCTTCTTCTGCTTCTTCTTCGCTATCCGAATTTTCAAAAGCTATAGAGCAGCAATCTTCTATAATATTATAGCATTCTTCTTCTTCATAGCTGGGAAACGTCATTACCTTCAGCACATTAAACTTCACCTTTTCTTCATTCACCCTCATCGTAAGTTTGCCTTTCTCAACATCAATCAATGCTCGCCCAACAGCTATAAACTTTAACATCCCGTTCTTTAAAAACCTTTTGAGAACAACAATAAAAAAATTTTCTTTTTTGTAAATACACTTGAAATACTTGACTTGAAAACTTAGCAGAAGCGTAAAACATTAAAAGTGTTAAAAATGTGATCTCATCATACTTAACATAAATTCTTAACATGATAACTCAAAACATACTTATACTTTAACATTAAAACCAAGTTATTACAAAACAGTTATAAACTAAACATAATATTATACATTAGTTTTCAATCGTAAAGCATCTAATTAGTTTTGCGATAAAACATCAAATACATTGAAACCATTTTCTTTTCCTTCCCCACGGGTCGTTGCTTGGTTTCGTAAACAGCCCGCTCCAAAACAGCTTCATCCACATGTCATGGCACGTGATGAGGACTAAATTCCTCATCCCGAGCTTCTTCACCTACATCACAAAGCTTAACTAGTGAGCCTAAGGCTCAGTAAGAAATCATAATATCCTACGTGCCTAGCATGCTCATGATATGCATAAAACATGTTCTTTTCGTAAAATGTGTCTTTTTCAAATCGTTTTGGGGTGAGGATCTGTGTCCCATACCACGACCATCCTCAAAACATCATTTCATTTTTAGAGTGAAGATCCGTTTCCCATACCACGACCATCTTCAAAACTTAACTTGATAAATGTTGCCTTTACATCGCATAAAGTGGAAATGCATCATTCTCATACTTGATAACTTGATAACTTGATAGAGAGTTAGCACCTACGGGGTCCTCTCATAACTTGATACTTGATAACTTGATCTTCATGCGATGAATGGTGACATGTGAATGCATGCTTGATAAACATTTTTCATGAAATGTAATGCATGAATGAGATAACATGCAAAACTTGACAACTTAACATAATTCATGCATTCTTGATAACTTAAGAAATCATGCTTTGCTTAACAACTTAACATAAATCACACATAAACACATACGTCTCCCAAATGCACTTAAACTTTATCTCTTAACATACTTTTCATGTTTTACGTATTTAGGTGTTACTTATAGCATACACATCACAATTCAATGTCACACAAACACCAATCACACCCGTATTGTTGGGTCGGTGCACGGTGCATCGCACCCCAAACATATTTCATACATACATAACTATAACGTATTCATTTCATGCTTAATAATTTAACATTTTAACATTTCTCAATCATTCAATCAATCAACCTCAGTCCTACTCTTTGTGATGTAGGCCCCGAAGGGCAAAACACATGGAATGAGTTCTTACCTTAGGTTCTTTGCTTCAATGAACCGAATTGATCAACCACCGTTTTCCAATTGACAACCCTAATAAAGAATTACCAAATCAGATTTTAGATATTCTTTCCTGATTTTATAGCCTAGTGTAAAGACCATTACTCACACGATACTGATCTAATGGACTCAAACTATGTGCCATAATCTCTGTTTAGGTGTTAATTGCATTTCATTAGAAGACACAAAAAAACAATTGATCACCCGAACATCATGCAAAACGCAGAACTACAAAACTGCTCCAAACATTCCAGAATTGAAATCTTTATCTTTACAGCCACTTACAAATTTCATAACTCTTTATTTACATATTCCATTACAGTAATTAAAGTGGCTGCCTCTTTATTAGGATGTCTGTTACATGTTGTCAGAAGACATAAACTCCAATAAACCAACAGAACATTCCCAAAACAATGCAACTATAAAACTGGGCAGAAGAACATTTTCTGATAACTGTTTCTGTTCAAAGAGTAACTTCCAAATTAGATAACTTAATCTGTACAGCTCCAATTTTAGTAAATCGAAAGGTATTATCTTTGTTTATTTGTCTACTACAACTTTGTAGAAGGTAACAGACTCAGAAAACCATCACAAAAATTCAGAATTTCCAAAACCCTAGAACCTGTCTAGATTCTCGATTTTTCCCGAATAACTTTGCATAAGATTAAAACAATACACAATTCCAAATCTTATTCTGCTCCGAATTGAAATTACATCTTCTAGGGCTAAAGTAAATACCTTAGGATGTGTAGAATTTTGATAGAACTCTTTTCCTTGCTGGGTTTTTCTCTTCTTCTTTACCGATTACTAGAGATAGTGCACAAAACACTCATTTGTTTTGCACAAGTGGTGTCAATTCTTCCAATTCACCCCTTGAGTTCTTTGAATGAGAGAAAACCAGAGGAGAAGAAGAGGGTTTCGTGGTCTCCTTACAGGTAAAGCTCTCTTTCATAATAAACAGAAGAGAGAGAAAGAAGGTGGTGGTGTGAAGCATAAAGAAAAGCATGAGGTGTCAAGCATGAAGTGTCACCATCCAAGCTAACAATCTCTTAATTCACGTGGCACTTTTCTATTGGTTCATCCTTAATTAATCATAGATTAACTTCCTTAAAAATTTAATTGAAAATTCAACATTTCAGTAATAAAGTGTCAACCTCTCATTCAAGGTGTCACCCTTAACCAGCCCGAGAGTTCAATGTGTTGACCTTTTAATTGTTTCATAACTTTTGCTCCACAATTCTGATTTTCATAACTCAAAAACCCATAGTTGCCTCATTGAGTTGACTTTAACTTTGTAGAAGATGTAAACTTAAAAATAATAGTTTAACATAATCAAATATATAAAAGACTGAGCATCACTAAAAAGTCCATAACTCTATAGTCCAGATTTCCTTTACCAACTTCAAATGAGCATAACTTCATTGATAATGATCCATTTCTAATAATTAAGGTGTCAAATTGTTCATTAAAAAGTCCACTATAACTTCTTAGAAAACACCAAATTCAGAAAATGAGCGTATGAATTGCTTAAAATCCATAACCGGTCGACCGCATAAGAATTTATTTCGACCCAACCTACATTGTGTCGACCCAACCAAAACAGTTGTGTCGACCCCTCACTTTCCAGAGACGGATTCTTTCAGAGTTATGTCGACCCAACACAAATTGTGTCGACATAACATACATTGTGTCGACTGAAAGAAGTTCCCGAGAGTGACTTGTGTCGATCGCTCGTCTATTGTGTCGACCGAAACAATTTCCTGAGAGTAACTTGTGTCGACCCCTCTTAAATCCTGGGGTTGACCCAAAGGGTTATTTTGTGTCGACCCACGTATATAACTTGTGTCGACCCAAAAGACATTGTGTTGACCTAAAATTTTCCAGAAGTGTAACTCCACCTCAACATCCATTATCTCTTAACGCATATTGTATCATTGCCAAAACGTGCTATATTCCTATAGGCTTAGGTTACCCAGAAAAGTGGGGTGTTACATAAACGGTCTCCCCAAAATGATCGGCATATATCTATCAACTTCCCAATTCAAAATGATAAAATCGGCCGGGAAGATCAACTTGTCGACTTTTACCAAAACATCTTCTATTTTTCCTTCCGGGTAGGCTATCGATTTGTCTGCCATCTGTAGAGTTACAGACGTGGGTCTTGCAGCGCTGATGTTCAGCTTCCTAAAAATTGATAATGGCATCAAGTTAATACTTGCCCCGAGATCGCACAGTGCTTCTCCCAAATCCTGATTTCCGATAGTGCACGGGATAGTAAAACTTCTCGGATCCTTCAACTTCGGTGAGATTTTATTTTGTAGAAAATAACTGCATTCTTCCGTCATGGCTACGGTTTCGAATTCTCCCACTCTTCTTTTCCGTGATAGAATATCCTTCATAAACTTGGCATACGTTGGCATTTGCTTCATCGCTTCTATCAAAGGAATATTTATATGCAATTGCTTCAACACATCCAATAATTTTTGAAATTGCTTATCTTCGTACTGCTTCTTAAGCCTTTGCGGAAATGGAGGTGGTGGTCTTTCATGCGAAATAACATGTGTGTGCTGTGGTTTCTGCGCTGCAGGACTGGATGCAGCGCCATTTAAAATTTCCTAACTGAATGTAGCACCATTTAAAGCTGTATTCTGTGCTTCTTCTGTAGGGACCTGTTCTGCATCTATTTCTTCCAATAGCTCTTTATCAATCGATTCTGGGTCCTTGACAGTCTCAACCTCTCGCCCATTCCTTAGCGTTATTGATTTACAATGTTCCTTGTCATCCCGTCTCGGCACCTCCGTGTCGCTCGGTAAAATTTCATTGTGTCTATTATTCAATGCTTGGGCAATCTGTCCAACTTGCATTTCAAGGTTACGTTGTGACGCTATTTGATTCTGAATCAATGTAGATAAACCTTGAATTGTAGTTGATAATCCTTGAACTGCATTATCGTTTTTAGCCATGTACTCGGCTAAATGTTGCTCCACGGATTTTGTAGATTCAAAATGAGATTGACGGGGTTGCTGAAAATTTGCTGCTTGATTATTTCCAGGTTGAGGTTGTTGAAATCCCTGGTTATTCGTACGGGGTTGCTGTTGGTTCCAAGTAAATCTGTTTCCTGGCTTCCATTCGGGATTGTACCAATTGCTTCGGTTATTCCCAACAAAATTTACTGATTCTGGATTTCCTAGGCAGTTGTCGTATACATGGCCTTCTCCGCAAAAAGAACAAGTGATGCTCATTACTTGCTGTTGTAGCATCTGTTGTAGCGCTTCCTTTGGCAGATTCATTCCTTTTATCGCATTGGTCAGCGACGTCATCTGTGTTGTTAGCGCAGTCATCGAATCTAACTCAAAAACTCTAGCATCTCGCCTTGGCACTGATCCTCTGTCATTAGTAGGCCACTGGCAGTTGTTAGTTGTGATATTTTCCAGAAGTTCAGATGCTTCTGTATATGTTTTTGATAAAATCGCTCCATTTGCAAATGTGTCGAGAATGACTCTTGTGTGCAAATTCAGTCCGTTATAAAATGTTTCGAGCTGGATCCAAGGTGATAGACTATGATTCGGGCACTGTCTTATAAGTTCCTTGAATTTTTCCCAAGCTTCAAAAAGAGATTCCAAATCATTCTGTTTGAAGGTCGTAATTTCTCTGCGCATTTTAGCGTTCTTGACTGGAGGGAAGTATTCCAAATCATTCGGGCATTGCGTTTCCGTCTATCTCCCTATCTTTCAACGTGTTCAGATTTGAATCGTGCTCCTCTATTTAAAATTGTGGCAGCTATCTTCTCTTTCCAAAACTGAATTCAGAATCCCTTGATGTGTGGAGATTTAACTAAATTCGGAATCCCTTGATTTGTGGAGATTTTCTTCTCTCACCAATCCTCCAATTTTGTCAGTTAAATCTCTCTGATCTTATCTCTTTTCACTTCATTGCTTTTCATCTTTATCCAGCAGAATCCCTGCAAAATAGGTAACTAATCGGGCAAATAAAAATATTCTCGAAATTATCAAAATTAACATAATTTCATTGCTGCCCGCTGATTTTATGTTGTAGCATGAGCTGTAGCACCAAATACAGATTCTAGCATAAAATCCCTCAATTTATTACTCAAGGCTTAACAATTTTCATAACTTTGATTGACATAATTAAGTATTTTTCAAGACTTAACATCAATCCTAAAAGTAGACAATGAGTCGGGTTTGAGTTGTCCATCCTTAATGGGTGGGTTCCAAGTTTAAGGATTATGCATAAACAACAACGAGGAAAGACAAACTCTTACGTTATTATTGGGTCAACTTTGAATAACCTAAATTTTGAGTTGTTTTCACACCACACTTAATATTTTTTGTCAATTAACATTTCAAATTTTTTAAAATTTCACGTGACACCACATTGTTTATATTTGTTTAAATATTGAAAGAGAGACATCCTTAGAGAAACATAATAGTGTAGTGTCACAAAAACAAAATCCATTCACGATGTCTCATCAAAAAGTTCAAAATATCAACTATCAAGTGAAGTTCATTCTTTATTATTTGTATTAATGATTTTCTTTAATCAAATTTAGTTCTACACTCAAGTATTGCAGCTGTAGCAACCGACTAGACTATCATGAACACATTCTTCCCATAACCCTATCCTATTTAGTGCCATGATTTGTTGCTAAGTTTTTATTTAATAACTGATCATTTAAGATAATCTCATTGATATTGACTCGAAAAATAAAAAAGCCACCTAATTTTGACTTTTTCCTCTCTTTCTCCCTACCGATCTTGTCTGACTAAATGACAGGCCAGCATTAGACTGGTAGTTTGTAGTTTGTGGTGGGTACCCTCTTCAAAGCCGTCCCAAGAACACTCTTACCCCCCACCTTTGACTCTTCCGGCCAATGCCACCAAATCCACCGATCCACATCTATGGTATTACAACGGTAGATTCCAAATTCAAAACTCGAGAAATCTCCAGTTGGTCTTGAATTCGGCATTCAATAAAGACCCTCGATAAAAAAAAATACACTAGTTAAAGCTGAAATCACAAAGAATAAACATGCATTAAAAAAAGACACGTTTTTTTTTGTCTTTTGAGCATCTTCTATCATTCGCTTCAAAGGTTCGAGCTAGAGGGAGAGAGAGAGGGAGAGAGAGAGAGATGGGAGCAGAGAAGCCAAGTTCGCCGGCAGCCGCGGAAGGAGAAACACAATATGAGAACAACGCCGACGCCGGAGCTCTCTTCGTTCTTAAATCCAAAGGATCTTGGCTCCACTGCGGCTACCACTTAACCACATCCATCGTCGCTCCGCCACTGCTCAGCCTCCCCTACGCTTTCACCTTCCTTGGCTGGGCCGGCGGGGTCTTTTGCCTGGTGGTCGGAGCCGTCGTCACTTTCTACTCCTACAATTTGATTTCTCTGGTTCTCGAACACCACGCCCAGCTCGGCCGCCGCCATCTCCGATTCCGGGACATGGCCAACGATATCTTAGGTATGTACGCGTTGCTTCCTCTTTACAAACTCTCAGTAGGCTTCCATGGGTAGAGTAGGCCTGGAGAAAAGAGGATTCAGGAGCTCATTCAATGCAGCGATGAAGATTCCGTGTTGATTACGTCGTTCTTCTTCTGGTTTTTTTTTTTGAGATCGGAGAATGGTGGGTTTGACTAACTTCGTACACAGGACCAAAATGGGGAAGATATTTTGTGGGGCCCATTCAGTTCGCTGTGTGCTATGGCGCTGTGGTGGCCTGCACGCTTCTCGGCGGGCAGTGCATGAAGGTACACGTGCGCCTTTGTTTCTTCTCGCCAACAAAAAAGCCATTTTTAAAGCATGAAATTACCGAATGGTCCTCCAAAAAGATCATTAATTAGTTAATTTTAATTTTAAAATTACCTTCTTATATAAATTCATGATTTTTTCAACCAGTACAATGAATAATAATTCATATTTTATTATAGTAATTACATTTTAATCGAATTAATAAATCCTCCAAAAAATTAATTTTTATAATTATTCTGGTCCTGTCCTACTTCAGATTCAAAATTAAAAAAAATAATTACAATTTGAAAATACATATATTTTATTCTAGTTGGGTCTGGTTTTTTTACCAATAATTCGGTTTAGATTCAACAATTTTTTACTCCAATATTGGGATTGAGATTGTAAACCATGAGATTTTAGTAATCGAGACCATGAGAGTGTAAACCGGTCTGATCTAGGCCGAACCAGCAATTATGATTTGGTTTTTTATAGAAAATTTAGTTTGGTTAAAAAATTGCCCGGACCGGGATGGTTAATTAATGTGAATAAAAATATATGTTTTATTTGTGTGCAGACAATTTACTTGTTGTCCAGCCCAGACGGAGGACTGAAGCTTTACCAATTTGTGATCGTCTTCGGAAGCTTGATGCTCATTCTAGCTCAGATCCCTTCCTTTCACTCTCTCCGCCACATTAACCTTCTTTCTCTTGCTCTCTGCCTCGCCTACAGCGCCTGCGCCACCGCCGGCTCCATTTATATTGGTCTCTCCTCCGTTTCTGCCCATTGTCGGTAGTAAAATCGATGTTAATTATGGCTGATAAAGTTCCCATTTTTTCCATCTTTTGTTTAGGAAATTCATCCGAGGGGCCGGAAAAGAACTACTCCGTCGTGGGTAACGCCGGGAATCGGACGTTTGGGATATTCAATGCCATTGCTATCATCGCCACCACCTTCGGCAATGGCATCATTCCTGAGATTCAGGTGTTTTGTTTGACGAATTATTGATTTTGAATGATTCTGTCTGGCTTTGTTAGAGGTCGGAGTTTTTTAAAAATGTGAACTTGGTTCAGGCAACGATAGCCCCGCCGGTGAAGGGGAAGATGATGAAAGGGCTGTTTCTTTGCTATACAGTGGTGACTGTCACGTTCTTCAGCGTCGCCGTGTCCGGCTACTGGGCCTTTGGCAACCAAGCTCAGGGCCTTATTCTGGCCAACTTCTCCGCCGGCGGCCAAAACTTGGTCCCTAAATCGTTTATTCTTGTCACCAATGTTTTCACTATGCTTCAACTCTCCGCCGTCGGCGTGGTTCGTCGTTTTTCTCTCTCCTGTTCTTCTCTCTCTTTCTCTCTCTTGTCTTGAAAAGCCATTGTTTGTTCAGGTTTACTTGCAACCAACAAATGAAGTTCTAGAGAGAACATTTGGGGATCCGAAAAGCAAAGAGTTCTCTCTCCGGAACGTAATTCCGAGGCTCATATCTCGGTCTCTGTCTGTAATCATTGCGACGACGATAGCGGCCATGCTTCCTTTCTTCGGAGATATAAATTCTCTGATCGGAGCTTTTGGGTTTATACCTCTGGACTTCATACTTCCGGTGATTTTCTTCAACGTCACCTTCAAACCACCGAAACGGAGCTTCATTTTCTGGCTGAACACCGCCATTGCAGTGGTTTTCTCTCTCGTCGGAGCTATTGCCGCAGTGGCTGCTGTTAGGCAGATAAGCCTTGACGCTAAAAATTACAAGCTCTTCGCTAATTTATGATCGTCGCCGGCAGATCATTCAGATTAATTATTCACGTGTAACTGTCGTGGCTTGATCCTTGTTCGTTTGGTTCTAACGACCATTGATGACAATTAACGAGGTTCCACGTCTATGCAGACACATCCTTGTCTATAGCTTTAATACTATTTATAAAACTCAACTTTCATCCAATGGTAATACATGGTATGGTCTGTGTCGAAGTTTTCACTAGTGCCTTCCGGAGCCATTATTCGAGCGCAAGCTAGGCAAATGCCCAAGCTGCCAAGCATTTGGCTAGCGTGACCTTGAAGGAATTGCCATGGCTCCCTCCTCGACGTATCAAGATCGGCCAAAGCACGTCCTCCGCTGGATATCGTGGCTCGAGCTGAGGGCACGTTGTGTGTTAACTGCGCATAGGCCATATTAATGAAGTCTTGGCTCCATAAACATGAACGATACACTAATATTTTAACGTGTAAAATCTTTTAAACAATGTAAAAACGACGGATGATAGTCACGTATCAAAACTTCTATGTTAAAGTAATGAGTCCACTAAATTCTCTTTAGATATCTATTGAAGTACCGATAATATCAATGTCATAATTAGGGGTGGACATAACCGACCCAACCCGAGAAACCGACCCAATCCAAACGGGTTCGGTCGGGTTCGGGTCGGTTAAAAAGTTAAAAAAAAACTTTAACGGGTCGTTAAAAAAAACTTTAACGGTCGGTCAAAAACCCGCCGTTCGGGTTGCGGGTCGGTGGCCCAAGAGGGTCAAACCCGAACGGCGAGTCCCGAGTCCCGACCCTCTCTTCTTCAGCGTCGATCCCCGACTCTCTCTAGTCTCTCCCTCTCTTCTTCAGCCCCGACCACCGACCCTCTCTAGTCTCTCCCTCTCTTCTTCAGCGCCGACCACCGACCCTTCTCTCCAGATCCCGATCCCCGGAGGTCCAATACTTTACTTATTAGTTAGTAGTTAGTAGTTAGTAGTTTGTTGTGTTATTACTTGAACATTTATTTTGAATGTTGAGTTGATGAATTGTTTTAGAATTTTAATGTGTAATTGATGCATATTATTATTATGCTGAAACTGTAATCGTTGCAAGGGGGACTTCGAACCCCGATTCGGGGACTTCGAACCGCTTCTTAAAGGGGTCGACCGCTTTAGAAGGGGTCGACCGCTTCGGGGACCCTTCGGATTAGAACGGGGACCCCGAATCGGGGTTGGAAGTCCCCGTTCGTCGACTTTTCATGAAACAAGGACTTCGAACCCCGATTCGGGGACCCTTCGGAGTAGAACGGGTTCCCCGAATAGGGGTTGGAAGTCCCCGTTCGTCGATTTTTCATGAAACAGAGACTTCGAACCCCGATTCATGGACCTTTATATTCATTTTTTTTTTAACCGATTACCTACTCATGCCGACCCGAACCCGAACGGGTTGGATCGGGTTTGGGTCATCTCGATAACCCAACCCGAATGGGTTACTGAGACTGGCTTTATCAGGTTCGGGTCGAGTCAAGTTTTGGGCCAACCCGACAGAACCCGACTCATGCACACCCCTAGTTATAATTAACCTGGGCTAAAGACTCATCACAGATCAAATGAATTACAAAGAAAATACTTTTGAACAAAATCTATGTTTAACTCGGGGAGATCATAGAAAAAAGGATAAACTTTGAACTGTGTCCGTGAGCATATGGAGCTCGATGAAAGGATTCGTGGACGATCATATCGCCCTCCAAAAGTCCCACTCTTTCTCTTGTCCTTCCTCTTCCTTTTCTTCTCTCCCTTTCTCTCTATTCCTTTGGTTTCACGGCTGCTCTCTCTCATCAAACCCATCAGCCCCCATTCTCTTGTTTTTATATTGTAGGTTTAAATTGTCTTAATGGGTTATAGTGGCTAAGCCTATAAAATGAGCTTAATACAACAATTATCCCTCGTTAGGTGATGTCGTGGGCTCTCTTAAATCCGTCTCTTACCCACAAGCTTCAAACTTTTCATTAGACAAAGACTTTGTAAATATGTCTCTTGTATTCTCAATTGTGTGGATTTTCTCTGAGCTCAACTAATTACTCTCAAACATATTACAAATTTATAGATATCTGATATCAATTTGCTTGGATATCAAATGAAAAGTTAATTTTTGAAAAGGTGGATTGCACATTGACTATTATTATCGATAATCAACTTCTCTTATTCTAAGCTAAATTTTTCTAAGAACTTCTTCATCCACAAAGATTCTTTGTGAGCTTCTATCATCATATTCGACTTCACTAATTGACAAAACAATACACTTTTGCAATTCGGATTCCCAAGACATTGCTCTACTAGCAAAACTCATTAAGAACTCTAAAGTAGGCTTGTTGGAATTCAAATCACATGTCACATCTCAATCTACATATTCAATGAAAATAAGTTCAACAATACCGGAGAATATACATATTTTAGAACTGTCTCTCAAGTATCGATGAATTTATTTAACTGCAACCTAATGTTTCTTGCCAAGATTAGCGAGAAAACAACTCACTATTCTAACTGCATAACCTATATTTAGCCTTGTACAAACCATGACATGCCATAATCAATTGTCAGATTTGCAAATTTTGATGATTTTCTCTTGCTGATCTCATTAAGTTCTTGCTTGAGGAGGTAAGACATCTCATTTTGCTGGAGGAGGTTGAACGATTTATTTCGTTGAATGTTTTTTGGTTTCTGAGGTTCTTCCTTTCGAACTCTATCATTAGTTTTGGATCCAAAAACAACTTTGTTGATGTCGGCATATTATGCCTTGAAATCTTGGTCTGAAGAACAAGATTATGTTGTTTGTATTTGGTACAATGTGGTTTATTTATTATCAGTCTATATCCAATGCTACCCTTTGAAGTATGAGTTTATGGTAAAACGATAGTTTTTCTTTTTTGCTAATTTGCAATTTGTCCACCTAATATATGACCGACTAAGCAGAACTAACCCTAATGTTTCAAGCGATACAATTTATTCCACTCGTCATAGTATTTTATTCGATTTTTCTTGCTTTTATATTGCAGGTTTAAAATCGCCTCATGGGCTATAGTAGTTAAGCCCATAAAATGACCTTAACCCAACATCGTTAAGGCCTCACACCTAGTTATAAGTGTTTAGCTCGGTTAATCTGCATGGCCCGAGCCATTATGCGCACACTCGACCTATCAATCGTACCTTGCTCTCCAAAAGAGGAAGAAGCTTCATTTCTCCCCATATTAGAATTGGATAGCAGAGAACTTTCTTTCAAGTTTGGTCTCGCATCTCGCTCGCCGAGGGCACCCTCATCCTAGCTTTTTCCCTGGTTACGCTCACTCGAGCATCCCTGGTTAGCTAATCATAATGCACACTCACTCGAGCATCTGTGTGTTGGGAAACGATAAGATACTTAACCTGAAAAATAATTCTCCAAGTTCTTGTGTGCTAAATGAGATTACCAAATCCAAGCCAGCAATATTAATTAAATCCAAGCAAATAATCAAGTAATAAATAAAAACGAGACATCGATATTTTAATGTGGAAAACCCTCCAAATCGAAGGTAAAAACCACGGGCGAGGAGCCACCGAATCAAACCTCCACTATGTTAAATAATGGGTACACCAAGTTCTATCTAGATCATCAAACTAGAGGATTACAATAACTCATCAAGATCAAACAACAATCTTAGATTCAACAAATAAAGAGATAGAGGATAAACGACGATAAAAACGGCAATCCCGTTTTTACCCCAACAGACAGTCTTAGAAAGCACAAAATATGATCTTCACCGTTCAGAACGTACCTCTGTGTGTCATGAAGCTACTGTCAAAATTTTAAGCCGATCCAACGGTTGAATATGGAGGAAACGTAAATCGATTTTTCTGCGTTAGAAAAATCCGAACCCCTTTTCTATTTCTCTCTTCTCTCTATCTTTTTTTCAAGGCTACTCTCCCTCATACTTAAACCTAACAGCCCTCTTTCCTTTTAATTAGGTTAAAATGCTCTAATAGGCTTAAGTGGTCAAGCCCACAAAATAGGCTTGACCCAACACCGTGGTCACGCCACAACGCGCCATCCCCATCCCGGTGTCATTTCGACGCTCAGCTTTCCCGAAAGTAAAAGCGTTTTGCTTCCCCATGGGCTGCTCCGCGTGTGTCCCGCACCTTGACCTTCCACAGTTGAGCACCAACTCTTGGTGATTGCACCGTCATATAATGGATTCCTCCCACTTTCCCCTTATTCACTCCTCTGCCGCCCTTTTCCCCTCAGCTTCCTATAATCCGGTCCCCATGTTGAGACAAGTCAAGTTTGTTATTGAGTTTAACTCAAAATACACACAAATACCAAAAATTTGTTGTCATAAAACTTCATTTTTGGCCTCAAACCTTTGCAAGAAAAATCACAATCGTGGAACTAAAGTTATTTTAAGTTCGGGTTGATTGTCGAAACAAAAAACATATAACTTATTACCCTCGGTACACTAACAATACATATTGATCTAGCACTTGTTCAATGTTACATCTCCCTACACTAAAACATTAATACCCACTTTGACCCGGAGTTCACAGTAGTTTCTCTTTCGAGATTATTCCAAAACGAGTCGTACAAAGTAAGGATGAAAACTTTACTTATAAACCAGACATTTTCAATCTTCCAAGAGCCCCGAGATCGAGTGGAGTGCTGCACCTTCCAACTAAGCGGTCATTAGCCTTTACATGAAAAACTATCTATCATAACTTGAAACGTGATATTAGCACGAAGTGCACAATCCAACATCACTAGGGAAGAATTAAGCCGTTATATTTGCATATCTTTCTTTAATTTAAGAATTATAAAATAATAAAACAACAACGAACACTTCTTGTGTGATATAAAATAATAAAACAGTGAATATATTTAATATAGGAAATTATAATATTAGGAGAATTAAAATCAAAAGAATGACAGTTACCTCCCGCCTTTTTGGCAGACAGATTATGGGAAGCAGCAAAGCAGCTAATCGATCGATCAACAACTCACTGAGCTGACTCACTTCGCGTTGATAACTCGGCTCCCCTTCTTCCCATCTGCATCCATTATCAACTTTATAAAACTTTATTAAATGATCGTAATATGAAACTCAATTACTAACCCTAAAGTTTAGAAGGAATAAAACCAAATTTGAAGTGTCAACGTGTCGTGGAGGAGAGACTTGACACGACTTGACATTTGAGATACTCTGCGACGAGAGACCCGACTACGAGATTTACATATAATATAATGTACTCGCAATGAGTTCTCGCGTCATGAAATGAGCACACCAGAATTCGATCGGTTATTTTTAAATTTATTTTGATTTGTTAAATTAATTTCAATTTTTGCTCTAAAAATTAAAATTCATCGTAAATATATTTATAAAGATATAAAAGACAATGACACTAAACAAAGACTACGGAAAATTCATTTTTTTTTAATTTTCACGAGCAAAAACTACACAACGACTAAACGGTTTCGTAGTTTTCACGAAGTTTTAATATTTCTACGATTTATTATCATTTTTTATTATAAAAATAAAATATTTTTATTCAAAAATTTTAAAATAAACTCATACCATACTGTAATTTAAAGTTACAAAGTATTTAAAAAGAAATTCAAATAAAAACTAATTATGAGTTAATTGAAAATAAAAGACTAAAATATTGCATCATTAAAAAATTATAATAATTTTTATAATTCATACCAAGCGAGAACACCAGCAGTATTTTAAAATTTAATTTGTTAAATTACTCAAAACTCTTGTTTTAATTCAATTTTTGCTCGATTGGTTACAATTTAATAAAAAGATATTCACAAAAAGTGCAGAAAATCGGTGGGTAGACTCGGTAACTCGGGACCATCGAGTTCCGAGTTAAACGTGAGCTTGCTGTGATTTTCACCCGTATAAGCGTGGAAGGTTTCTGTTCTCTTACTATATCTCCCTCAATAGGTGCTGGATACGTCATCAATGGCGGATGTGTAACCCTAACGAGGTATATCTTCTACGCTTCTCTAATGGCGATTTATGTTTCCTCATTAAAGGATCACCAAGCCGTTCTAGCGTGGAATTTCCTTTCCTTTCCTTTGTGTAAAAATTGCTGTTTTCTTTATTTGTCTCGTAGGGTCCGTGTGAAATCCCAAAATTCGTAATGCTGCAGATGCAGTATTTCGACTCTACACATGCGAGAAGTATAGTTTGAAACCCTAGTTCTTGGTGGCTGTTTGATTGAGTTCGTTCCTTAAGCGATGGAACCTCCAGTGGTTAGATCGAGAGGTCGGCCAAGAAAAAGGAGGAGGAACGATCTCCAAGTCACTGCTGATGAGAGAAAAACTGGTATTGCTATGAAGAGGCAGGCTGCAGGGACGAGACCAATGGCATTGGTGGGACGGTTCGTACTGAAGGAGTTCAAGGGCAATGGAGTATATTTAGGGAAAGTGATGTTTTACGAAGATGGATTGTATAGAGTCATTTATGAAGACGGTGATAGTGAGGATTTGGAGAGTGGGGAGATTCGACTACAACTCATGGATGACCCTTATTTTGATGATGATTTAACTCGTAGAAGGAAACGTTTGATTGACTTGGCTGACAAGTTGTGTTTGAAGGGCACAAATGGATCAAAGAATGTTGTCTCAAACTCTGCAACGGAGGCAGAATCATCTTCCATAAGCATGGTTGCTAGCACAAGAAGGATGGAAATTGAAAGTGAAGAAGCTGAGGTTGATGCTGACTCTTCCAGTGACTCGTGCGAGTATGCTCAGGATAGGAATTGCGAGTCGAGCTCTGAAACTCTGCTTATCGCCCCTCCAGATCTGCCACCATCTTCTGGAACCATTGGTGTTCCAGAGGAATTTGTTTCTCATCTTTTTTCTGTCTACGGTTTTTGCCGATCGTTTAGTATTCAACTGTTCTTATTTCCATTTAGTTTGGATGATTTTGTTGGATCACTCAATTGCCGGGTTCAAAACACATTGTTGGATGCCATTCATGTTGCTTTGATGCGTGTCTTACGACGGCAATTGGAGACATCTTCTTCAGAAGGCTCGGAAATTGCCTTGAAATGCTTGAGGTACGCATTCTTTTTAAGTTCTTCATTGAAGAAAGTTTGCGACATCAATTTGTATATATTTGTTCCTTTTTATTTTATGTATTGATGATGGTAAGAATAATGTGAATCATTGATGGGGAAACTTAGAGGAATGTCGAAGTATTAGTTTTCAGAGCATTGGATCCCTGTTAGCCACTCCATGCTTTTTGAGGGGTTGATTGTTCTTCTCATTAACTTCTTTTTGATCTTATATGCTCAATCACAGCAATTGTTGATGAAGAAAGGGACTTTACCAAGTGCCATCTGTGTTGGTTTCTTGGAGCTATCTCACTTGGTCAACTTAGAGACATAGACTTGTTGGCCAAATTTAGTTTGTAGTTTCAAATTTATCTTTAGCCATGCTATGAATGAGATGATTTGTTCATTCTTTACTCAAATAAAGGAAAGAATGTTACAAACAAATCATGTCATCTTGTCATGTTGGCAATGCAAATTATATGGCAAGATAATCTATTTGGGGCAATATAAAAAAAGAAGGGACCTGTACATTGTTTATGGAATAGAAAAGTTTTAGATGTTTGATATTCGAACTCTAGTAGTGAAGTTTCAATCTCTTTTTTACATCTTTTTTGCAGATGCATGGACTGGGATTTACTTGATGCATTGACTTGGCCAGTGTATTTGGTTCGTTATTTAACAGTTATGGGATATGTAAAAGAATGGGAATGGAGAAACTTTTATGGTGAAGCTATGGAAAGAGAATATTATTCCTTATCTGTGGGTAGAAAGCTAATGGTATTGCAAATTTTGTGTGATATTGTTGTGGAGTCTTCAGAGCTAAGGGTTGAAATTGACACTCGTGAAGAATTAGAAAGCAGATTGGATAATGATGCAGATGAGGTGAATATTTCAGATAATGGGCCAAGAAGGGTTCATCCTAGATACTCCAAGACTTCTGCTTGCAAGGATGGAGAGGCTATGGAGATAATTGGAGAAAAGCATGATATGAAATCATCCAATGACTCAACCATCTGCGGTCCGATAGGAACTAATGGATTTAATGAATCTACTAACGCAGATGGGAACAGAAATAGTGACGAATGTCGTCTCTGTGGCATGGACGGAATTTTGCTATGCTGTGATGGGTGTCCATCTGCTTATCATTCAAGATGTATTGGTGTCATGAAAATGTTTATACCAGAAGGGTTGTGGTACTGTCCAGAATGCAGTATCAGTAAGATCGGTCCTAACATCACTACAGGAACTTCACTAAGAGGAGCAGAAATATTTGGTACTGATTCATATGAGCAAGTTTTCTTGGCTAGTTGCAATCATTTGCTGGTGTAAGTTTTAATGCTCCCTTCCTTTATTAATTTCAATATTCTTAGGATCTTTCTTTTTCTAATCTTTAAATTTCATGCAATAATAGTGACTTTACTCATACACGCATCCTTTGGCTCCTCTGCATTGTTCTCCCCCTTAGATAATCATGGTCAACTTTATCCTTAACTCGCTCATGGTTTTTGGACTTTTTGTTTATTTCAGGATCAAGGCAAGCATGAACACTAAACCAGGCGTTAGATATTATGTTCCAAATGATATCCCAATGGTCCTTCAGCTGTTATGTTCATCCCCGCAGCATGCATCTTTGTACTCTGGCCTCTGCAAATCAATTATGAGTTATTGGGATATACCAGAATCAAATGGGCTAGACATTAGCCCTGCATATGTGGCAAAAGAATCCCTTTCAACTCTCATTGGAGGGAATAACCACAAAATTGTAGATATCACTGAGGATGATAAAACTATGTTAAGTGTTACTGAACGTACTATTGATTTTGTGGAAGGGCCATGTGCTACAACCTCCTCAAGTTTGACTACGACAGAACTACATGTGCATCTGAACAAAAACTGTACAGCACCTGTCGCCTGCGTGGATAATCACACACTATCAGAGAGCGTTGTAGTGGAATATGCTGCTTCCAATAATAGTTCAGTTAGTCAGCTCACTGATCCATCTGACCTCACTCAACAAGTGTTGATGGATAGATGTAATAGACTAGACCTATGTAATTCTGGAAATAGTAAAGGAAAGAGTGGTATAAATTCAGTCGATCACCGCACGTACATTGGTTCTACCTTTAAATCTCATGCGTACATTAATCAATACATGCACGGTGAATTTGCTGCCTCTGCTTCTGCTAAACTAGCTGCTCTTTCATCAGAAGAAACTCGTTTTTCAGAAGTCCATTCATCTGATAATCCTAGAAAAATTGCTTCTGCATATATTATGACTCAGATGAAAGCGTTTTCATCAGCAGCCTCAAGGTTCTTTTGGCCGACTTCTGAAAAGAAGCTCATGGAGGTTCCTAGAGAGAGGTGTGGTTGGTGTCTTTCATGTAAAGCTGGCACGAGCAAGAGAGGGTGTATGCTGAATCATGCTGCCTTGAGTGCCACTAAAGGAGCTATGAAGGTGATTTCTGGCCTTTTTCCTATAAAGAATGGAGAGGGAGCTTTTCCTAGCATTGCAGCGTACATGCTGTATGTGGAAGAGAGCCTTTTGGGACTTGTTGTTGGCCCCTTTCTCGATGCTAATTACAGGAAACATTGGCGTGGACTTGTGGAACAGGCTTCTACCTGCAGTTCCATAAAGTTTCTGTTGCTTGAAGTAAGTTGTTTCCTTTTAGATATTTCATTTGGAATGAAGTTCAATTCCTGTACTTTTATAAAAATAAAACATGGTAGAATATGCATGCAAATTGGGGTTCGAGAAATTTTCACTGTGCACTAAAATCAACCAAACATTTTAAGCTACTATTATTTCTCAAAATACAACTCTTGAATTGTTTGAAGTTTGATACAAATGTCTCTGTATCTTAGACAACTCAAAATTCAATCTCAACAACCAAAAGGCATAGACTTCTAAGAGGTCGGTTCTCTCCCACCCAAATGTTCCTTTTGCAATTCTTCAATGATCTCCCTTTCCAAACGTTTCTCTAATACCACCATAATTACTCCCAATATAAAACATTAAAATTCCACTGCTATATAAAAAAACTCATCATTCACTCATGATAGTAATTTAAGAAAATCTTTCTCCCCTTGCTAAAGGGAATTTCGATGGACAAGATATTTCAGAGTTAGCAAGCCAGTGCTCAATGCCCTAGCACATGAATAAGTTATTTAGTTTATTTATTTATTTATCTTAATTAAATTTCTCTTCTATTTAATGTTTGGTAATAGATGTTAACAGTTAGAATTTGGTATTGAATTGTTTCTCTATCCAAAAGATTATTCCTAATTTTCATTGTTCCCTGCTTACATTACAAAAAAGAAACTCGATCGCACTACATCATGATAGGAAACTAAGTTGCAAAACTCAATTGTCCAAAGAAATATAATCTTGTCCAAAATTGTAATCAACTATGCTCAAAATGAATGGTTGTTACACCAAGGCTGATTAAAGGTAAAGAAAACTGCTTCCGAATTTCTTTGCAAAACTCTCATTGTACCATGATATTATTGGTTATCTATGACCTTTTGTATATAACTTCTCTTTGATAAGGATCCAACCAAACACTTGATTATAATACAATATCCCATTCTTCCAAATATGATCAAAGAAAGAAAACAAGATTTAGAGCTAGTGGCTTGAGAAAAATGATTTTAGAGCTATCACTCAAACTGTACAAAGTAATAGTATCACAATGACTTGAAAACTCACTCGAATCCAAATGGGGTTGTTTCCAACTGGGGAAGGATTCTTGTGAGAGATGATAGATGTATGTTATTATTCCATCGATCTTCCCAAAAACCAATGATCCTATTCCTTTCTATAAATGGGAAATGAGTTTGGGTGTATGGGTCATGATCCTTAGTTTAAGGATTACTATATTCTTTAGTAAAAGTTTTGTAAATTAAATGCACTACAAAAACTGCGGTAGATGAACAATCTTCATTCTATGATTGATAAACAAAAGGATGAAACATAGGCGTAACTTTGATAAATTTCTTTACATTATTTTAGCAAAGAAAATCACTATTATATCAATTATCATGTATGCTTTTGCTTTTAGGTGTTTAAGTTGTGTCTTTTGCATTTTATTTGCTTCTTAGAGGCTTGATTATGCATGTTATGTTTGATATTTAAATATGAGTAGGAGGTTCTTTTGGCAAAGAAAAATGCCCGGTTAGAGAACACTTCCACTTAAATTAATCTGCATGCTAACCGTTATAATCTAATCCAGTATTAAAAAATACAGTGATTTCTACATTCAAGGGACATATGGTTTGTATATTGATTAATGGTTTTAGCTTTCATTTGCAGCTTGAGAAAAATATACGCATTATTACTTTTTCTGGAGACTGGTTTAAGTTATTAGATGATTGGGCTCTGGACTCTTCTGCAATTCAAAATGCTACATGCACTGTTGCAACTGCATCAAAGCGTGGACCAAGTGGAAGAAGAAATCGAAAACAGTCAATAACATCTGAAGCATCTGATGATTGCAATGACACTAGTTTTGTATGGTGGCGGGGAGGAAAGCTTTCGAAGTTCATGTTACAGAAAGCAGTTTTGCCACTCTCAATGATCAAAAGAACAGCTCGCCAAGGTAATAGTTTCCTATTTTTCTCTTCATCTCATTAGTTTCAAATAATTGAAAAGCATTATTTGTCCCTGCTCGCCTATTGGTATGGTCAAATTCAAATCTATCTGCAAAGTTGGGTTTGATGTCTCTCCTACCATTTAGTTCAAGTTTGAATTGGACATCCAGATCTATTGAAGTGCTTGCAGCCCCTGGCTTCTAATATATTAGCTTATCCATAGATAACTATCAGTTTGTAGTGATGTTGGTTCAACGCGAATCAAACAAAAGCATTTATCTTATGTTCAAGTGAATATATGATGTGGAAGAGTAGAACTGAAGTTTTGTGGTATTTTAGGTGGCTCGAGAAAGATTTCTAGTCTATCTTATGCTGATAGTACTGAGATTCCAAGGAGAAGCAGACAGCTGGTGTGGAGGGCTTCTGTTTCAATGAGTAACAATGCATCACAACTTGCGCTGCAGGTTTGTTCTTGATTTATTATCTAATTGTAGTCATAAGCTCTCTTTTCTGTTGGTCAATCTTTTAGTGGGCTATACGAATCAATACAAATACTTTTTTTCTTGATATAAATGGCTCATTACAATTAGATTTTCTCAGGTGAGATATCTAGACTTTCATCTGCGTTGGGGTGAGCTTGTCTGCCCGGAACTCACCCCTCATGATGGGAAAGGTTCAGAAACGGAGGCTTCTACTTTTCGAAATGCAGTTATTCGTGATAAAAAAGATGTGGAGGATAAGATTTTTTATGGAGTCACTTTTGGTAGCCAAAAACATCTTCCATCTCGTGTCATGAAGAATGTTATTGAGATAGATCAAAGTCAAGTTGGAACGGACAAATATTGGTTTTCTGAGTCTCGCGTACCTTTGTATTTGGTCAAAGAGTATGAGCATAGTTCAGATAAAATCCCATTGTCTTCACCTGTGAAACCCTTGAATCCCTTGACTAAATCGCGTCGTCATTGGCTGAAATCTATCCGCAAAGATATCTTTTTCTATCTTTCTTGCAGAAGAGATAATAAGGGCTTGTGCGCTTGTTCTTCATGTCAAAGAGACATCATGATTGGGTGATTATTTTTCATCTCAAGAGATTCATAATTCAAAACTAACTCTCTCTACCCTATTTATTTTGTCATCTTTTAATTATTTTTTCATGTCATCTGCAGGAATGCCATGCAGTGCAGCAAGTGTAAAGGTAAAAATCTCTGATCAATTCTTGTATTTACTTTTGTCTCATAATGCATTTAAGCCACTATTGTACTGTATTTATTCAATGAGAAAGTTTATTCGATAGCATAGGTATGTACAAGGCGATGTAATTTAAGCGTTACCCAATGTGTTTCAGGCTATTGTCACGAGCACTGTGTTGTGAATTCAATGACTTCTGCTATTAGGGAAGGTTTTACAGTCACCTGCAGGCGATGTAGCTATCCCAAAATTTGTATTCAAAAGGAAAATATTACCAAATCTCAATCTAGCCCCTTGTTTTTGCAAAGGCAAGCAAGCAATAGTTTGGTTTCTTCTAGCAAAGGTGTGACGCCTAAAAGCAATTCAATCCATAGTTTGGTTGCGACGCCTAAAAGCAATGGGCAATCACCATCTGTCAAAACTCCGCATAGTCTTTCGTCAACAAAAAATGCGTCTTCTGAATGTAGCTTAACCACAAAGAGCCGACAGAAGATACGAACCTGGGGAATTATATGGAAGAAGAAGAACTGTGAAGACACCGGTGCTGATTTCAGGCACAATTACATCCTTTTGAAGGGTGGTTCAGGTCCACGTCGATTAGAACCTTTATGTCACTTGTGCAGTAAGCCATATAGGTCTGATTTGATGTATATTTTCTGTGAAACTTGCAAAAGTAAGTTCTTGTTCAGCCATTCTTGCGAATTTTTACAAATTTTTGTTTGTTTTTTATGGATGCACAGGCTGCTTTGTTCTTTCCTAATAGTTGTTATGATAATTGGCAGATTGGTACCATGCACAGGCTCTTGAACTTGAGGAGTCAAAAATCATTGATGTGGTAGGCTTCAAGTGTTGCAAGTGTCGCAGGATCAGATCACCTGAGTGTCCTTACATGGATCAAAAAGACAAGGAACTTAAGAAGATTCGGGTGAGAGATAAGCCAGAGAACTTACCTGGTGACTACGACTCTTGTACCATTCTTGTGCCTGGGAAGTGTGAATTCAAAAATGGTTCTCCCATGGAGGAACTTTCTGTACCAGAGAGCGATCCTCTGCTTTTCTCTCTTGCAAAAGTTGAACTGATTGCAAATCACGCGTCACAAGTAGATGCAGATTTGAGCTTTGCATCTGGTCCGACGCCTCAGAAACTACCCATCAGAAGACATGTAAAGCGCGAAGGGGACGTAGACGATGTTTCCGAGAGTGCCCTTCTGTATTCCGTTTCATCCACAAACATTGAATCATACGATCAGTTCACGGCTACAGATGTTCTTTCTTCTCAGCAACCCGAGTGGAATACCTCCATGGATGGTTTTGAAGGAGAGATGAATTTTAACTATGAGGATTATAATTATGAAGACCTGGACTTTGAACCGCAGACATATTTTTCTTTCAAAGAACTGCTGGAACCTGATGATGAGCTTGAGTTAGGAACACATGCTTTGCAGGATGGAGAGGACAACTGGGGTAAACAAATTTGTGCAGATGAAGTAGATATCATTTCGAACAACGATGGAGTAGAAATAGGTCCAAACGATCCTCGGGTCAGGATCTGTGGAATATGTTCAGAGTTAGACCCAGTCCCGGACCTTTTGTGTAGAATATGCGGTCTAACTATTCATTGTCAATGTTCACCTTGGGGGGATTCAATACCTTGTGAAGAAAATTGGAGCTGTGGCCAATGCCGAGAGTGGCAATAATCAGTGATTTGTATCCTGGTTTGTGGTTTTGGTTTGCTGTTGAATTTAAGGAAATTTCCATCTGAAACTTGGATTGCAAAATCTGCAAATTTCTGGGGAGGCAAGGAAAGAGAGATTCAATCAGCCTATCAAAGAATGAATACAACCTCCCCCTGTGAGCCTAAGTACTTCACCTATGTTATTGGAGAAACTTGGCATAAATCAGAACTCAGTTTTAGCAATGGCCAAATCCATGGAGCTGTGAGAAGATTATATTGAAGTTTTTGCTGCAACTCGTGGGAATTTTTCTGTGATTTGAGATTTAGTGTAAAGAGGTTAATTTAATTCTCAGAATCGAGTATTCTTTTCCGTTGTTTGTTTTTCCGATTTGGGAAAATCTTCCAAATTATTCCACAAGTTACACAGCAAAGTTCTCAATCTATTTTCTAAAGATAAGCCTTTATTTTTCTTGCTTATCTGGTGAAAAATGCTTGTTTATGTATTGAGCCGTAGTTGATTTGCATATTTTGCTTAAATGGAAGCAATTAGTTGGGAATTAAGGAGGAAAGAGAAGGCAAAGACCAATCTGTCTGCAGATAAATATAGGCAAATTATGCACACCATTAACTCTTGCCTCTACCATTGTGTTAATCAAAGAGAATCGATTACAACAGGGAACCTTACTAGTTGCTACTTGCCACATCTCTCACATTCCACCAAAGATTATGCTACATACATCATCAATCTTCTGACTAAGATGAAAATGTCAAAAAATAGAAAATAAGAAATTTTTCACCGCCAAGTGTAGTTCACTCTCACTGAAAAAATTGCATTTTGCAGGGGAAAAATGTCGAAAACTCCAGTCAACAGCGTCGACTCTGACTCGTACTTTGTGCCGATAACAAATCTCCTCATTAGGAATCATTAGATCCGTCAATGCAGAAGATCCATCAACTGGTTGAGAATAGAAGATGCAGGTTGAGCCTTGAGGACGACGGGCCTCAGGCATGTGGACTAACTGTTCCTTTATGAACTCTTTCAACCTGCAGAACGACAGTTGAAGTCCATTATGTTTCAACAGCTTTGATTTTGAAGTTACAATTTTACTCCAAAAATACATACTCTAGAGTCAGGGTGGGGTCCCCAGAGGCCACAGCCATTCGTCCAAACGATTGAATCCGTCTCGATTCTAATCTGAGAGCACAAAAATCATTTGTCAACTGCATAGAGTTGTAGAAGAAGTCTTCTTAAGTCCTTGAAAAGTGGAAGGGAAGATGGTCCTAATAACCTTTTCCTTTAATCACTCAACCCATTTGACAAAGCACAAAAAGTAAAAGAAAAAACGCTGATATTTGCAACAGAAAGGATAACATAGAACAATTGGTAAAACAGACGAAACATTTATTACCAGACAGAGAATGGCACGTGCTTCGTCCGAGTAGACTGTGGTGCTTGCAACAAGACTATTTGGATTGGGGTCCTTGAGAAAAGAGCTAAATATGTATGATCTTCAACAAGAGGCAGACAAATAGAATTTATACGACTTGAAGGTAAATACACTTCCAAGATCAGGGCAGGCTCTCAGTCCATAGTTGCTTAATAAATGTGCCATCTCCGGAAGAGAAGGTGGTTTTACACCTCGAACCTGTAGACAAAAAAAAGAATAGATTGGACAATTAATGTAGAGATTAAAGGTCAAAGATTTATATGTGAGACCTAGAATCCAAAATCCATTTACAGGGTTTTGGTGAATCTAGTGAAGGATGTATCTTGGATTTCGATTCTTTATCATGTGTTTTTCTTGTCTTAAGCTTTTCTCATTAAATAATCGTTAGTAATATGCAAAGGATCTATTTTTGCAGAAGAATTGAACTAAACCAATAAACCTGATATTCCGAAATGATATTGTTTTCCCCTATTATGAAAGGCTTGCACTTTGCCTCTTCAGGCAAAGAGGGTGATTACAAGGTTAAACGAATGGAATTATATTATTCATCACTGGAAATTAGATTAAGGTTAGTAACCATAGAGTACAGATCTTTAACCTCAATAGTCAAAAGCAGAATAGTGTACCACTTCCCGAAGCTTCAAAGGTGGACCTGGAAGTGATCTCCACTGGAAGGCAGGAAAGGAAATGAAGAACTGATGCGCACTATATTGAATTATTGATACCAAATTTATAGGACAAATCAAGAACTCCCACGTGTATGCTAGGATGAAGGTTAACAACTTCGAGGGCGCATTGAACCTATTTATCAAGAAAAGAAAAATGAAGACCATTACCTTGAGAGCAAAGAAAAAGGGAAATACAAAATTAAATTAGGTACTAAGAACAATAAGAAGTCAACCTGTGCACGTGGAGGAGTAATATCAGGAACCGAAGACAGTTCCATCTTAAAATGGTAAGTGGAGAAGTGGTCTTGTTTCCAAGGAAAAGAACAAGTCTCCCATGATGGGCTCGCCATTGAGCTCCTCTAACTTCATTCCCTGCTCCTACCTGTGGTTACAGTAGACCAAGCTGAGATTGTCAACTCTGATCTTCCTCTGCACTTTTTCTTGGCAAATTTTTCTCCTTCTTCTGACGGAATCACAGCCACCTTGATAAGACTAAACCTCTTATCAAGTTCACGTATAATAGAAGAAGGAAGAATTGAACAGGAGGTTAGTGAAAATAATAATTGGGATAACAGTCAATAGCGTTTAAGACAATTTTAGTGGGCAGTGGAGAGGGCAGGGTTTATCTGGACAAGATAAATGCGGCAATGGTTTGCTTCGAAGGATCCGCTTTGGCTTGGTTTCAATGGGAATCGGGAACGAGATCTATTCTATCCTAGGTGGCGCTTAGGAAGAGGCTGATGGAAAGGTTGGGCATTCCAGAAATGGCTCACATTGCGACAGATTATTGTCCCTGTCACTAAAACAGGACAGCACAGTCGCACGCAATTTGAATCGATTGCTGCGGGAATGTTTGGGATGCCGGAGGAAGTTATTTACAGCGCTTTCTATCAAGGGTTGAGGAACGAGATCAAGGGCGACATACGACTCATGAGGCCAGTCGGACTCTATGATTTAATGGAGTCTGCGAGGAACATTCTGCAACGAAATGTTCAGCCATGTATGGCCACTTTGGTGTTGCTGGGTGAATCAAGAGACTAGTTTTTCAACTTCGAATGCACCGAAAAGGTTGAAGACGAATATCCATTTGTAATACTCAAAAGGTGACAAGTGCGGATACAGGAGAGAAAAGCTAGGGCATTACTTTCGACGATGAGATTGATCGCAGCAAAGCAATCATGGCTTCCCGCGGCTGCATATTCCAAAGCAACAGTTTCTGAATAACGCTACTCCACCGGCGTCGTTACAGTTTCTGCAACTTCCGATCATATTTCTATCACCATCAGTCATCGGAACACAACCTACGTCCAAAACCTCACGTTCCCCCAATCCTTCCCATTTTTCCCTCCAAATCAGACGCTTTTCGTTCGAATTAAACGCGCTCAGCAAATGAATCTCAGAAACGAAGAGAGAAGGAGATTGCGTGCATGAACAACAGGCAAAAGAGCCCGGAAAAGTCCAGCCATGGCTACAAAAAAATGCAAAAGAAAAAAAGAACGTCGACGAAGAGATGATTCGAACTCTGGCGGAGAAACCCCATCTACATAGCAGGCACACGCCTTAACAACTCGGCCAAAACGACCATTTTTGTTCAACAAAATAGCAGAAAGAATCAAAACTAAACTGTAAAAAATGCGAATCATGCCATATGAACCATCACTATAATACATCCTGCCATAATAAAAAATTTGTAGTTTTCTTTTGGCAAGAATCAAACATTAAAATAGTACACTTATCAAACTTGGCAAAGAATTATTCAAACCCTCTTATCGAGTTCTTCAGCTCGTAGCAGCCGGCTTGGCAATGGCATGCTTCACAGCTTCCGAGTAAGTCCGGTGTTGATATGTGAGCGTCGATTCGAGCAGGTCCCAGAGCGGAGTCTTCGGGTTCCAACCTGAAAACCATGCCAATTACAACACATCTTAGGTCTCATAATACAGACAAACCCGACCGACGAGAGAAAACAAGAGGTGAGAGTAGAATACCAAGTTGAGTGTTGATGATGGTCATGTCGGGAATTCTCTTATCACTATCGTCGTAACCCACACCATAGAATTCTTGCGAACTTACGTCAATTGTTGGAGTCTCCAACGGGGACTCTCCGCTCACCTTCGAATAAACCTAGGCAACCAAAGAACAAAACTTTACGACCCGAAAGTTCCAACGTATCGAATTTAAACATGTTTAGATGATCATCCACTTCACCTGAGTCATCATCTCAGCAAGTTGCCTCACAGTTACTTCATTGTGTGGATTTCCCACATTGAAAATATGACCGTTTGCCCTGGCTGGATTTTCCTAAACAAAGATTAAACAACAGTTAACTCAAAAAATTCAATTGCACAGCAAAAAGATCAAAGAAAATGAAGGAAGGATTTTTACAATCATAAGAAGAACAGCCTCAATAGCATCTTTTATGTAAATAAAAGTCCTCTGGGACTGTCCACCGTCCACAAGCTTAAGTGGTTCACCACGCAGAAGATTCTGCAGTAAAAAAATGGAGATGAAATCCGAACGAGATATAATCTTACAGATTTATCGATGAAAAAAAAACTAAGACTTACATTACTGAAGCATGCGAGAACTCTAGGAACACCCTCACTCGGACCGTCAATGCCAGGGATAAAATCCATACGAGGGCCAATCCAGTTAAAAGGTCTCACAATAGTGAATTCTAGGCCATTTTCTGCACCCTCAGCTGCAGTTAATACAGAGAAAAAGGGTCAACAATTGAACCTTAATAATTTCTAGAGAAGATCAGAAACAAGCCGAATCAATTAGAACAAAATGAACCATATATTAGCCTCTCGATCAATTGTTTGGCACATGCATAAGACCACCTCTGCTTCTCGATGGAGCCAAAAATACAGGGTGAAGTGTCTTCTTTCAGAACATAATAATCAGGTTCCTACGCCAACAAAATATCGATCCATCAACCAATATGAACATAAAACGCAACATCAAACCTCTGTTTTATTATGCAAAAAAGTATAAAATTAGAACATATGGAGCTGATAGATAGTTTGTTACATCACAAAAAAAACAGCTGCCTCAAGAACAAGTAATAACAACAATGATAGAAATTTTCCAAATTAACTGTAGTTTTAAACAAACTCCATATTTCCTCTTCAAAGTTTCATAATCTTTAACAGAGTGTAGCCAAGATCCTACGTAACTTTTCAGAATTAGGGTCTTATCTAGGAAGGTCTATGTTCTAAAGTAAAGAAATAATAGATCATATAGCAAATATTCATACCACACCAGCAATGAGATTATTTATAAGAGAAAAGAAGATTATTTCATGCGAATGCCACAGTGTACGATTTAAAGAAACTGCAGAAGGTCTAAAAACAGAAAGAATGAAAGAAAGGTTTACCTGACGAAGAGGGCTATCTTTAGGAAGAAAGCTCCCAATGGTTTTTCCATAAACTTCGCAAGTGGAGAAGTGTATCAGACGTTTATTATTCTCTGAACAGTACTTAACCTTCAAAAACACAACAAATCAAACATCAACTTCCAATTTCAATTTGGAAACGTAAAACTCAAATAAAATGTTTCAGAAAAATCAGCAATGAAGCTCAGTTCTTCCGAGAATAAGAAATGAAGACATACCACAGGAAGCGCATCGATAAAATTGCTGTAAATGGTGTCAAGCGGGCGAGTATTGTAGTCTGCCGGAGTACAGATAGCTGCAAGATTGATTGTCTGCAGAGAAAAGAGAATTAACCACCAATCAAAAGTTTGAAAGAAGAAACACGCACAAGAAATGAGAAAGCCTGGCCGTCCAAATTATAAATTAAATAGAAACAGAGATTAATCGGAAACCTAAAGAAAGCGAATCCTGATCCCAAGTAGAATCCAAGAACACGAAATGCTAAGGAAGAAAAATAAAAAAAGAAAGAAGAGGTCGAACCAGATCTGCCATCTTGATAAGACCCTCAAGCCTAGAGTCGTTTTTGATATTGAGGCGGTGGAACTGAATGCGACCGTTCCATGGAAGAGAATCGGGCTCAAGAAGATGCTTAATCTTGTCATTGTAAACGTCCAATGCCAGAATCTTGTGGGGTGTTTCCGCCATAAGCTTCTCGCAGAGATGAGAACCAATGAACCCACCAGCCCCAATCATGCATATCGTGATTGGCTTGATGTGATTACCGTCCAGATCTACCCTCTGCACGGAAGCCATTGTTGAGAAAACTTTCTTCTGAGCGAAAACCTTGGCTGATTTTGTTGGAGTTTTCGGGTCTTACGAAAGACTACGAAAAGGAAAATAAACACAGGCTCTCGTTTTGCAGAAGGGGAATGGGTGGAAAGCGAAGCAGTGTCTTTGGGTATTTAATGGAGGGAAATGAATGGCTGGAGCCGAGGGAGGAAGACGAAGAGATGGTTCGTACTCGCGTTGAAGAGGCGCGTGGGGATTAGGATGAATCAGAAACACGTTAATTAATTGATTACCGTGTTAAAAATAATGGCAGAGAATTGCGCCATAATTGACAACTATGGGACGTAATATTTACATACTTTAATTAAATGTTTTATTCTAATTTATTGAAATAAAAAATATTTATATTTTATTACTATATTTAATAAAAAAAATAAAAAAAATGACGTCCCCTGCCCTTCCATATTTAACATGATATATTGATATTTAATTGAAAAAATAAATCAATTCAAACAAATATTTGAAAACAATGAATATTTATTTTACCACGAATTTGGGAGTGGGGACCACCCAAACTTAAATGACGTGGATGTGGAAGACGAAATAGAAATAACATTCTAGAAATAATCAAAAGAGGAAAGAGGGAAGGTTGATTAGCGAGACAAGATTAACACTAATTAAATATAGATTCTGTTTATGGACCAAAACCCACACGCGGCAATTACTATTTATTTGAGCAATTTTAAAGTACAAAATTATTCAACGTCGGACGTCCCCTGAAATTTCCCCGGTGGTGCCGGTGGCCGTTTCTCCTGGATATTGGGCTTGGGCACATTTTTTATTCTCTTCATTTTTTCCACTAAAATTAATAAAAAAAAATTAATTTTGCCCCTATATTTTAAATAAATAAACTAAATCAGACTTCAATTTTAAAAAATAAATTTTAGACGCATGATCTGAATTTTAGATAAATAAACCAAATCGGATATGAGTTTTAGAAAAATAAATTTTGGCCTTCCCAGACACATCATGCGTCCGAGTGAGGGACGATCAGACGCAACTTGACTCACTAGGACACATGATACATCCGGACTCAATTTTTTTTAATTTTTTTAATTAATTTGAGTGATTAAATATTATCGGAATAACTTAAAATTTTTATCACACATTCAGAACAATAAAAAACACTAATCTGTAAGTTTTTAAATTTTTTTTACAACCGTACGATTTACTATAATTTTTTTAATACATAAATAAAATTTTTTTGTTAAAATTACATACGGTAATAAAAATTCTTGAAAATTATATTACACATTTAAAGCACTGTAACACAATATTACACAAAGTTTCATGAATTTTCAATAATTATACGATTTACTATAATTTGTTTAATACATAAACAAACAAATTTTGTTAAAATTATGTACATCAATAAAAAATCACAAAATTTTGTAGAATATTACCTTACAGAGCTTCAAGTGTGTGATACAATTTTCAAGAATTTTTATTAACGTATGTAATTTTAACGATTTGTTTTTGTTTATGCATTAAAAAAATTATAGTAAATCTTATAATTGTCGAAAAAATTCAAAAAATTCCAGATTAGTTTATTTTATTGTTGTGAATGTGTATTAAAAATTTCAAGTCATTCTAATAAAATTTGATTAGTCGAATTAATTAAAATTAAAAACAATTTAGTCCAGACGCATCATGTGTCCGAGTGAAACAAATTGCATCTGATCGTCTCTCACTTAGACGCATGATACGTCCGATCATGCACTGAAAAGCCTAAAATCTATTTTTTCAAAACTCAAGCCCGATTTAGCATATTTATCTGAAATTAAAGCCCAAAATTAGTTTTTGTATCAAATTGTTAATTATAATCTTTTAGAGAATTTCGCTCACAATTCAAACATTTTTACCCAATAATTTATTTATTGAAGGAATGAAAAACAAACATAATCTTATTATAATAATAGCATATCATGAAAATTGCATGTTCAACAGCCCTTCTAGCTTGGTTTTTCTTCGGGTAAGAAGAATACACGACGAGATAGAAGCATTGCATGAACAAAAAATAGTGAAACCCTGAGTCCAATTGTACAGTAAATGTGCTCCAAGAAAACACTAAATCAAGGTATTTAGCTTCGTTAGACAGAAAAGGCGAGTCTCCACTGTCTGGAGCTGCTTCAGAAGAAAATGGAACTTGCCCTAACATGCAAGAACAGCTACTTCAGGGAGTCTTACAAAAATTAAGCAAATCCAACACAGCACAGCATCGGACAACATTAAGATTCTCAAACTGCAATACACAACAATTGGAAAAATCTTACCCGCAATGAATAGCTAGCGATGGACTAGGCGCCACTCGATCAAATTCATTGGCCAAGGATCTAAATACAACCTTAGTCTTTAGTTCGATGCACTTTGGGATTCTTCTGTCAATTTCATTGCTCCATCAATGGCCATGTTTCCTACTTTAATTTCCATCGCCTCCCTCTCGTTTTTCTCGCTTATTTTCTCGGAAACACTCTCATCCATTGCCATTGCTTGGAGACCGGGCATTGAAGGCTCGCTTATTCGAGGACGCCCAGAAATCCATGGATGCAAAAGACATTGGGCTGCTGTTGGTCTCTTTTCAGAGTCAAAATCAAGTATTGGAATGAGAAAGCCTGCCAAATCATTGGCATCTGATTCGCTGATGTCATACTTCTCTATCAAGACCTTATCCAATGGCCAAAAACGCAGTCTGCGTATGTGTCTTAAGTCCCCATATCTGTTGAAGTAATCACGAGAATAACGGCCACTTGATGCAATCTACCAATAAACGAATACAGTGTCAGTGGCAAGCAAGTTCTCAAATTATCCCTTCAAATTAGTTACCAAGAAATAAAATTATAAGAAAATTGGCACCCTTCAACAGCTTGTGCGCAGCACTCCTTACCTTCCGAGGCATCATTCCAAGCAACTCCATCATCAAGGCTAAATGATCCTGAGATAAGACAAGATTCACACTTTCATGCATCGAAACACCCATCATAAACTTATTCTTGCTTGGGTTCAGCCATAATCCATAAGTTTTCTTGCATAGGGTAAGTCACCAAACAAACTCAAACAAAAACCATCATCATATTTAACTACCTATTGAAACAAAAAGAAAAACTAGAAAAAATAAATTTAAAACTGAATATAGTAAAAGTAATTTAATTTAGATTGATGGAAAATGTATCCCAATATCTAAATACCTCATCTCTTTCGTAGTTGTCACCACTATGCGGGTCAAAAAGAACATCTCCTGTCACTAGCTCAAAGCAGATGCATGCAAATGACCATAGATCTGCTGGAGTTGAGTACTTAGATCCAAGAATAACCTCTGGACACCTATACTGCCTAGTCTGAATATCATTTGTAAATTGCTTGTAAGTCCAACATGCATTTCCAAAATCTACCAACTTGCACTTAAGGTCAACAGCTTCCAGCAGCCTCCACTTTGTGGTTCGGCTTCCTCTCCTATGACTTTTGCTTCCCTGGTCATCAAGTTTCAAATCATCACACTTTGTAGACTCCTTGTCGACAGAAAAACTATCTGCTTGCTCTTCAATTGAACCCCCATTAGATTTAACACCGCTAGTAGAAACTTCTGATCCAACCATTTTGCTCTCTGTCTCTGTCTCTTCGAAAACTTCCTTTACTACTTGTCCCTGAGATGCTTTTTTAGCCTTTTTTCGAATTTTCTTTTTCTGATTTTTTGTCAGGTCCCCGTTCAAACTCCTTTCAGTCACTGCTTTAGTTTTGCTTGATGGAAGAATGAGAGAGGCACCAGATTTTCGAGGATCTCGAGAAGGATCAATCATAGACATTAGCAGTATATTCTCTGGCTTCAAGTCAGTATGTATAATAGAAAACTGGCTATGTAAGTAATCTAAACCAACCAATATATGAAAACAAATTTCTTTGACCCTATGAATTGGAAGTCCCCTATAGTCACTGTATTTTATAAGGGTCAAAAGATTATCCCCGAGGTATTCAAAAACCATACAAATGTGCTGGCCATTAGGTCCAGAATGCTTGAAGTGATCCAAAAGCTTCACAACACACTTTGCATCACCTGGGTCTCCCTCAGTAATTTGTTTCAGAATCTTAATTTCGTCCATTGCAGCTTCAGTGTAATGCTGAGCACTCTTTTGAATTTTCAAAGCTACATAACGCTACAAACAATGAATTTCCCAGGTTGTTAAAAACAGAGCAGCCAAAGAAATTTTCAGTTTTATTGAACTGATTAAACAGACTAAAAGAAAGAAGCATCGTATTAAGAATTGTATGAAAAAATTTAAACATCTAATAGTCGACATTTACATGTACGTGCAAATTACATGTGATTATATTGGTCAACACATTCGTAGTTCGTTACCTTATCGTCAAAACAATAAACTCAGAAGGTCCAAAATCATATGATTTCTTATGCGTTTTAACCCGCTTTGTTTCTTCAAGTACCAGACAGAGGAATTTTGATCCTCTTGGACTATGATACATGTGTAACTAGCATCACAAAGAGCAAATAAACTTACTGAGACTAGAGTTTCTTTTGCTTTGCTAACTACGTCTTGTTTATCACTTACTCAACAAAGATCGTCCACTAAAAAAATCATGACATTTCTTACGCAACTTTCTTTCGCTAAACAAATTTCCCTTCTGTTCATTTATTGATCTGAAGATTTTAATTTGTAAATATTCATACCGATTTCTGAGTGTCCCAGGCGAGCCACACTGTGGAGAAATGACCCCAACCCAGCTTACTTTGAACTACATAGGACCCATTCTTAAACGTATCCCCAATTCGAACGGCATGGTAACCTCCTCTCCTGTAGTCCTCAGCTCCTTCATCCTCCGATGAGTTATCACTGACCTCGTTCCGGTTGCCATTCCGACCCTCCGCCATTGAATAATTTTGATCGAGCTTCCACAGAAGTCTTCGTTAAACCTGAAACCCACTAAAGCCCTGGCGAGGGTTTACACCATCGAATAGAAGAAAACTAGGGTTTTCACAAGGTCTGCGTGTGAGGGGGTTCTTTGCCGGGAAACTTGAATGAATTAATTAAGCNATAGCCTTTAAACCATTTACTTTATTTGGGTTAGGGTTAGATTCGATTTAGTTTCAATTTGAATTAGCATTGAAAGTGAACTGATTTATGTACTTTATAATCTTATAACTAACTCGCATATAAGCGAATAGTAATAAGTACGTTTTTGGTTAATTATCTTATAATTAGACTTGACCTACTGACTTGTTATGTGTTTATAAATAACATATAAAATGATAACAAATTATGTTAATTTTTCGTTTAATAATATACATGTCTAATTTTTTTTCCCTAAATTAATTAATCAAAATCAGCCTAACATGCAACCGTACCCAAATTAATTAATTAAATCCACACCAAACCATACCCAAATATTTGGGTCGGGTTTGTTTCGATTATCATAGCCGATATATTATGCTTTGGATCTAATATATCAGAATTCAAACCCATTAGATCGGTTATTATTCAATAAAAAAACCAAATCGAACTCAAAACAAGCCAACCCGTATCAATTAAATTAACCAAATCCAAACAGAACCCAACCTAAATATTTGAGTCGGTTTTCTTCGTTCGATCTTAAAATTGTTCTTACCATACTGATAAAGACATTCTTTTCATATTAAATTCATATAAATCAACAGTTCTTCGCCACATTAGTTCCACGATTGAGTTTTTAAGTCATTTCCAAGAGATTCTGAGCTGAGTTAAGCTTTCAAAGCTTCCCCAGAAACAACTGAGTTTAAATAATCTAAGTCTGTATTCGTATCATTCAGGTTCAACTGTAGTAAATGTGTCTCCCACGACAAGAACTACAGATTTATGTGTACAAAATTAGTGGTTGTAGTGTGGTCTTGTTTGCTTGAGTTCTATTTGTTTTGATAACCTGGAACGAAAATCATATCATGTTCTTGCATGAACGGAATCGAAACTCCGTCTAAAATCCCGGGTGGGTGAAGTTTTCTTTGCTCCATTCCAACATATAAAAATTAAGACTAAAATTAGGATCCATTTTGAAGTGCCTTAGTTTTAATTGACATTTGAGATTGGATAAAATAAACGATATTGACTCTGTAGATGAACAAAATCAAGACAAGTATACAAATGAATCGGTTTATTTTATAATAAAAAACCACAGCTCATCTTTTTTTTTTTTAATAAACCAAAATTTATGTTGGATTTTCAAACCACTCAAGTCAAGTGTGGCTGCAATTTGAACGTGGCATTACTAAGACACCTCGCCGGTGAAATCCAGAGGTCGAGATTGGAAAATAGTGGGGACTTTTCTTATGATTCTGTACAATTTCAACGGCCAGCCGACTGCCTCGCCGTCGTCGTGGATTCCGGTGGGTTTCTAATCGGCGTGTTGAACCGGATTGACTCTTATTCCGGACCAATAGCCTAAAAAAAGTTACCTTCGACCGCTAAAAAGGGCTGAACTAGACTTCTTTTCTGGATAATATTATCCATTTCTAAACAACCGTCGAAATTTGGTTGCTTTGGGATTGAGTTTGAAGATAAAATCAACGGGTTTTTCAGAACTTTTTATTATTTTTCATTCGAGACGTAGCATCGACGCAATATTTTCTAATATTTAATATTCAGTGTAGAATCAATAAGTAGGGTCCAGCTCAAATTCACATTCGACTGTACAAACATGGCGGATCATCCATCCTGAACCCACCTTTCTTTCTCTCTCTCTCTGTCCTCCGATGGAAGTTCACAGTCGTAGACTGCTTCTACGGCCGGAATATGCGCCAGACAGTGGCCAAACGCCTCCCCCTCCTCCCACTGCCGGCGTATCTTCGAGCTTCTCCTCGCCGGTTATGTCAAATTTAGCGGTGGAATCAAAGACGGACTCCTCCACCGTCGCAACAGTCGTCGTCGTCCTCGCCGTTCTCTTTCTCTTTGCTCTGTTTTCCATCCACGTCCGTCGACTAGGAAATCGCAACCGCAGCGTCCAGCGCCAGAGCCGACTAGCGGGGCCGTCGCGGCCACCGCCTCCTCTGCCACTGCCCCGGAGTGTCAACCTTTTCGTCCTGAAATTACTGCCGATATTTCCTTTCACCGGCACGGCCAAGTACCAGAACCACTGCGCCATCTGCCTCGGCGAGTACGAGGAAAACGAGTGTGTTAAGCTGATTCCCTTTTGCCAGCACGTGTACCACCCCGAATGCATTGACCGGTGGCTCTACTCACACGCGTCCTGCCCCGTTTGCCGCTCGACTCGGTTTTTCAAGTCCGAGTGCGGCGAGAAGGACGGCGGAGGTGGTGCGCCGGGGACGGCGGAAGCGAGGACGAGTCCGGTTGGTTTGAGCCGAGCTGGATCGACGTCCACCAACGACAATCTTCACACGTGTGCTTTGGAGGTACGGTCCGAGTGAGTTCCGAAGACGTAACACGTGTATCATCATACTAACATCAAATTATTCATTAATTATATTTTAAATAATAAATTATTCTTCTATGAATAATTTTCACATTTTCTTTTTGTGTAAGAGTTTGAAATCCCGCGCAGCCCAACTCACGAACTATGTCATTTGTGATGTCTTAAAAAGGTAATTATTAATTTATTTCATGAAGAATATTTCAATTTTTTTTAATAAAAAAAATCATTTTTCAATTTTTTTGGATTTAATATTTCAAGATAGAACCAATAAAAACCTTGAGTTTCGAATAAATTAGCAAAAGAAAATCACGACTTNATTTTTTATTTTTTATTTTTGCTTGCCAATTTAAGTTTTTATAAATTTCGCTCAATTCAAAACCATTGAAAAATGAATCTACTGAAACTGAAAGCAGGATGGATAATTCCATGTCTGAACAAAAAGGAAAATTAAATTCATTAAGAGAGTTTATTCAAATTGCAGAGAGGGCAGCCATGGCCATAGAGGTTGGACCTAGTTTGGAGGAGGGAAGAAGATGGCATCGTTCGCCCTTTTGGACGAGAAGACCTTCTCCATTTCTGCATCCACGTTGAACGCCGCCTGGATCACCTCCGCCGACAGCGCCTTCCACGTTCCTATACTTCCGGCCAAGTGCGTGAATATCAGGCTGCGATTCAACAACGTAAGCTTATCGTCTGTTTCAACATCCAATATGATCGGAGAAAAATAAAATTTGTTGATCTTACTTCGGGGTGGTGATTATGGAGAACCGTTCCAGGCCATCAGGATCGGCGATCTTCGAGACCACGAAGAATCTGGGAACGATGAATAAGTTTCCGGCTTTCACTGTGGTCTCCAGAACTCTCTTGCCGTCAACTCCGACTACCTGGGCTCGGCCGCTGCCTCGAACGATGTAAGTAACCTGAAGGGCAGAGTCACAGGAGAATCCCGGCGAGCACATGGCGCTTCCGTCCAACCTAACGAGATCAGCTCCGAGACCAACGTCGCCGACGAGCGGGAGATTCTTGGTGTTCAGAACGACAACTCTTCCGCCGTTTTTGATGTCGACATCGAGTGGGGCTTCTTCACAGTTCAGAGCCATGCCTTGTCTGTGCTCTTGCTTGAGCTGGGGCATCTTGACTCCGGCAGGGAGCTTGACGATTCCTTTCCCGGTTTGTTTTCCGACGAGGCTTTTCACAGTGGCCTGGTCAAGGTCCCACGCTAGGCCGACGAACTCGGAGGAAAATCCGGTGAGGATTCCGTTGGTTCCGTTCAAGAAAAACTCGGTAAATTCGCCGGCTTTGTGAGCTTTCGAGTTATCGCCCAAGAAGAGGACGACAAAGTCGAGGTCCTCCTTGTTGTACCACCGGGTCACCACTCCGAAAGGAAGAGCAATGGCGTCGCTAGTGTTGGCAAACGAGCGAGCTCGCTCGTTTGACTCGGCACTGTAGCGGCTCGAGCAAAAGCTCGAGCCGAGCCCGAGAATGCAGCTCGTTCGAGTTGGCTCGTGGGCTCGGAAATACCGAGTCAACCGATCTGGCTCGAAAGCCAGCTCTCGCTTGGCTCGGACCACTTGTATTGCGGTCGACACTTAGTATACACGCGGTCGACACTTAATGCATAAGTAAATTTGGATGGCCGACCGCAAAATAAGGTGTCGACCGCTATACGTTCCAGAACGTTTTTAAGTGTCGACCGCTAATTAAATGTCGACCGCAATACGCATGATTGTTGTGAAAGTGTCGACCGCGTATAAAATAGGGTCGACCGGTAGTTGTATAAAGGTCGACCGTTTTTATAAAGAGGGGCGACCGTTATAATGTAACGGCTATAACTTCCATATGCAACGGTAACGTAAGGTCGACCGTTTTAAAACTGANTAGTGTGGAGCCTCCACTTCTTGGAGTCACATTATCTATACTGTAATATGTTTTATTTATAATTTAATAATAAAAATTATAAATAACCTTCTCCCGGCGTCTGTCTAGGCCCCCTCCCGGGGCGTGACAATTCCTTTCCCTGTTTGTTTTCCGACGAGGCTTTTCACAGTGGCCTGGTCAAGGTCCCACGCTCGGCCGACGAACTCGGAGGAAAATCCGGTGAGGATTCCGTTGGTTCCGTTCAAGAAAAACTCGGTAAATTCGCCGGCTTTGTGAGCTTTCGAGGTATCGCCCAAGAAGAGGACGACAAAGTCGAGGTCCTCCTTGTTGTACCACCAGGTCACCACTCCGAAAGGAAGAGCAATGGCGTCGCCTTTCTTAACGGCAATAACCTTCTCTTCCGACTCCGGCAGAATAACTCCGGCAACTCCATGGCCTGAAAAGATCACAGTCGATCAGAGGTCTGAAACTGTTAAGGTAAAAGATTAGGTTTGAGTTCTACCTTGAAGAACATAAGCAACCTTGGCAGAATCAGAGTAGTGAGGAAGCTCAAAGGCATTGGTCTGGAGAGCGAGCTTGGAAGCGCCGATGTTTCTGTGGCGAAGCATGGGAAGCTCAGAGGGAGACCAAGAGTAGTAAGAGCCTCCATCTCCGCCATAAACCTTCTTCGCCAAGGATGGAGTGAGATCAATGTCCAACTTCCTAACTGGGAGTCTTTCAATTCCTTTGAAGAATACGCAGAGAGAGAGAGAGAGAGAGAGAGATTGAGATTGGTGACCTGGTTGGGGGTTCATGCGTATATATAGAGGCGATAAGAAAAAATGGAACAAAACTCAACATGGAGCTAAAATAATAACTCTGTATGGTTTATATTATCCACAGAAAAAGAAGCAATTCAAAACAATTCTAAATTCTAATACATCTAAAGTTATATTTTTCTTGCTATATATATGTATATATTGCAGGTGAAAACTCAAATATAGTGTCTTCTGCACTATGCAGGAGAGGGAAGGACTAGTAAAGATGACCATATCTTATTTTATTTGTGAGTACAAATAGATTGATACAAAGCCACCCATGAATCTTCTGTCATTATTGAAAATAAGCACGGACCACTTCGACTACCGGGGCACGGCACATGGGACATTTCCCGTGCATCTCGACCAGCTTAGCAGCACACGATGAACACGCGCACATGTGGCCGCATCTGCCATGGGACATTCATCGGATGAATAATGAAATAGTGGCAAATTCAGTTTACTCGAAGGAAGAGCGCATTTAAAGGCGCATACCTGTAAAGTAGAGAATCTATAGTGCTGTTGCAACATATACAGCAAACTCCTTTTCTCACATTATCCCATTTAGAGACATCGACCGGGGGGACATGATCTGAGTTTCCTGCATTTAGTTAGCAGCATTGTCACCTACTTACTATGCACAATTGTCTAACAAATAAAGAGTTATGAGAAATTTGAGCATGCTGTTAACGGTACTCCCTTTGCACAATTCTCTTCCTATCTTTTCAATGATTGCATTGTATGATAAAGATAAGCTGTAAATAATACTCCTTGGATTCAGGTTATTTATTCTACATGCAATTGGCGAAACATGTAATTCTTCGGCTAAATATAAACCATCATTCTACTTCACAAAAAAAAGCTCTTAATTTTATGAAGAATAAAATTCAAGGGAAACCTTGCCAGCCAGCGGACCGATTCAATGCAGCAGATACTTCTTGCCTAATTGATCGTTGCAGCTCGAGCTGCATATCCATGCAGGCCTCCAACATCATTTTCATGTTACTCATCCTCTGCTGCAGCCTAGCCATGTCAATCCTCATATCATTAATGACATCCCAGTCCTGTAAATCAATACGTCCACAAATTCATCAACCATTAAAACAAGAGATCAACAGCTTTAACTTTCAATCTCAAAAGCACTTATTAATAAAAAGCTGTTTTACCTGATAAAAAAGCAGAAAAATGTAAAATCTCAAGTTAATTTGTTTTACACAGAAAAGACCAACTAGTCTCCTACAGACAATATAGTTAATTTCATCTCACTTCATGAAAACCCACAGGATTCTCATCATTAACATTTTGCAAGATTATTCGAGTGCAATGAAAGCTCCGTCCATTTTATATGTGCAAATCAATGTTCATGTGTATCTTTTTCAATATTTGATAGATTAAGAATGTTTTATGTTCGATGAATCAAGATTAAACAAACAGTGATGAAACTCACAATCCCCATGCGTGGATGCATGTAATGCTGAGACCAATTATCATCAAGCGATGACTGATCCCAAAAGGGACGACGAGAAGGAGCTGGAGGTGACAGCAAAGTTTGAGGAGAAATCTCAACATTATCCCCTTGACTGACGTTTTGATCACCAACTTGTCTATCAAGACCTTGAGCTTGCCATGCAGGACGAGGTGAAGTCCCTCCATCCAACTCCCAGTCATTAGCAGCATGACTTTGCCTTTCAACATATGATTGAATCAACTGATCTAGACTTTCCCGAAAACCACTACTAAGAAGATTGGAGACACTTCTTCTGCAAAATGAACAACGCTCACATGAATGGATTTAAAAAGGCTATACATTAATCGTGTCAATGGATCTGTGACTAGACTACCTGCTCAAGAGTTCTCTTATTTCTGTTCTATATCCATGATCATCGTCAGAAAAATATAATGGCTCAACCCTCCCAGCAGGAACTGTTTCCTGATTTGAGGCACCTTCTAACCAATTGGGCCCAGCTGCCTGAAAACTGTCATTCTCATTCAAAGCTTCGTCCTCATTTTGTAAATTTGTGTCTTCACCATATTCACCACCCACTAAATCTTGGGACTCATTAACAACATTCTCTTGCTGATTTCTACCAATCTCTTCACCATCACTCCATTCATAATGTCCAACAGCAAGATGACGCTGGTCACTGGGTTCGTTTACTAAAGTATGCTCCACCAACCTTTCAACCATAGTGGAAGATTGTTGCAAATTACCATCAGGCGTGCCGGTGCTGCCTTCTGAATTTGAAAATCCAAGAAGAACTATTCCCTGATTACTTGGTTCATATTGTTCATCAGATAATACATCTCGGGCATTAGTATGTTGTCCGGATACAGTTTGCAAACTTTCATGCTCTGTGCTGGATGCAGTTATATTCTCGTGAGTTCTACTTCTATCCACATTTTCAAGAGTATTATCTCGACTGTCAATAAGTTCAGAAGCATCATTTCTTGACTGCCGGTATCTTACCTCATTCTGCAAATTCTGTCTTTCAAACTCATCTAGTTCGGATGCAGATTCTAGAATATTTTCAACAATGTTTCCATGTAAATTAAATTGATTATCAGATTCCTCAGTAAAATAACGTTCTTCAATATGACTTTCCATATTGATGGGCAAAGTTTGTTCACTAAGATCATCTTGGATCTCGAAGTTGCTCCCTGGATTTTGTTCAGTTATAGAGTGATCAACTTCACTTGTAGATGCGGTCTCTATTTGGTCACCATTAACTTGATCACCAGCCGAATTGTCCAATCTAGAGACGAATCCTTCCCTATGTAACAAGAAAAACTCTCTTATCATGCCCATCAAGTGAATGAGAAAAGAAAATAAAACAGTGAGTACCTGAACTCCAAAAGCACTAAAAATATGAATTTAGCAATGATAAAGCATTAAGATTTTCAATTTGAAAAAACTCTACACATATTCTGTAGTAGTAGAAAATTTTAAACCTTTCCAAAGCCAGATCTTGACTGCATATGAATTCATCTATGATGAGAGTTGTAGAAAAACTATTTTCATACTTTGTTTCTGAAAGAATAGAGTTATAAAAAGGTAAAATGGATTCATTATTTAGTAACAAGAACAAAAAGAAGAAAAGTCAGCTAGAATATTAATTGCATAATGTTCTCATCTACTTAATAATAATGCAAGTTCAACAAAAAAAATTTCCGCAGAAATAATTCTACTAAACCAAAAAAGAAAAATCTAAGACTAAATTTGAAGAGAAACAAAAAAAATACTGAAAACGTGGTTGTGAAAATTATTTTGACAACGATACCTTAGGTCAGAAACTGTTTGTCTTCGCCTCAACAGACCTAACTCACTTTCTGTCACGGTAGTAGGTCTGTCATTTTCAACAAATCTTCTATTTCGTAAAAATCTACTTTTAAGTAAGGACTGCAAAAAGAGAAAAAGAGAGTTAATGACATGCCCGAGAAGGGCTCCTAAAGTGAATGGTCTGAATATAATTGAACCCTAATGCACATGACAATAGTTAAAAACGAATTGACAGATAATAAATTTGGATATGATGATCCACAGAGAAGCTTGTATACAGCATAAACAATAATCTCACGAGTTCTTAAGGGTAGATAAATCTGTTTTTTTTTTCTGTAGAACAAGTGTATTTTTATTTCCACCAATAAAATTTGCAGAGAAGAAATGCTCATTAAAGGCTGATCCAAGATTTAGTGATATTTATGTAAACCAAATGCCCGACAATATAACTCAAGTTTAAAGGATGAAAGAGGGCAAAAAACAGAGATCACCATGCAAATACAAGATAGTATAGAAAATGCTGCACACTGACCTGGATGCGATTACGATGAGCGAAGCATGAAACTGCTTGTTGCTCCAACAAACCTTGAATTTCTCTTTGCCTTTCCCACTCTGCCTTTTTTAGCATATCAACCAGAGCTTGTCTCCCACATAACCTTCTTATGCCCCTCCTAGCATGCTCAATGCGGACTTCGGTCTGGTTAATTACAAGGCCATCACTGATGCTTTCAAGGTGTCTACCAGTTTCAACAACTGGGTCTTCTGTATTATTACTGGAGGAATTACTTTGCCTGACATTCTTTTGCCGTAAAAGCCCAACACGGTCCTGGTCATTCTCACCAAGCCGTAATGATCTTGTACCATTTCTCAGACGGGAGACATCAGATGCACCAACTTTTACACCATTATTCATCCATTCACGAAAAATTTGTCTCACCCTCTCTCTTTCGCTTTCCCCAAAATCGCATGAGATGTTGCTCGAATCCTCCTCTCCATTTTGTGACCCAGTCTGTCCTTCAGACCATGTTTCCGAGGCATTATCACCTACTGAATTTTCATATAAGCATCTATTGTCACTGCCATTATCAGTTATATTCGCCCTTGAGAGATCAGTGGTCAAACCATCATCAGTTTGTTGGAGAAGGCTTTCACTAACTCTCTCATGAGTCTGACTCACCACATGCTCGTCCTCAAGTCCTCGCCACATTTGTAAAACTGAAGACGTAGGAGTGTGCAGCCTCCCTCCATCTATCAATGATCTTGCTGTTTGAGTTTGAGAGTCTCTAAGTAATGTAGAATCAAGCACAGGTGCATTTTGTAGTCCAGCAATAGCCATTTATCTCTGAGTCAATAATCAAGTTCAGTTACTCTCCTTAACTAATCCTTGACTCAAATATGATTAAGCTTTCACAATGAGCTCATCACACCTGAACAAACTTAATCACCTCCAAACTGAATATTC
>QAOC01024302.1:147331-206833 GCA_003255005.1 Begonia fuchsioides
TTATATTGATATACAAATAATTATCTAATTTTTTTTTATTTTCTTCGCTCAAAAAATTATAATAAATTGTAAAATTGTTTAAAACTTTATAAAATATTGTCTTTCTATATTATAAATATGTGACAAAAAGTTCAATAATTTTTATTGATATACAAAATTTTAACTGAATTTATTTATTTTAAGCATTCAAAAAATTATAATAAATAGTAAAATTATTAAAAATGTACAAAAAATTGTGAAATATTGTCTTACATTAATTTTTCAAGAATTTTTATTTAAGTTCAAAATTTTAACTAAATTTATTTTTTCTCTCATTAAAAAATTATAGTAAATCATAAAAATATCGAAAAAAAATTAAAACTTTTAAAATTAGTCTCTTATATTGTTACGAATGAGTGATAAAAACTTCAAGTTATTCCGATAAGATTTGTTTAGCCCAAATTAATTAAAAATAAAATTTTTTTAAAAAAATTGATCGAACGCATCAACCCTCATTCGAACGTTCGTATAAGATGCATTGACCCTCGTTCGAATGTCCGTACCAGAAGCAGAGACTTCCTTTTAGACGTGTAAGGAGCCTTATTTTATTTTTTTAAACTCTTATTTTTTTCAGATATTTTCTCAAAATTAAGACGAAAAAATAGTTTTTATTTTTATTTAAAGGGCATTATCATATAATTAATCTTATTTATTTAATTTGTTTTTTCGAGTTTAATTTGTCAAATTTTTGACCCATTAAATACCCTCGTAAATTGTAATCCCATAATCCCGTTCCATCAGGCTTAATCAATCCAGTCTCGCTCAGTCGCTCTTGCTCTCGTCACTCAATTCTCTACTGTTCTCAGTCTCAGGTGCGTATCGCGTTTTCTCTTCATTTGATTTCAACTTCCGACCTTTTTCGGTTGAGATTCCTTTCGTTTTCAGAGATTGAGCTCGGAGGAGCTTCAAAAAACTTGGCGATTTTGCTTGTCCGCTGAGATGGCCCAGATCCAGTACTCGGATAAGTATTTCGATGACACATTCGAGTTCAGGTATTTTCATTTTACACTCGTTTTTTCGCAATTTTCACTGTAATTTTCATCTTCCCCCTCGTTTCTACGGTTTTTATTTATTTATTTTTTGTTCATGTGTAATTTGATTGTGCAGGCACGTGGTGCTTCCACCCGAAGTGGCAAAACTTCTTCCCAAGAATCGTCTGCTTTCTGAAGTAAGCGATCGCGTTTTCTGGATTTTCTGAGATATATTTTTCATCTTTTCTCATTCGAAATTATTCTGCTCGGAATCGTTTGCATGTCCTTGACCTTGGGGCTGGGCATTGCTATTGTGAAGCTAAGTAGCGTCTGTCTATCATTTTCGGCGGATGAACATTTCTTCTGTTTCATAGTTATGAAAGTATAATGAGTAAATTTTCGGTAGTTATTTTCGGTTTCTCTCTAGGCACATTGTACAGGTGCTTTGTAGGCGATATCAAGTTATAGTTTTTCTTTACCGCGGTCATATAAGTTTGGGAAGTTTCCACACCCGGCCCTTGTGAGTGGGAGTAAAGTGTGAACTAAAGCTGCTCTATCAGTGATTTTTTTTTGTAAAATTTCTCATGGTTTCTCGTCAATTGGTTGTTTATCTTTAAAAACATCTTCTACTTTGATTTTAGAATGAATGGCGTGCAATCGGGGTTCAGCAGAGCCGTGGATGGGTACACTATGCAATTCATCGTCCTGAGCCACATATCATGTTATTCAGAAGGCCTCTGAACTACCAACAGCAGCAGTACCAAGTCCAGCCAAACATTGCTGCTAAGTGATGATTTTATTTGAACTGCCTCACAATTCTTGTGTTAGCAGCACTGTTGTCTCCTTCGACACTTTGTATCCATAGATGGCGTTTGTGTACTTTTTTGATTTCCTGATCATGATAAATGGTGAAAACTGTTTGTGTTTGATCCTGGAGAGAATAGTAATGAGTAGACTGATTGTTGGTATCTACTTTTGTTCTGAAGCAATATATGGCTGCAAGAGATTATGCTTTTTATTTTATTTTCTTTTTAAAGCAATTTCATGGTCTTATTTATTGTTATATGGATCTGTTGCAGAGAAATTTATAGTGTGATTTGCCATTTTGTGAGAGAATGTAGGCTGAAGATATCTAGTGTAAAATATCATTTATCTTGGGAGATTGAAAGAATATTGAAGAAAATATCTTCTTTTGATGATCATTTTTGTGGGATGTAGGAAGAGTAACTCTCTTCAATTATGGGAAGGCTTCTAGCAGGAGGGTTGCTGAAGAACTAGTTCTACTTCTGGCAGGAGGGAGAGGTACACATTTTCTCCGGCTCTCCCAATTTACCTTATTGTTTGGTTTGGAGGAGTTAGATTTCAAAGAAGCAAATTGTAAGAGGCCGAGGAGGTCTCGGAGGTCATTATTTCTTTCATTTTGGGTAATAATCAATTTTAATCCCGAGTTATCTTTATTTAAGAAAATCAAATCCCGACAATTGAAATCGGGAAAGCTAACTCTCAAGGACGGCTGCGCCTACTTGCCTGTCCTTGTACCCAATCCCCATGGCCCCACACTTCGGCCCAATAGTTTATGAGGGGGTTAAATCACGGTGACTCAGCGGCCCAAAGATAGGAAGCCTTTACCTGATATCCCAATGAGCTACCTCAATATTTGTGGTAACAACTCCCACACTAGGACAGCGTATGCGTCGAACCTAGACTCTTATATCTAATCTGCCATCTCTGAGCCAACTGAGCTATGTCCGTGCGGACACTTATTTGGTTGTCCTCGTCATCAATAAGTGTGGCTAAGCCGTTTTTGTCATCATGGCTTCATCTTAGAACCATTAGTAATTCCATTTTGATTATAAAAAACTAATGTGTCGGATATATTTGAATTTTGTTACAAACCAATTTCGTAAGTGTAAATTTAGATACTTGAAGAGTTTATTTTGAAATTTCGAGAATATTCGAATGTACATATTTTTAAAGATTTATTTTTTTAGAATACAAAACATTATTATAATAAACTGTATAAAGGTTGAAAATTTTAAAAAATTTCTATAATATTATCTTATAATAGTGTAGACATGTGATAAAAAAAATTCAGATTAATCCAACAATAATGTTTTAAAAAATACTAAAAATCACAAATTAAAAAAAAATTATATTAAGGGATTTATTTTGTCTATCCTAAAGCAGGCTTTTGGTCTAATTATCCTTGTCGTGTAACTCACTAATTGTTGTTATAATTATAATTTCAAAAAAAAAATATATTATTGGATTGAGTATTTATAATTATAATTAAGATGTATGTAATTAAATAAAAAATATTGATTTCAGCAAATATATTAGCAATATGGTTGCACTACTAGCTAACTATTTAGATTTGACTATTTAGATTGAATCAAATCAATTTAAATAGAACTATGGATCAAGTCAGTTAAGCCTTTAAATTTAAAATTTGTAAAGAAAAAATAGAATTTTAATTGGTTTTAGTTAATAATTTGTAAGTTTAAATTTTACGAATCGAGTGTAAAATTAAACTAAAATCAACTCAAAATTTTAATTTTAATTTTAATTTTAATTTTAATTGAATCTATTATCTATTTAATTTTAGTTCATTTATAATTTTATAAAATCAGTCTACTGTCCATAAGAACCTGTCCCGCATAGCCGCATTCACGGTTCTCACGCCTGATTAGCAAGGCCAGAACTCCCCGGCCCCGCGTCTCTGTTCGGGAATCGCCACGGTATAACGCAGAATCGCAGTCAAATTGAGCTGCAACTACGCTTTCTGAACTCCCATTACGTCCTTCTACTTCTGATTTCCTGGTAAGATGGCGCATGCTGTATGTTTCTTTTATGGTTTGCTTCTGCCTAATTTTATTGGGGGTAGCCATTACGATATTTCCGAAGAATGGCTGATTGTAATATTTTGTCTCGATTTGAATGATTTGAGTTTCGATTGTGAGTGAGTGCGGCTGTTTGAGCTTCACTTGTTAGTGATAGATGGCCACTCCTTGAAGTCGCAGAGTCATGCCCTCTATGCAGATTGGCTATTTGCTGCTTTTAGAATCACGAAAAGGGGAAGCATATATTCTTGTTTTAGTAGCCTGCGATTCTTGATAACCAGTTCAAACATGGATTGAAGCTACAATTTCATCCGTGATTTGATTGAAGTAATTCATCTTCATAAGAGAGGAATTTTTATCTGAACACTGAATTCTTCATTTCCCACAAATTTACTCACCAATTTCATCCAAATCTTCACTTTTTTCCAGGTTTGATATCATCATACTCTTTCAAACTTCATGTCTCGATCTCGGAATGCTATTGTAGCCACAGGCTTAGTGGTCTTTGCAGCCGGAGGCTTGGCATTTCCGTTCTACATGGCGTGAGTGCATCTTGACATCTGAAGTTGATGGTTATATTGTTTTACAATACTGTTCTGATGAAGTATAAAATTCAGATCATCAAAGAAGCCGGTGATTGACCCGAACAAACCGCTTCCACCGCAGGCCACTTTCCGAGGACCTTATATCAACACCGGCTCACGAGACGTCGGACCAGACAATCAAACTCAATCCAAGAAGTGAGTCCTTGAATGTTGAATGAACATGCCCAAGTTTTCATGTGGGCTATTGAGATTTTCTCAAATATTTTCACTCTTTAGATCAATTGTTCTACCTATGTTCAGACTAAACTTCAAAACTTAAAATTGTGGGAAGTAAGCTTGTTTTGAGGGTGATTTCGAAGTATTCCATTTTAAACTCCTGGGGTTTGGGGTATTTAACAAACACCAAAGATTTGTTTTTCGAAAAGTTTTAAACTTTGGAAGGACGCCCGTTTGTAGACAAGAATGTCTCACAGAAATTGCCCTGATCGAATCAGGATAGTTTGAATGTATTAGTGTGAAAAAAATAGATCTTTAGTGCCATTTTTGAGAACTCAAATCACAAGATTTAAAGTCGAATTGGCCCTGAACAATTCAAGATCGTATTTCACTGTTTTTGTTCGATTAATTAAAAAACAAAAGTCAACCAATTGTGTTGCTGCCCAGGCTCGAACTGGGGACCTTTTGTGTGTAAGACAAACGTGATAACCACTACACCACAGCAACTTGGTTATAAAGTGATTTTGTATAGTTTTATTAATTGATGTACATGCTATATTCACATTTATTCTCTCTCTAAATTCAGGCCCACTCCACGTGTTAGTTCACCAGACATACACCAAACCATGCTAATCCCGTCTTTATCTCGCTTAACTCAGCCTTAATCTCATCTTCCCATCTGCCCATCCTGAGTCTGATTTGAGCTTACAGGTAGCAATGGCGATTTTTATTGATTTAGTTTATTATTTCTTCGTGCTGGCCACCAACTGAGTCACTGGTGTGGACCATCGAAGAGAGAGATTGGCAGCCATGCATGGATCACTATTGTATATAATGAATAAAAGAATGTCAGAGAGTTAGTGAGTAACTACCAAGCTCTCTCATCATCTTTTTCGTTTGGGATCTCTGGTGTTTGATTGATAATTCAGTGAAAAACATTACGAAAATGGTTTGATATTCTATTGGTAACAACAATCGACCAAAGCAGGAGAAGGGATAAAGAGAGACTGTTGGGTGGCCGGAAACTGGAGAATGGTCTCCCGGTGATCATCTGCCGGCGGTGGAAGATTAAGATCCAACGGTAGAGTGTGTCTCTCCTTCATCTGACCATCTTCATCGTCAACAACCATGGCTGCCTGAGCTCTGTGTCTTCTCGTATGGCCTCCTAAAGCTTGTCCTGAGCTGAACTGTAAACCACAAATGGAACACTCGTGGAACTTGCCCTTGTTTGGATTTGTCTTCTCGTTCATTTTAGCTTCTTCTGTTTCATCTGGGTCTGTGAAAGACGAAAGCTTTTTCACCTTCTCTCCAATTGCCGCCAGAGAGGGGGGAATGAGCTTAGGCTTCTTGTGGCTAGCCCTGTGACCGCCGAGTGCTTGGAAAGAAGGGAAGGCTCTGTTACAAGTCTTGCACTCGTAAGCGCAAAAGCTAGCCTTTGCTATGGCGGTTCCGGCCATCTCGGCCAACCTAGGCCCGATTTCGACTCTCTTTTTGGGCCTACCACCTTGAGCTAAGAGAATTAAGCACTCAGCCATGGCTTCTTCTTCCTCTCCACTGTCTTCCACCTCGCCGGAACTCGTCACTGACAAAGTGGAGCTAAAATCTTCTTCTCCGCCGCTTGACGACGGCGAGGAAAGCCGCCGGCGTTGGCCAACCATCTGATCTCGAACTGGCGACCCTACAAACTGATCTTCTTCCATGTAGCGAATCAAACTTCCACTCGAAGCAACAGAGACGATTGGATTGCCGGGGAATTTCGTTTTAGATGGACAAAAAAGTAGGAAAGATCTGATCTGTATATAGAAGAGGAGCGAAGAACTCAACCACCAAAATCCCCCTGTAAATATAAACAATGAACACGAGCACAGAAGAAAATTTGGATGAAGCACAACGCGTCAGATAAGATTTAGATTATGAACTCAAACGTCATGTTAAATCAGTCATTTAATGTTTGTTAAATGGACAAGTGTCACGTACTCAAACGCAACGTTTCTGTTTTCTGCTGGTTTATTAGTGTAGTCTGGATAAGTCTAGTCGACCCGATTGGGCAGCCTGAAGCTAAAGCACGAAGCGCTTGCAGACAATAAAGAAAAAAACCCATTGAATTTAATATTAGAAGGAATGATTTTGGGCGTCTTTGAAGCAGATAGAGAGAGAGAGAGAGAGAGATGTTGGTGGAGGCTCGCCGATATGGTCACGGCCATGAAAACCAGGCAATCTTTCATTTTCAATCACATGAACCAAATACAACAGAGCTGGACAGGGAAACTCACATTTATTTCAATCTTCTAATTTTAACTCTATAGAATTTAAATATCAGAATAGTGGATCTGGTCACGATTCCATGGGTTAGCTCCACGCTACTTTTTTTCTAATCTTTATAAGGAATCGATTCGATTGGAGCAATGAAAAATCTGAAGAGCTGAATTTAAACCATGCTAGAAGATGATCTGATATACTCTACCCTTCGAGGATCGTTCAATTGTAAAGATTTGATTGCCGCAGACCTTTTGATGGAACGAGTTATCGGTGTCGACGCCTGCACCGTTTACAAAGAAAGTACCAAGTTTAAACGGATATGGTCATAGTCCAAGATTAAGTTGAAAAATCAAACCGACCAAAACTTTTTGTTCGGTTCATTTTCAATGTGTTCAAAAATAAAAAAAAACTAAATATGCACCAAACCGACTAAAATTGATGCCATTCGGTTCTGTTCTCAATTTTAATTCTAAAAACCGAGTAAACAAAACCATCTTCCACCCTCACTCTCCTCTCTCTCTCTCTATTTCTTGCCAACAATTGCAAGAAACTGCTTGAAGTTTTCTTTCAATTGCAAGAAATAAGAAACAAATTGAACTTTTTTTATTTTCTTTGTCAGACCACATATTTGTAAGGGTGAACAAAGCGACTCAAATTAATAGACCAGTCCAAAACATAACCTTTTGTTCTGGTTCTGATCAGTCTTTATCATGTACGGTCTTGGTTTTAGTCTTAAAATTTCAGGACAAATATATAAAGTCCAGTTTTATTTTCTTATGTTGGAACTACTAATTATTATAATCTTATGTTAGAACTACTAGTTAACAGTCGCAGATCTTCGTTAGTATTTCTAACGTAGAACCATAATGTATGCATTCAATTCTCTTTTTATATGTATGCTTAAAATAATTATGATAAAGTCACTGTCACATAACTTATGCATCATTCTCCCTCTTTCGCAGTATCAAAAATAAAATAGTCAGAGTATCCCCCAAAAATACGAAATTCTTAAAAAAAAATTTCAAATTTCAAATAATAAAAAATTAAAGTAAAAAACAATTTAAAATAATCCAAGAAAGATATTCAAAGCATAAAAATGAGCAACCCATTTAAAAGATACCAAAAACAACTTCAAACAAAAAGGGGGCTAACCAACAATCCAAAAAGTATATATTCATTTAATTCAACTTGATATCAAAATCAAGTAGATTCTAATTAAAATATATATACTAAATTAAAATAAGGATATCAAATTCAACAACTAAGCTCACTAGCAACTCACACATATGTTTCGACTAAATAAGGTCAAATTTTCTCAATAGATTCACCGGATGCTTTTAAACTATATAGGTAGTCAAAGTGACCGTTTTAGGTACCCAATTGTTTTAGGGACTTGGAGGAAAAACTTTTGTTCCTTTTGGAACCCACATTTTAACCACACTTGACTTTTTCACATTTAAATTCAAAGGACAACAAGATTCATATCTTATACAATTGCACTTATGAAAAGTATCGAGTTTAACAAACAAGTTTGCATACGACTTCTTTTTTCATTTTTGGTTCGTACATCAAATTTGCTTTGTCAAAAGTTATTTTTCGACTACCAAATAACATATCTAAAATTTTCTTTTCATTGGTAAATTTAAGAACAATGCTATTTTATTTATCATTTTATTTTCCAAAGAAAATGACAAATTTGCATGTTTTTTAACCAATTTGAGATTAACATTTTTCAAGTTACTACTCTCATTCTCCAAAGATGAACACATATTAGCATGCTTTCGAATCCAATCTAAATTCTCTTTTTTTCAATTTCTTATATTTAGTTCTAGGAGATCAAAAGTAACAACCAATTCATTGAACATTTCTAGCAATTCATTATCGTTTTTACTAATATCATAATCGAAATTGCTAGAAGAGTCTCTTACCTCTATATCGTTTGTCATGAGGCAAACTTCTTCAATTTCTGAGGTGTCTACTTCGTTAGTATCCAAAACCCTAAAATTTACTTCAATTTGTTTTTCATAAATAAATTCAAGTAAATGTCAAATATCAAAAGTAATTTTCATAACTTTACACTCTATCGAATTCAACTCTGCTCATAGCACAATACAAAATATTAATTGCTTTTTGCATTTAGGCTTAAATTTTTTTCTAAATCATTTAAATTTCTAAGAGATTTAGGCTTACTAAATCCACTTTCAATTATGCACAAAATATCAAAATCTGTAGCTTGGATAAATATTTTTATCCTCGCTTTCCAATATGAGTTTTTCTATCGACCACCCCCAACGTGTGAACTGTCCAAATTAAAATCCATTATTCACAAAAATTAATAATCAAACAATTATCCACAATAATGACAAAATAATCACAAATATACAAAAAAATTAAACTTTACTCTGATATCAATTGTAGGATCAAAATTAAACTAAAGAGGGAGGTGATGTAAGTTAACTAGCTTTTTTATGATTTTATAATTCTAATTCACTAAGCAATTTATGTGATAAATTAAAAAGTAAGAAAAAGAGAAACTGATTTGTTAACGCAATTTGACCTAACATTTTTCTATGTTCGCGTTCGAAGACTGCAACTTAAAGATTCTTTTATATCTCAATTTTAAGAAAAATCATGATTGACTTTGTAATGTCAATCATGATTGGCTTCACCCTTACTTTATAATTTTTTGGTAAAACAAACGCTACAATAATCGTTTACTCACACTTTGATAACAAAATATCAAGTGAACGTACATTGAGTGTGAGTAGAAAATTTGACAGCGCTTCAACNCATATATTTCCATCGACCGAGCCTTTCCGACATAGATCTTCGGTCGATGTTTTCGATCGAGCTTCATTTATGGATTCTGATTGTTCAGCCAACCTAAACCCCAATTCTTGCATATGCTATTTTTCAAAATAGCTAAAATGAACTTTGATTTGAATGAAACTGAAAATGCTTGAACACCAATGTTAGAAACATTAAATATCCCTTTTATAATGAAAAATTATGATTAAATTCGTCTTAAAAATAATAAAAAAACTTGTAAGATACTCAATAAGTCAACATAGAGATCAAAAATATAAATGCCTTAAGTTTGGGTTGACTATATTGAGTTACACTCGACCAAAAGAAATAGATTCAGTTTTGCAATGTCATTGGAAGGGTCGACCTAAAATGAGTTTGGATCGATCAAAATCAAGAAATTGAAATTTATTTTTGCCATGCCACTAGAAGGGTCAATCGAAATTGAGTTTGAGTCGACCGATATCATCTAAAGCACATTTTTGAAATTGCGTCGTCTTTGAAAGTTTCGACCGATCATGGAATGGGTCGATCAAAACTTTTCCAATGGCTAGTTTTAGATTCAAACAACCAAAAAAGGCCGACTAAACGATGTTTGAGTCGACCAAACCAGGGCGGACATGAAGTTCTATAAATGGTTAGATAATTCATTTTTGAAGAAACTGGATTTTAGAGAGAATAAGTGACGAATAGCTGCAAAAAGTTTTCTATAATCTCTCTACCAAGCGTTAACTTATGATTTTCTCATATGTGAGTATTTGAGCGTTTCAAAATTTTTGTAAACTGATTTTTTATCCTTGTGTAAGCTTGAGGGTTGACGACTCTAAGTAAGAAAGTCAAGTGTAAAGTTTGATTGACATTTGAAAGTCAATTAAGTTACTTAAGATAGAGAAATAAAAAAATCTTCAAAGTGCAGTCTTAGATCACAGAAGTTAGGGGTGGAACTCGTGACTTCTGTTTTATAGAGAAAAATATCTGATCTGATGGGTGGTTCAGGCCTGGAAAAATTATATTTGAATCTAACCTGTACTTGTTGGATATCCGAACTTCATTTGTGGATCGAGTTTGGTTAGGTTGTAATTGATTTCCAAGTGTTTGGCTTGGGTTAGTTGCTAGTTGGGCTAGTACCATTGGGCTTGTGTTGGGAACAATTTAGCTTATGTTTTGGATATTTGTTTATTTTCAAGTTTAGAAAGCCAACTTTAACAAATATACAACGTGCCAATGTGTAACAACATTGACAAAAACATCAAAATTAAGAAAAGATAAAAATATCTGCATACTTAATTCAAGCATACAAATATAAATGTCCAAACTAAATAGTATTCCAATCATTTGAATAAAAAAATATCTAAAAACTTTAAAGTATCAAATATTAGTCTATTAAGAAAAAATATCCAATTTCGATATCTTTTCAATTTAGGTTTTTTAATTTTATTTTGTAAATTTATTTTTTAATAGTCTCGGTTTGGATCAGATTGCACTCTTATTTTTCAAAAACCAATTCAAAACTATTCAGTTACTGGCGGATCGATTATCTGATCTGATTGTGGAAACCATGTTAAGAATCGTAGACAAAGTTAAGCTAATCAATGTTGAAAAATTCAAGGTGTACCTTGGAATTATCCCTATACTTTAATAGGTAAATTAATATATTTTCTAAAAAAAATAAAAAATAAAAACAGTAAATATTAGGCAAATAAGAGCAGCTAAAACAAGATATAATCGTATAATTAACAATATTTATTATTTTATGATACTTCTTACTCATTATTTCATTCACCCCACCCAAGCACTATTTATCTCAATTAAAAAAAAAAAACCATGAAATGGTGAACCAGATTGTGGGTAAAAAAATAACTAAAACTCGGATAAAATCTAACTTAAAATTGAATAAAATCTTATATAAATTCAAAACTCGATTCAAAATCCGACCAAAGTATTCAAAATCAGATCTAAATATAATATATATATATATATATGAAATCATAATGAAACAAACCAGAACATGCATGTATTTTGCTATTCTAGTTATGATTCACTTCAAAATTGCCCTGACCTCGATGGTGCCCACCCTTGCCTCTAATAGCTTCGACATAGATTAGACAATACGGTGCTAACAATGTCACGAGACATTATATATCATAGAAGCAAAACATAACCATTAGATTTTTGGGTAAATATCAATTAGCCTCATGTACTTTAAAGGTACTTGCAGCCATCACCTTGTAGTTTAAAACTCGTCAAAAAGACCCTTGTACTATTTAATAATTGCAGCAGATATCGTCTCGTGACGGTTCCGCTAAAAGCTGGCATGTGCATCTCACATGCAAGTTTTTGCTAGCCCTTTTATGCTTGCTTTTTACGAAGGCTAAGAGGGTAAATCGGGGTTCGAAATCCCCGTTTCGAGGTCCCCGTTCGTCGATTTTTCATGAAACGGGGACTTCGAACCTCGATTCGGGGACCCTTCCGATTAGAACGAGGACCCCGAATCGGGATTGGAAGTCCCCGTTCGTCGACTTTTCATGAAACAGGGACTTCACACCCCGATTCGGGGACCCTTTAGATTAGACCGGGGACCCCGAATCGGGGTTGGAAGTCCCCGTTTATTTATGTTTTTTACCTAACTTTCGGGGCTCATAACTCTTTCTATACTTATCCAAATTCTATGTAATTGGTATCAATCTCTTCCTTATTTTGTCTACTATGTTTCATATGAAGAAGTCGTGGCCAAATTCGTAGCCGAAAACCCACTAAAACATATGTTTTCTGAAATCAGTAAGTTTCGTCTTATATTTTCGGATGTCATCAAGGAGCGGTCGACACTTTAAACAAGGTGTCGACCTACCACTATTCATAGGTCGACCTATATAGCTTGAAAAGTCAAGGTGTCGACCGCTTGTGTCAAAGTGTCGACCGGTTTTCAAACCTGAGAGTTTTAAGGTGTCGACCAGTAATCAAGGTGTCGACCGCCAGTTAAAACTTTCAGAACTTTTGTTCTACAATTTAGATTTCTATGGTTTGAACGCCATTATTTTTCTTATTGAGTCTAGTTTATCTTTGTAGAAGACATAAATTTCAAGTTCAGAGCGTAATGGTATCAAATATACGACACACCGAATATCGCTCAAAAGTTCATATTTCTTTAGTCCAGTTTTCATTCCTCAACCAGACCAAAATTGGTCAACCCGATACCACACAATGCTTTTTAACAGAACCGAGTCAATAATATTACAATTAATTTATTAAATAAGAAAGTTGACTTCAATTTGCATAAAAGGGCTAATCCGAAGGGGGACTTCCAACCCCGATTCGGGGTCCCCGTTCTAATCCGAAGGGTCCCCGAATCGGGGTTCGAAGTCCCTGTTTCATGAAAAATCGACGAACGGGGACTTCGAAACGGGGTTTACCCTCTTAGCCTTCGTAAAAAGCAAGCATAAAAAGGCTAGCAAAAACTTGCATGTGAGATGCACATAACAGTTTTTAACGGAACCGTCACAGGACGGTATCTGTTGCAATTATTAAATAGTACAAGGGCCTTTTTGACGAGTTTTAAACTAAAGGTGATGACTGCAAGTACCTTCAAAGTACAGGGGGCTAATTGATATTTATCCTAAATTTTTTAGGATTGTTTTGTGGAGGGAGAGAAATTTTTGGTCCGCGTGACCATGAGCTGTGATTTCTACTATTGGGTTCAATTAGATATCCAACATTCGAGATCCAAATTTACAACCATTTCTAAATCTTCTCTCAAATTCCCATGTTTACTTCAAAGTAGGGCTGGGCGGATCCGACCCAATCCGACAATCCAATCAGATTGGATCGGATCGGGTTGGATCGGACAACAATATTCGATCGATAAAACTGAGTTTCGATCTGAACGTCGGATCGTTTATCGGATTAGATCGTTATCGGATTCCATGCGATCCGATCCGAACATCGGATTGCCGATTATTAACGAGACCCAATTCAAAATTCTGAAATCCCAAAATCGAAATTTGAAACCCTTCTGAACTCCCGACTCCCGACTTCCGACGATCGACCGACTCCCGCGACACGAACCCCTCATTTTTCTTGTTTGCCGAAGTCCACCCCTACTGCCGACTACCGAGTGCCGACGAATTCTGCTTTCAAGTCTCAGGTTAGATTCCGTCGTCCACCCTATTATTCGCATTATATTGGAAATTGAAGTCTGTCGTTGATTCAGTAGTTATATTCAGTTGTTGTCGCAGCATGTCGATCACTGACCTGCATTGTAGATGAATAACATATTGTATTGTCGAACATCCGTCCCGAATCCGATGCTCACTCTAGAACTAGTTATTAAATTTTAGAATGAAATATTGCTGTGTTTTAAATTTGGTAATGAATTATTACCAAATTGTTTGACGATTCTGATAGGGGAGGAGCGGATGCGTGAATATTATGACGAAATAGATGTTCTTTTGCGCCGACTTTACAGTGAGTATAAGAGTTCAAGTGACGAACCATCGAGTTCGTCCAACGTTAGCGCACCACTATTGAAAGATCTTTTATTTTCTAGATTATACTTCGGGACATCTTTTATCGAGTCTAGAATTAGTAGGTCGGAACTTGACGTCTACCTACACGATGCTGTTGAAGAATTTTATGATAATCTAGACCTTTTGCTATGGTGGAAATTGAATTCTCATAAATTTTCAGTTTTGATTATGACAGCGAAGGACGTGTTAATCGTTCTGATTTCTACAGGACCGTCGGAGTCAGCTTTTAGCTGTGGTGGTCGCATTATTGACTCATTCCGCACTTCTTTGTTACTGAAAACAGTGGAGACCCTTATATGCACTCAGAGTTGGATCTGTTCTGAATCTGAAACTTCATTGTTGTCGGAGATATTGGAAGATTACAAAATGATTGACGAAGATATATTTCAACTACACGTTATTTATTAACATTACTATTTATTAATGTTATATTAATAAGGATGTTTTATGTGTTTTTATTTTGTAAAAATTGCGGAGAATGCAACCGGGGAGAGGTAGAGTCGATCTAATCGAATGGATGAATTATTAATATTTAATATTGTATGTTTTAGTCTTTATGAATTGTTGAGATTATGTTGAGATTATGAATTACTTTTGTATTCTGTATTATTTTGGTCTTTAGATTATGTTTGATGGATTATTGATACTTTGATAGATTTGGATTATGGATGGTTTTGGATTATATATAATTATTATGAATGAATTTTTTTGAATTAAGATTGGATTATGGATAGTTTACTTTTAGTTGTTTTGGATTATCTATATGTTCAGACTTCAGATTCTAGCTGTAATATTTACATTTTGATCTCTCTGCCTCTGGAAAATGGAAATAGATCTCTGGAAAATGGAATGCTCTCTGCCTCTGGAAAACGGCTCTAGGGAAAACTTCGGATTCGAAATCCGATCCAAAAATTTTGTCAGAATTCGAAATCCGATCCAATCGGATCCGACGCCCACCTCTACTTCAAAGTTCGGACCATTTTATTATTGAGAAACACGTTATATGAATTGGAGATGACATGTAAAATGATGCTCTTTCAATTATACGAGGTTAGATTAGAGTCACATCGTCTAGTCCCAAGTTCCAACACACCCTAACAAATTTGAATAAACTGTCATTACCTCCAATTTTGTGAAGTGATGGTAAATTTTGCAATTCTATGCTTTGGCTGGACTGTCACAATTAGCTACAACTATCTCATACAACCCGGACCAATACAATTGATTGATTTGTTAAATAATAATAATAACAAGAAGAGATAAAGGGTCAACTCTTTTCCTGCTCTCCACCCATAAAAACCAACAAGAAAATATGGGCGTAGCATTCTTATTGTTCGTTTTGGATCAAACTTGCAAAATTTGTTACTGGGTTTATCGATCAAATGTTTGTTAGATAGCGGAGCTTAAGTTATAGGATGTCGTNAACTTATTCAATTTTTCTACAATTTGTTAAAGAAATTAATCTAATTGAATGTAAAATAAATCCACAAATATTGTTAAAATTAATGTATATAGTAATGATAGGATGTCTGTTAAATTTATAGTTATATTTAAGTTATCAATCTAAGGTTCTTAAAGTTTGAGGTATGAGATATAATTAATTAATAGTTTTTTCTGGAAAATTAAAATGATATTTGCAGATCTATTGTATTCTTATGAATGTTTTCAAAAGTAAACTGTTGGCTCTTAAAAGGGTTGTGTTTGCTTTTGAAACTAGTGTGGCAGAAAGGGAATCCTATGTAAACTCCCAGGCTTTTCTCCTTGGCAATATCCTTTCTCATTTAATAGTCTAAAGTTGTCAGAGGTGCTCGTCTAGATTTGGTTTGTGACAAACAAGCATTCTGACAAAGGGTTGGAGGATAATATGACCATGAAAAGAAGGGCTATAACTGGAGTTTCAGATAAGGCGCCATCCATTTAAATCTTTCGCACCAAAATTAATTCCTGGACCACTCACCCTACCACTAGATGGAAGAATCTAGGTGTGGGTAATTAATCCTCTGCCTACTCATTTTCAGATGGTCGAAATAATATCATGGACCCAAAATTTGGCTCCAAAATTTGAATTCAAACAGAGGTGCATTAAAAGACTGTATAACCTTTTCTAAATGGGAAAAATACGTACCATTGTATGTTCATAATGTTCTGTAGGATCTATCAACTGTCATGTCCGCAAGTTGCTTCTATTATAACCCGAGCTCCCGAAGCAAGCCTGTGGGGAGGAAATTGAAACAAATGTCAATATACAACAGGATATTTCTTGGTTATTTTGATTCAGTTGTAGTCAATACTCAACTTTCTTCAATTTTGATCACGTTGTTCTTTTGTTCCCTGAAGGAATCAAGCCGATAGGATTGGTTGATCCCTGGCAATGACTCCGTGATTCTTTTACTGCCGAAGTTTGATGCAACAGGGCTTGCCATGTGTGAGTTATCAACTCCTTCTGAGGAAGTTCTCGCTTTATCAGAACAGGGGGATCGCATAGACTCACTACGTGGCTGTTTACTTAGTGAAACCTTGACAGAACGAGGGATACATTTGGATCGTCCTGAAGCTGCAAGCTCTTTGTCATTGATACAGTCCAAATGCTTGCTTGTTCTGCAGTTTTAATTTGACCAACCAAAAATATTACTGCAACTTCATACTGGTTTTATAAACTTTTTCGTGTCAGCAGCATTTTTTATCACAAAACACCCAAATCCTAATATGATATTCGTGCAATATGCTTGGTTGACATCTCCATCACGAGGATAGCAGAAAAATAATAACAGAACTTCAGTGACAGAAAATATTATCAGTTAACTAAACCACACTTCAATTATTATTGGAACTCCTAGAAAATATTTTAACGGTTAAATTACATCACGCGTAAAATGGGGATAGCTCTGACTGCAATAACAAGTCAAACGACAATCATCTAGAAGGACTATGTGCCTAACAAAGTCAAGTATATGACATTTCTACTTTATGTTATGGATGTTTTCCCCAGTCATCTAACTCGAGAGGTTAAGAGTACTTCATTAAATATTGGGACAAATACAAATGTAAATTGGCAGTTCAAGAAAACTACACTAGAGTGGGGGACAAAATAGCAATGATTCTAAATTTGAGTGTTAAGAAAGCATCAAACAAAAAAAAATTAACAAGAGAAATAGACTAACCTATCAGCATTGTATGAAGATGATCGTTTTAGACTTGCAAATCCATCTCCTGGTTTTAGAATCTTACTCTCAATTAAACTGCCACTGAAATACTCCTTGTCTTCTAATTTCAGAGCCATTAACCGATTCTCTGACAAACAATCGAGTTCTCCCAGCATGACGGACGTAGAAAACAGGGGGTAATGGAATTTAGACCTGTAAAACCTCGGTTTATATGCAGGAATAAGGCCAAAGCTGTGATCTTTCACTGAGATTGATCCGCATGAGATAAGTTGTATCAACATGTTAGTGGCCTTGAGCCTTACATTGGTTGGTAATCTAGCATCTTCCTCTTCAAGAATTCTGGAACTGTCAACTTTACTAACATCAGCTCTTATAAGAGATTCTAGTGTTTCAGTCTTTTCATCAGATGATGTACTAGAAGATGATGATGGAGGAGAAATAGAATCATGTGAAATTTCACCGTTCTGTTTCACACAGGCATTCTCCCGATGGTAAATATGAACACATTCAGGTTGTAAAGGTTGATCATCGGTCGAAACGCCTCTGTTACAAGTTTCTAGGTGGGTTCTGGATCCACTAAGATTTTCATCAGTCTGTGTCGAAGCATCAGAGAGGCCATCACTCTTGCAAGCCTTGTATTCCGCCGAACTTAGAGAACCAGCCCATGAAGAATTTTTTTCCACTCCAGCGTCTGGAGATGAACCAGGACGATGTTCAGTGGAAGAGAGCTCCTCTTCTTGAGAATTCTTAATCTCTTTTCCATTCAAGCTTGAAGAGGAGGAAGAATCATCTTGGCTCCTGGAAGTTGCCAGTTCGGGTAATTGTTTTGAAGGATGAATTTTGATGTTGCCTTTCGGACTGAAACGGTCTGGAAATAACATCAAGCACCCTTAAAATCCTTGACTGTAGTAGAACTATTGAAACCAAAATATTTTGAAAAAAAAAAATTTGCTGTATATCTTCTTGTTTTGAAAAAGAAACTGAAATAATATTATCTGAAAATACAAAGGTTCGAGGATGGAATTTTGAACTTCATTTGCTACACTCCCCCAGCAGAAAGAAACAAAACAGAAAGATGATATCTCATTTACCAGAATTAGATTCTTCAAATAGCTCGGATCCTTTAAGAACATATTCGTTTCCATGAGCAGCAAGAATCAGATCATCTTCACTGAGATCATGCCAAACATACCCATTCTTGTAGCTTCTGCATTAGAAGGGAATTAGGGAAATGAGTTTTGAAATTTTGAGTAAAGAAAAAGTAAAAAGGCGTCTACTCTGTTAGTCAATAAGACTGACGCAAAAAAAAAGAAAAAAATAGAAAACGACGAGAACTGAAATTCGAAAAAAAGATTTTCCAGAATAAAAAAAGAGTAGAAAAAAAGGGTCACTGATTAAGTAACACTCTACCTCTTACAAGACCATGAATACCGGGAAGCCATGCCTCTACCTCGTAGTGTGTTCAGCCTACCTATTACATCTGAAAAAACCACAGCATTCCGAATCTGAAAAATGAAATTTATATAAATAAACTCGACGCGGCAATTTTCATTACCTCTCAGGTAGGGACCTTCAGGTGAAGAGAGTGGAACTTCCATAAAATGAGGATGCTCAAGCTGCCGATATCTACATAGATAGTAAACTACAGGCACTTTCCGATTCTGTTGGTACTTCGGAGACTTCTCCGTCCACACTTTTGCTCTATCCGGACTCAATGACCGATACTTCTTCATCCGGGCCTCCATTATGCCTCAAATACACACAATGCAACAAAATCAGCTCCACAGAAGAATCAACGAAATTAACCTCCTCGGCAACAGAAATCAGATTACAGCCGATCACATCCAAAGCCGAACTGTGATAATAATCCCTGGATCTAAGAGCAAAAAACATACACTACCAAACCTGGCGTTGGTAGTAAAATCAAAACGAAAAGAATAGATTCCAGGAGAGCAAGAAATTGCGAACACGAGAAGGAGGAGAGAAGAAGATAAAGAGGAGCGTCTGCATTGAATGCAAAAGTTCAGAGACAGTTACCTATGCGTTGAGGATAAAGAAAACGACAACGTAAGACGTAACAGCAGGATGAGACGGCGACATGAGAGGGACACGACGGAAGGGGCGGGGAAGCCGGAGAACTGGAGGCCCTGCCCACTCCTTATTCCTCCTACTGGCCAGTGGCTCACTGGCTCAACGCTGGTGGTTCTCTCGTCTTCTTCCTTTCGACTCGCCTTTTTAAACTTCCAACCAACCCATACCTTTTCCTCCTTTCTCCATAAATTGCTTTTTTCTTCACTAAAGTAAAGTAAAAACTAAAAAAAAATACTCGAATTTCGAGTAAATAAGTTTATTTGAGCATAAATTATAAAAAATAAATTTTGAACTAATCTGATGTCTGATAATGTCTTATACAGACGATCCTACTCTATTGGATGTTCGTAATCTGACGTAAGATGAGTCCGAACTTCTATTTTTTTTAATATTTTTTAATTAATTTTATTAAACAAATTTTATTAAAATAATTTGAAATTTTTATCATTTACAATAATAAAATACATTAATATGAAATTTTTTAAATTTTTTAATATATAAATAAATAAATTTGATTGAAATTACGTATTTCTATAAAAAAAAATTTAAAATTTTTGTGACATATTTATTGAACGATACAATAATACTCACCAAATTTTATGAATTTTATAATTTACTGTAATTTATAAATTAACGAGACTGAAGTTGGTGCCCTGTTGAATGTAGAGAGAGAAACTGAACGAGAATGTACTGAGGCAGGCTAGAAGGAATGACGTGGAGTGGATGAATTTTCGGAGGTCAAAGTTGATTGTGAATGATGATGCATCTCGAAGGTCAACAATGTCGGTCTTCTCTGAGAAAGCGAGTGAATTAAAAAATTAACTTTTTATATTTGTATTTATTTTAATTATTGTTAAATGAATTCGAATCAGATTGAGTTTTGAATTTATTAGTTATTTAAAAAAGTTAATTCAGACATATAATATTGAATTAAACATTAAGATTAAAAAAGTAATTAAAATAACTTTATTTACTTTTTCAATGTTTTTTATTATTACAGTGGAAAATTCTACTTTTTAAAATTTTAAATTAAAAATAATATAAAAAATAAATTACAACACTTATTATTTTAATAGTTTAAATTAAAGTATTAATACTGAAAATTAAATTAGAATTAAATTAAATCAAATTAAATTCTAATTTTCAATTCAATTAAAAATTAAATTGAAAACTACATGGGTCAAATTCAATTAGTTAAAAAATGGACTGATGTCAACCCCTATGTTTCTTAAGCAAATAACATAATCAATGGAGAATCAACGTGACACAACAAGATGACTATGTTTTTTAACCTTACTTACTCGGCCGGATAAGCTCGATCCATGTCTTGTAGTTCAGCTTCTAGAAATCGACATCCCTTCGTATGTTTTCGGTTCTGGTAAGAATCTATATTGCCTGAAAGAGCAACATTGTTTTATTGGCATGAATTTACACCAGCTAAGGTGATGATATAGATAATCCTTCCCAGAAGGAAGAACATTTGGAGGCAATCCCATCTTTTCATCTATCATCGCGAAAACGAAAGCCTCTCATCCATTACTACAATCTCCATCTATTTCTCTGATCATAATTCAAATTTTTCTCAATACCAAGATTTAATCAGCTGGAAACACGCTTGTGATGATCCGTCAGCTCTCTGAACCGATTTTGCTGCACCCAAAACGCAAAAAAATTAAAATCGAGGTCCCCCCAGATTTATCTGTAGTTCGACACCATGGGAGAATCGTTTTAGATCAAATCGTCAATTGGTTTGGAATTCGGAGTAGAATAAATTTCCCATAGCGATGAATCACGTCTAGTTTCAAAAGAAAAGTAAATGTTTTTCAGATGAGAGCTATACAACAGCGTAAAAATGAAAAAGAAGCCAGTTTATGCATTATTAGGCTTAAAATAAGGCACAATTAGAAGGACAGAGGTCATGGGAATGGAGACAGTCGAAGCATGTTTTTCGACTGAATGCCTGAGAATAGAGCATCTAATGGAATCCAAATTAAGAGCAGAAATTAATAATTAGCAACAATTTCAACTCTAAATCAAGCTACGACATCTTATGAACAGAATACCTGATACCCGGCTGGAGATTTAGCATCAATCTGTAGTTCTTATGCCCTTTCGATATTCTCTTCGGTTAGAAAGTTTGGATTGCGAATAAATGGCTTGAACCCATCTTCACCAAAACCTAAACTATCGCGATACCTCATTGAAGCCTTCAAATTATTGAGTACATCGCAGACAAAATCCGCAGCCTCGCCATCAGATTCCCAAATGCAAATCCTCGGAAAGGTAAACTTCCTTTCGAAATTCCGTCTTCCCGATGCCCTTGGTATCTCTTTCCGCCGGCCAAAATCAGAACCACCCCTCGACCGGAAATCAGAACCAAAATCAGATATTTTGGTTGTTTTTTAGGTTATAGAATCCGATCTTTGACGATTTATCAAAGCTAACATCGATTTGACTCGGAACACCATCGGTTTTTTCTCGATCAAATGCTACATGCCTTAAAATACAAGCACACTGCAAATGTCTACCATCGAGATCTTAAACCTAAGAATATATTAGTAAATGCAAGTTGTAAACTTGAAATATGTGATTTTGGACTTGTAGAAATTGCATTCAATGATGCTACAAGCACGATATTTTGGACGAACTATGTTACCTCAAGATGATATAAAGCTCTACAATTCTACACCATCACGTGGTAACGTATTTTGTCTAAAATAATGTGATTGAAGTATGGTGAAAGCGACTTTTGCAAGTCCAAAATAACTTATTTTAAATTTGTAATTAACATTTGCCAATATATTTCTAGGCTTAAGATCACCATGATCGGCATTTGCAACGCACAAATATTTTAAGACGTGTAGTTTGACAAAGAAAAATTGATGGTGCTACTAGTCGATTCATCGTTAGCTTTGATGAATCGATTAAGATTGTATTCCGTAATTTCAATGACGACAAAAATATTTTTACTCCCTTGAGGGAGGCAAGACAATGTTGTTTAATCTCTACGATACTGAAATCTCGAAAAGGGCCGTCCGTCAACTTTACTTCTGAAGGATTCGAGTGGTATCCGATATATGCTAAAAATATAATGAATCAAACTCAATAATTAATACTAAATTAAAATTACTATTAAAAATAATTTCTTTATTTTTTTTTTTGAGTTTTTATGAAAAATAATTTAAAAAATCAAAAGTTATTTTATCTAATATTTTTTAATTTTTAGAGTAATTATCAATTGACACTATGTACTTAAAGGTATTTTTTTAATGAACATATTACTCTAATTGTGTCAATTGACACCTCTAACTTAACGATGATTTCAACTGATGCTTTACTGTTTATTTTTGCTAATAACTTACCATTTTTTCACTCTTAATCATTGTCATCCCCTCATGCATCATGCAAGACTACTGTTGCCTAAAAGCATGAGGTTGAAGCTCAAACCAATCAAGACTCGAGTTTCCCTTCAAAGCTAAAAGTAAAACTTTAGATTTCTTTGATTTTCCTACTATTGGAAAAATATCACAGGAAAAAGCAACGAAATCTAAATTTTCAACCTTGACGGGAATCCTGGGTTTTGATTGGTTTGAGCTTCAACCCCGTCCTTTAAGGGGAGAGCAGCTGGCAAGACACATGAGGAGCTAACGACGAGTTAAGGATTAAAAACGTTAAGTTTGTTTAAGAAAATAAACAATAGAGTATTAGTTGAAATCAACGTGAAGTTGAAAGTATCAATTGATGCAATTAAAACAATAATGCGTCAATTGAAAAATATTCATGATAATTACTCTAATTTTTAAATTAAAGATAATATTATTTAAAAAATCTTAAACCAACCCAAGTCGGAAACCTTCTGGTTGCATCAAAAAATGTAAACCAATCGAATCAACGAAGGACCATCTTTAATCATAGGATTAGATTGCTTATTTACGACTTGTTACCGATGAACGTTTCTTCCCCCGAGATATCAACATCATTCTCCAACCATAGCAAATCCTCCATGAACACTACCTTAACAGCCTACAATCTTCATCAAATAGAAGCTAACAACGAAGGTTCATAAATATTACTAGGCAACAAAAACATGAAGCATATTGGAAAAAAGATTACAGAAACAAAATCAAGACAGCAAAAGAATCGTTTTCTAGTTTCCGATGGTGCGAAATCAAGGGTGAAATCGAACGTGCCTTAGCGCGAATGAAATTGAATGCACCGAAGAACCAAATTAATTCGTCTAACATAGTAGTTTATATTTAAAAAAAATTATACTAAATATTATAATTTCAATTAGAGTTGAGAAAATATTATAATTTTTTTAATTTTTAGTCTTTAAAATATTATTATTTAGAATGAATTTCAATTTTCGCTGTATTGGTGGGCACGGTCTCATTGACCTGATTTTACCACAGAATCAAGATTGGGATTGGTTTTATCGATTTTTTAATTTTCAGAATTGTAATTCTAAAATAAATTAAATCCATCAAGAATAAAAAAATAATAATAATTTTATCGTTCAATGAAATAAAATAAACTAAATCCATCAACAACTAAAAAATAATAGAAACAATTTCATCATCAATTAAACCAAAATAAACTAAGTTGAACAAACTACATGTCCGAAATATATATTAACCAATTGATTCATCATTATCTTCAAATCTATCATCAACTTTGCAATCTATAAAATAAAATGAAGAGCATATCAAGCATAGAAGGTGTGATTTCAAGTGGAATTCAAGTGTGTAATCAACGGTCACTATTTAACGTTTCTGATGTAGGAGATTCAAATGCACGAAAGACTGCCTTTTACTTGTAATGGTTGTCAGCTGTACAGAACAAGGAAGGAATTCAAAGTTCATACAAAACCTTCTAGCTTTGATTGAATATGTGATTCAAATTGATGATGTGATACAAGAATAGGAGGGCCTGAGAATGCCGAGCAGGGTCGGACCCAAATCAGAGAAAAGTATAGCCGTCTTGGTCTTAGCAGCCTCGGTCGTTGGCCTCGAGACCTGCCAAAATTGGTCAGCACATTTCCTCCCATTTATGCTACCATTTCTTCATCTTCTCTCAATTACTGGTCATTTCTACAGAGAATGCTAATCTATTCCATGGAAATCCAGGTTCCTACTTATACTTTCCGGTTTTTGAATTGAAGAAAAGTCGTTCAAGGGATATCTTAGGTGCAGCAAAGGTTGGCCCCATTGCAGACAATAAACTACCGATGCTCTGTTTAGTAGTTGAGGAATCCAGGTAAGTAAAATTGTTACTTTTGGAAACTTTCTCCATATTTTAGTTGGTCTTCTTCATTAAAATAGTTAGTGGAGTAATAATGGAGATTAACGGTGAGATTGCGAAGCTTTAGGCTCTAAAAGAGTCTGAAAATGGTCAGAAAATTGAAATTTCTTTTTATCAAAATCGATGGCAGATAGAGATTCTGATCTGTGGGTTCCACTTACCCGACAAGCTGGTTCTTTGGACCTGCTTGGTTGTTGGCCTTACATTCTTTGCTAGTCCAACGACTCACTTCCCTCTTTCAGACTTACCTAAGCTCCTTCAATAGAGTTTTTAATCAGTGTTCAGCTAAAACATGTAGACAGCTTAAAACAAAGCTTGTTTTCTAAGAGATCCTCTGTACAAATGGTAGAACGGGACATGCCCATTATCGTAAATCTTCTCAGTAGCTTTCAGATGCATTAGATTTTGATTCACTATTAGCGAAAATGGAAACGCCGGAGATCAATCCATCAGCCAGCTCTTGGGTATTTTTTTATCTGTGGGAGAATCGGTGGATTCAAATAAAACCCTTTTTCTGTTAGGTCCGTCGCCATTGTTGCAGCCATTGAAGCTCAGCAAGAAGTCTGAATTGAGGAGCTGTGGAGGCGGAGAAGAAATGGTGATGGGTGGGATTTCAATGGCGTCGAGCGGCGGAGGTGGGTGTCTCCACTGCGGAAGTGGTCCGGCGAGAAGAAGGGTCTGAAGAAGTGGCCCTGCATTCATCACCGACTGTAAAAGCTTACCTTTTTCCGGCAATGGCTTCTCTGAGACCAACTCACCTTCTTTCACCGACATCAATGGCGGACTTGGGTCAGTTGCAGGAGACGAAACGATACTTTCTTCGCAGTCGGAAGAAGAGAAGCCATTGGTGGAATCGATTCCTCTTCTGGGCTCGTCGGAAGTGGCGGAGAGCGGCGGCGTGTGGTGGCGGCAGCGGTGGATTAACAGAGTCTCTAGAAGTAGCTTCTGACAATTGTCATTTGCTTCGTCTCTCTCTTTGATGGCTTGATTGAGGAGATATTTGAGGTGATTCAGCTCGTAGTCTCTCTTTCTCAGCTCCTCCGCCACCACAATCTTCGTCTGTTCCAGCTCCATCGAAGAACAAATCAGAGAATGCTTCATCTCCTCCATATTCTGCATCACCACATAAAAACCATATACAATTAGACCCAATCCATCATCTTTTCTTCAAAAAACTGAAAAAAAGCAGAGGGAGAAGATCACTTCTGCTGGGAAAGCATATCCCAGGCTCAGAAAAGGACTACGTTGATTCTCCATTCTAGAGAGAGAAAGAGAGCGGAGAGAGAGAGAGATAGAGAGCATGGAGAGGGTTGGTTGAGTTCCTATAAGAAGAAGAAGAAAAGGATCGAAGAGTGGGAGAACAGTTGTGTTTGGACAGGACAGCACCCATTGCTGATCCATCTTCCATTGCAGATCAAACTTCTAAATATTCAGATATTTTTTTGTTATTTTTCAAATAAAAAAAGAAAAGATTATAGGCTTTTAACAGTTCTCTACTGTGCCCAGCCTTTGAAAACGAACGAAAGAGGACGCAGAGAGTGAAGAAAGCTTGGTCGGAACCCTCCTCTCTCTCTCCTCCACCCTTATTCTAATTATTAAATTAATACTAATGATAAATCTTAATAATTTTCTCTTTGCTAAAATAAAACACCAAATTTTTAAATAGGCCTAAGAATCAAAATGTCACACCAAGATGCTTTCCATAAAGTCATTGAAAGATGGCGGGGCAAAGGCTTTCTATTTGACTAATTCACTTGCAATTTCTTTATTCCTAATTCATATTTGTTTTAGTGCTGGCATCAACGCGTTAATCAAATATTAATCAAATGATAATCATATTTAAGACAAGTATTTAAAAAAAATGAAAAATTTCGATAGAACTATTAAGAATAAAATACAACCGGGAATTTTAGATTCTAGCATGATTTTCACGGCTCGAGATTGACTCAAAAGGAATTTAGGCCTTTAAAAGAACCAAAAGTCCCAAGGAAAATGGAAGAAATATTGTAGAATAAACTAATAAATAACCCCAAGAAAATCATTTCTAATTATTCATTCAATAAATTAATAATTACAAATTACTGTAATTAAGCTCAAATTTCGAAATAATTGGATCATACATTTCATGGGTCCCGCCAAAAGCTCTTTCATCCCGATGTGTCATGGTTGGACGCGGTTTGGAGGGTTGAAAAGTCAGCGCCACCGTTTGTCCGTTTACACCCTCCGCATCAGCCGTTCTGACGACTGGGTGATCCACGTGGACCACTCTCTGATTCTTTTAGTGCAAATCTGCTTTCCTCCAGCCTTTCTAGCCTTTTTTTATTTAATAAATAATGTATTTTTTTTTTCAAAAACCCTAATTCTTCGGCTCCAACTTATATGTTTTAGACGTAAAAGAGGCCCAAAACAGTAAAATAAATTTGGGCCCATCGACTGTGGCCTAGATCTTTATAAGCTCACAAAAATAATCAATAATTATATCATACTCCGAATGCGGATTTCATGTCTCATTTTTTTTTCCGAGTGGCATCTCGTCGTTTTTTGTTATCTATAAAAATATACTTCCCTTTCTGATGAATCTCAAAATTTTTCTTCATCCCATTTAGACTAGATATAGGCATTCTATCGATTAATCACTAAAAACTTTCGTAAACTGTGAATTATGCACATGTAATAGTACGAGAAAGTTCATTCAGATAGAAAAAATATTAATTATGAAGATTCGTCTAGATAGAAGATGCGAATGTGATACAATCTCATATCGCTTTGAAAATGATGTTTGTATCGTATACAAGTGATGCTCACTTCCTGAACTAGTACAACACATTTTTTACTGTAAAACCAAACACAAATTTATGAAAGTGACTTTGACACAAAACAAACAATATTATTCTTAGAGCACCGAAAGACGTTACAAAGACGTCAACATAAGCATAGTCTAATAGTGATCATCCGATACAACCAAAAGAATACAGAAAAGTTGTATGGATAGTTGCATGGCATGAAAACTTACAAGTAGTTGCAGTTTCATATTATAATGCAACACGTTAGACGATTATAGTTATAAAATAGTCATAAATATTATGGGTATAATTGAAAATATTTAATTTCATCTTTCATCGTATCACATTTTTTAAGGTTTGAAGCTTTTGTTCGGGTTTTTTCTTCTTATTAATGCTCTTTTACTAAGTACATGAAATTTCAAATTCTTACGACGACTTGACAAGATTAAAACTAAGTTCGCGAGGGTCAACCAAGACAGTGTTTGTTAGTATTGTCGAGAAGAGATATCCCACATGATGATGGGTGCTACGGACAGACAAGAAGACATGTGGGTCATGCCCTAACGCAACTTTGGATAGTAAAAGCCAGTCTAAAATGTAAATATTGGTTGACATTGTTTTCTAATTATTTTCTTTAATGGTCGTAGAAATTGATAATTTTGGAAAATATCGAGAACCCAGTTTGCCCCACATGATGCTTGAGCGATGACCAAAATAAATGGAACTAATCAGACTTTGCTAATTGCTAAAATTGATCCATCGCTCTCTTAATTGCTAACGACTAAACTCTGATATTACGTGGCTAAAATTCCAAATATTAGGGCTATTATCCATTTTTTACAATTAATTAATTAATTAAAAGAAATTAAACATTTTTATGGAAATGAATTGCTAGCTGATCTCGTCCTCTTCTTGGCCGTAGAAAATAGAAATTAGGTACATTGGTTAGTGGGTATCATTCCTTTCTACCTATTAACTTAAAACAGAGGTTTAATGGGCAGTTAATTAATCCTTTAATTAATAATTCGACAGAGTCGTGTGTTTTCGATGCTTCTTTCTTGACATCATCATAACTGATAAATGAAATTTGTAGCTTGCTTGCTGTTTAATTTGCATGAAAAGTTCTGATGTTCGGCTGCTATGGGTGATATATTAAGTTTCACTTGATTCAAAGTCAATTTTAATATTGTGAACTAATTGTAAAATGTTTTGGACAACCTTACTTCTTATTTAATATTAACAATCAAATCATGAGTAAAAGCCCATGAATCTTGAGTTTTATGAGAATAGGCAAAACAAACTCTGATTTTTAAAAAGAGCAATCAAACCCTGACAGACATTCGATTAACGGCTCCACCATCCGGGGCACAGACGTTTTTGAACAGTTGAGGCGTCCTCTCAACTTTGAAGAGAAAAGGAGGGCTAAAAATAAGTTTTTGGGTAAAAACAAATTTTGAGCGTGAGTTTTCGAAAAATAAAATTTGGGCTCGTCGGCCCAAGAATTCTTGCCTCATGCGTCTGAGCGAGGCATGATCGGACGCAACATTCAATTTTTTTTTTTATTTTGTGTTTTTAATTAATTTGACTAATCAAATCTTATTGAAATAATTTGAAATTTTTACCACACATTTAAGACAATAAACGACACTACTCTGAAAGTTTTTAAATTTTGTCAACAACTTTACGATTTACTATAATTTTTTTAATATATAAACAAAATATTTTTTTGTGATTTCAGTCGAACTATATATCTTTTGGTCGATCATTTTATGATTTCAATAGACCCTTATGAGATTTTAGTCGATTATTCCTGTGGCTTGATATTTGTGAGCATTTTCGGTCAAATTTAGTCGATTTTATTTTGTGATTTAAGTTGACTATTCTAGAGTCTTGAAACTTTTTAGACAATTTTGGTCAACCTTTAGTAATTGGACAACGATTTTTTTTCCTGAAAACAGCTTCAATGAACTCTGATTCGCGCAAAACTGAAAACGCTTGAACACACATGTTAGAAATACTCAATACACACTTTTAAAGAGTATTTTCAGTGAAAAAATAATTAAATTATCATAAAAATATTAAAAAATTTGTTTGATACTAAGTAAGCCAACACTTGTGTCATTTAACAATCCTAGGTAGGAATAAGGAAAATCAGACCGGGATTTAAATAACCATCTTAAAGAGTATTTTTTGTTGCTTTTTTTTTTTATTTAAATTTGATTATCGTGTTTGATAGCATTAAGTGTAAGTTCAAAGTTGGTTAGAGATGTTCAATCACTGGTCAAAAGTAGAGCAGAAACCAATTGAATTGGGCACCCTATTCTTCTTCTTTCATGTATGTTTCCAAGTCTTTATTGGTCTTCCATTCCCTTTTTGCTGCTGCCTCGTGGCTGTAAGTATGGTGATCTAACGTGCTAATAATAATGCTGAAATACTCTGGTTAATTATGGTATGTTGGATCAAATGGTAGATTACTTGGTCTTCTGGAACCACCATCCACAAATATATTATCTACTGTAGAAACCCTATTCTTCCTTTATAGTCATGTTTCCTCTAAAGCTGAGTAGGGTGCAGAGCTCCATTATAGAAGATTCTTGTCCATCTTCCCATTGTAGAAACTTCCATTTTTTTTGTTTGAATACTCTTAAATGATGAGCTCAAAAGCTGGAAACTTCTATTCAGATTCAACCACCCTACTCTCTCTCTCCAGTCTCCCCCCAACGTTGTTGCTGTCTCTCTCTCTTTCCTCTATCTTCTCTATGCATTAAGATAAGAAGGAAGATTCCATCTTCCTTAATAGTCATGTTTCCTCTTAAGTCTGGCATGGTCCATCTTCCTATTTTAGAACCTTCCAGTTTTCGGATATGTAATTAACAATAGATAAATAAAACAGATTACGGTAACTTTCAATTACCACGCTCTATAAATACTCCTCTTCTTCACAATCCCCGCTCACCGATCATTCAATTCTCTTCGTTATCGCATTTTCTCTTCTTTGTAGCAATCCTCGAATTTCATGGCATCTCACATGTCTCCCCCTGTTGCTGCCTCTCCGCCGCCCACTCCTGGTGATATCACTCCGGCGGCTGAACTCAATGGGCATACGTTATTTGGTATGGTAAAAATAATACTCATTTTAGTTGTAGTGGTTATCATGCTACTAGCAGTCCATTATTTTGGTCCCATTGTCCATCTTCCTCGATTTCTTCGGCGTCGGACAGGAATCCCGGCAGCCGTACTGGAAGCCATTCCCGTCGTGCACGTCACGAACGATGGGGAGTTTTCTCCGGAATGCCGGATTTGCTTCGAGAACATAGAGGTGGGGCAAGAAGTCAAGATTCTTCGCCAATGCCGACATGTTTTCCACGCACACTGCACGCACAGGTGGTTCAGAGACCATCCGAGTTGTCCTCTCTGCCGGGTCATTCCGCAATAATCTTTATTTTCAAAAGTTTTATTTTATGTATTGTATTTCTTATTATTAATGAAAGAGTTCTCGATTTTACTTCGATCCATAATCAGTAGCGACATTAAAGCCTTTGTCTTATGTAACCAGCACGACAAATGATCTACCAGTACATCATGTAAATCCTTAAAACTATCGACCACTGGGATATATTAAAAAGATCGGAAGACATAACCAAAATAAAAAAACGAGGAATCCAAGAAGAGTGGATTCACTTGGGTTGTCCACTGCTTCAGCTCGCACAGAAACGGCTGTACTTCTACCCCCTGGATTCCGCCAAATCCATGCGGCAAGAATCCATGCAGCCCACGTCGAAGACATGGTCCACTGTGAGCCAGGAGCTGACCCCGCTGCCGGAGGTGGGAAATCGACGACGTCGTTTACGTCCCCAGTGATGAAGTCGTTCAGACAAATCCTTCTTTTTGACGTCGGCGCCGGAGGATAAGTATCGGTTTAGCTAGGAACTGAGACCCCGCTGCCGGAGAGGTAAGAATGCAGCCTGCAAGGAGCTACAGCAACGATACCCAGAGCGGCGAGTACGAAAATGACTTCGGAATCATCGGGATCAGGCACGGGCCGACGGGGTCGCACGCCGGCGAGTCCGGGACACCTGTGAGAAGGCCGATAAGACGAGAGTTGTCTGCGTAGAGAGAGAGAGAATCACATGTTTGGATTTAGAATTCAAATCATTCAGCAAATTTCTTGAATTTGAGACATGTGCTCGATTTATTATATTTTTTAATTGCAAAATACTAAATGTTTTATGGTAGAAAAATTAAAAACCCCTAAAATTTAAAAAAATAAGTGAAAAAACCCTAACTTTCAAAAAGGTTGGGTTGTATGCCCCCGTGTCGCCCATAAGAATATAATATTTTTTTAAATGTTTGAAAATTATTTTTACTAATTGAATATTATCAAAATAATTTAATTTTTTTATCACATATACACATTAACATAATAAACAGTTTGTTAATNTAATTAGTGCACAATATTAAAATCGGCTTTAAATCAAGTGAAAGTTAATGCATCACACGTAACAGCCTAACATTAGAACTTTTCATGCACATTAAACAGCAAGCTACGAACTCCATTTAATAAGCTATGATGATGTCAAGAAAGAAAGATCGAAATTTTTGAATTGGCTCAACTCTCATTCATTGAAGAGCACGAGCTAATTATGAAAAACAAAAGTTGCGAGCATATCAGTGGAAAAAACCAACACTAAATCTTAAAGAAGGGCATTTGATGACTAGATTTTCTCTTTAAACGTATTTTCACTTGAAAAACGTCCCCATCAAATAATAAATGGAATTCACTAGACACTCTGAACGTTTAAGGTGATTTCAGCAGACACATTTCACGAGTTTTTCTGGCAACTAACACTTTGAACCTTTCAATTTTTGCACTAAGTTTTTTCTATCGTCGTGTTTCGCTCGTCAATTCTCTTCAATTTACATTTGTAAAAAATAAATAATTGGCTCAAGTTTGATATGTATACTTTAAATCAAGTTAAAACTAAAAACTTGAAAATAAAAATTTCATTTAACGAGAGACGTAGTTGTCGAGCGATGAATAGAGACTACGACTAAGGAGAGCTACCTAGCGATAAATTGGCATTTAAAAAATTAACGTCTTGAGTATTGTATAAAAAATTTAAATGTTTGAGGTTTTGGTTCTTAGAAAAATTCATTCAAGATGTTTGGTAAAACCATCCTAAACGTTCATGTTGTCTAGTAAAATTAAGCCAATATTAAAATACAAGGATGAACAAGTTATATTCACATCATTAAATTTTATTTATAAAATTATAATATATTTTTTATCTATCTTGTTAGGGTGATGTTTCGTGTCATAGGAATTACAAGAAACAATGTAGATACTAAAATCTAGTTATTTCACGATGAATGCAATTTAATTCTTATGGCTCCAAAACTTTTGCTAGCATTGAATGATGAATAATTTATAATTCTGTTGTAGCTTAAAATGGTATTGATATCATTTTATGTAAATAACTGCTTAAAATAGTGTAATCCAAATTCTAACAAGTTGATAACCTTATAAAGAACAATCTAGAAAATATCATTACTATATCAAGAAAATTAACTATATTGATGAAAAGTACTCATGATTATTTAATTATTGCTCATGTTGAAAATCTTCAATATCCATAGAAGATTTGATGAAATAATTACTTTCAAGATCAAGAACATTTAAAATTCATCCTTAAATAAAAAGACCATATTAAGCCTAAACTAGAAGTATAAATGTTCGAAACTCGAGTCGATTTGCAAAGAAAAAAAACACCTCCGAGTGGTAAAGCAAAATTCAAAGATGTGGAAGAAAGATGTGTTGTTGTTTCTTGTGATAAGCCTTGACTTTGTCTTTCTAATTCATGGAGATTTTTGTGGTAAGCTTTTGAGAGATAACGAGAGAGAATTGCCGTTGAAAAAAGAAATGAACCTCGACGGGATCGTCAAGATCGCAAAGGTTAATATTTTCTTTATTTTTAGCACATTTTCCCCATAACAACAGATATTTAGAATATTTTTAAAGAATTATTTTTTTCATAGCAATGATTTTTTAGGATACTTATTATTATATTTATAATGTTCATTTATATTTCTAGACCAAAAACGGAAAAGACGTAGTTTGTGTAGATGTTTACAAGCAACCAGCCTTCAGGAATTCATTGTTGAAAAATCATAAACTTCAGGTAATTCATTACTTCACCTTATTATTTTTTTTGCTTTTATGCGGAAGCTACTATTTGTTTGGTCTACAATTTAGTCTTTCTGGATTAAATTCTGAATTTGTTTGCTTGTAGTGGGCGCCAATTACTTTTCCAAATAACTTTAAGGAAGAAGTTTCGTTTCTAGGACCTCATCATACAGATTCGATGTCACAAAACACTATATGCCCCCCAAATACAATCCCAATCATCCACAAAGCACAACCGAAAAATTTTAATGATTCGATTCACTATGATGAAAATAATAATCTTCTTTATCGAGTAAGTAGTCCATTCTACTCTTTATGTTGCTAGATGTATGCGTGCTTGAATTTGGGCATCTGAAGATAAAATTTACCTATTGTTTTAATTGCAAGTTTGCACTTCTTGAAGTTACTCATTTTCCCAAAGACAAGTTTTACGGAGCGTCATGTCTAATTAAATCAAGCATCCCACTTTGCAAAAATGGTCAAAATAGCGGAGTGAGCATATGGATTGCTTCGGATAATTCAGATAAGAAAAATGTGATTAAAGCAGGATGGATGGTATGTATATTTAATATTTTTATTAAAAAAATCTTTTAATATTGTATTTAAAATATTTTATATGATAGGTTAATCGTGAGATTTACGGCGACTCAAATGCTTATTTATCTACTTATTGGACAGTAAGTTTTTCCTTATTTTTATGTTTTGTTCTTTTTTCATATATTTATTGGTTTTGAATAAAGTTAGAACTTATTAATTACTTGTATGACATTTCAGAGCGATGGTTTTCATCAAACAGGATGTTATGATCATTTATGTTCTGGTTTTATTCAAGTAAACAACAATTTTACTCTTTGATCAGTTCAAATTCGCAACTCTGTCCACGGTGATAAATATCAGTATTGGCTGAGTCTAATTATCTTTCAGGTAAAGAAAAATATATTTTTCCAAAGCATCCAAGATTTTACATACTTTAAAAAAAGAAGAATAAAACCCACCTCTTTTAAAGTCATATCGAAAGACAAGCTTTTCAATGATTAAACAAATAACATGTATTATAGTTGTTTGACATCATGCAATAAGTAATTTTTTTTACCTGCAAGCTTTACTTTACTTTACTTTACTTTATACTAACTAATTAATTAATTTTATTTTTAACAGGATATATCAACTAAACATTGGTGGTTGATTCTTCGCAACATTGAACCATCAAAATACTACATGATAGGTTATTGGCCAAAAGAGATTTTTACACGGTTTGATGATGGTGGAACAGTGTTAAATTTTGGTGGATCTACGATGACTCATTCGGGCCAACCTTTTCCTCCCATGGGTGATGGATATTTTCCCAATGGACGTAAAACTGATTCAAATTATATTCAAGAAATTCAATATATTAACAAATCAAACTTTATTGTTCCTCCTCGTTTTATGGGCACTAAGATTCATACAGATAATTCTAATTGTTACAACCTAATTTACCAAGGGAATGACGAAGACAAATACAGCCACACCTTATTTTTGGGAGGACCCGGGGGACAATGTTAATGGTTTATTTTTTGTTTGTTTGATTGATCTTCTCATTACATCTTATGTCTAGGGTATGAAGACATGCATAAACTTATGTATCATCACAAATATGAGCTTTTTGTGTGTTTGATTGATCCTCTTATTAGATGTGTCATTTCAATTTTGATGTTTATTATAATATAACTATGAAAATAAAAATAATAAATGAATGGTCTATTCTCCTTCCTTGGATATTAAATATCTTAAATTTCAATAGGGTGACATGAATTCATCAAAAATAACCACTATTTCATGTATGACCTATTTTAAACCTAAGAGGGGTGACCAAAATTATGTCTAATTGTTACATATGTTTGATTGATTCTTTTTTTATTCTTTTTTGGTAAGGGTTCTGCATCATTTTTCTCAGGCTAAATTCTTAACTTCGTTAAACTCCAATGCTTATATTTATAAATTTGGCTTTCTGTTGAGTTTTGATTGACGTAATTATATTCTGGTTGACCGAAAGTTTCTACCCACAATCTATACATCTTTCGATCGACCATTTTACGATTTCAATCGACCCTTTCGAGATTTTGGTCAATCATTCTAGTGGCTTGATATTTATGAGCATTTTTTGTCAATTTTGGTCGACTATTTTGTGATTTCAGTCTACTCTTCTGGAGTCTTGAAACTTTTTAGACAGTTTTGGTCTACCCTTGTTATAGTAAATGCACAACCATTTTTTCTTTTTGAAAAAAGTTCAAATGAATCTTGAGTCGAGCGAAACTGAAAACGTTTGAACATACATGTTAGAAATACTAAATACTCATTTTAAAAAAAAAGTATTTTCAATGAAAATAAATGATTAAATTCGTTCTAAAAAATTAAAAAAAAACTTATCGAATACTAAATAAGTTAACACTACAAGCATTCAACAATCCTACCTAGGAGTTGGCAAAATTAGATCGGGACTTAAATAACTATTTTAAAAAGTATTTTTAAAAGAGTATTTTTTGTTGGTGTTTTTTGCATATTCTTTTTTATTTAAATCTTATTATTGTGTTTGATAGTATTAAGTGTGAGTTCAAAGTTTTCAAATGACAACACCATTACTTATAATTTTTTGCTAAAAAAATAGATACTCAAGATAACTTGGTTACGATTTTATAATTCAAGCAATCTCACACAATAAAAATAAATCTCAAATGAAATCACTCTGTGTGTGAGTAGAAAATTTGGTAGTGCTTCTGCGTCATTTTTTTGGGCCGAATTCTTAACTTCTTTAAACTCCTTTATACTTAAACCGTCATTGAATCATGAGTGTCAATCAAACTTCACACTTTGACTCTTCTTTGCAAAGGGCATCACTGTTACTTCTCTTGACTCTTCTTTTTGACTGACATCACTCCCTAATAATTTTCCACTTAGAAAAAATAAACACTCAAACTAGGTTACGTTTTTACCATTCAAACAATTTCAAACATAAAAATAAATCTCAAATGAAATCTTTTCGTGTGTGAGTAGAAAATACAGCTTCTGTATCATTTTTCTCGGGCTGAATTCTTAGCTTCCTTAAACTCCAATGATTCTATTTATAAATTTGGCATTCCGTTGAGTTTCAGTCGACGTAATTATATTCGGGTTAATCAAGACTTTCTACTCATTAAAATATTTCGTTAAATAGCAAATCTAATTTTCTCTTGATAAAAAAATGAGTAACACAAGTAACAAAAGCTTTACCTTTTACACTCATTTGGCCATTAACACGTATTTCAAAGACATTCTTGTTATAATTATCATTTTCTAACTAATTATACTTAATGACGTCATATAACAATTCATGCACGAGAATACAAAGAAAAAAATTAGAAGGTTGAAACTAGAGATTTCAGAAGGTCACTAGACACTACTACAAGGTTTTTAACAAATTTGACAGTAATAAAACAAACTTTATACTGTAAACAAATTTACTTCAAACATCGGATGTGGCATTTTCTAGATGATTTTATTAAAGTTTTCGGTCAGATGAGCCAATTCTCCCTAAAAGGCTTTCGGTTTTATCTCATCCTTTTCTCGATAATAGACTTATGGCGTACGATGGCGAGAACCAAACCTAGATTAGTCTGGTCCGAACTTTCTCTCTCATGGTTCAAGTTCTAATTACCTAAAACCTAGGTTCATGGTTATTGTTATTTGCTTGTTCCGGTTCAAGTTTTGAAGAAAAAAAAGCTGAGAAATCAGACTTAAATCGTGAGTCAAAAAATTATCTAAAAATTAAGTATGGAACCAACCAATACTATAAGAGAAGTAGATTGAAATCGAACTGTATTTCTAGAAAGAGAATTTCCAAAAACTTGGTTAGCAATTATGTTTCTGTCCAGTTTTCAATTTTTGGAACACAAGGTTGCAAATTTGATTCTTAATTTTTGGAACCGTGGCCATTGATCTCACTTTAAGCATGAAACTGGACTGAACATGATCGTGCCCATTGACCCCACTCCATCGTGTTGTTGTAGTTTGTTCGTCTAACTTTTTTGGTAGTTGGAGGTTTCTTTTGTTAACGAAAAAAAGTTCAAAGTTAGTTGTTAATTACTCCATAACACATGGTTTCAAGATAAATTATAAAGGTTAAATAGTTCAGTGTATAACTAATTTTAAGATTTATAACGAATTTTATTAGAGTTTGGGTCGAGTTTTACTTGATTTTATAACTTTTTTGACTCACAGTCATGATTATAGTTTTTATTCATAAAAATCATCATCTGCGCATAAATCACGTTTTTTTTAAAATTAGAACTAAAACCGAATTAAAATTTATAATTTAATTTAATTTTGTGATTTTTGTCTAGTTTTGTTCACCTTTAAAATGAGAAAACTATCCAAATATATCAAATGATTCACCCAAATTACAAACTTAGAATCCAAGGGGGGCCTTGGAAGCTCACCTACTCTTGCAAGGCATCGCATATTTGCACGAACACGGACCCATCTCAAGACCTCCCCTAAACCAAACTTTGAAAACAATAATTTCCTATATTTTTCTGTAGAAATATTTGTGTAAATGCGTAAGAAACTTCGACTTTTTCAGCACTCCGGGATTCGGGAGCGATCTCTTTTGGGGTCATGACAATAATCATAGACCAAGAAGTTCCTCTGCACCCACTGCATGGCCTGAATTTGGCTCAGACTCAACCCGCCGAGGGGCGACGGCGACGGCGACGGTGGCCGGCAGGTGGCCGGGGCATCTGTCGCGCATGCGCTTATTTTGAAGTTAGTGTACATTCCGACGAACGGCTGGTACTGATAGTCGGCTTTGTATTTCCCGTTCTCCGTCGCCCACGACGACGCGTCCCAGATTGAACCGTACACCCACATTGGCCTCGCCGGGAAAGTTGCCTCGCTTTTCTTCTGGTACCTTCTGATGGGTATATCGTCGACCAGGAATCTGCACAAAATATTGCAGTTTAATACATTAAAAAGTTGATTTTGAAGCGTCAAAATTTGTATTTCAACGTTTGAAGACTGACATGATCTCTCTTGGGGTCCACAAAATAGCGTAGTGGTGGAAATTCTTGGTCGGATCGAACCATAAATGAGTCTGTATTTCTCTCCCGATTATATTTCCATCTCCGCTACCTTTCATGTACACGTTTGTCTGAAGAACATATGGCCTCCCCGGAATCGTCCCCAGAAACTCGATGTCTATCTCGTCGTGGTTTCCCGGATACTCTTCGTCGTTCGAGAGCTGCCGATGACGCAGGGTTTGAGAAGCTCAGAAGGGTTAAAAATGGAGCAGAAGAATAACCATGAATTCAATTAAAAAAAAATACTTTACATAGAATGATGTAATGACTCCTGCAGTGTAGCCGGGCTGGAGTTTAATGGAAGCTCCGAAGTAGCCAGAGCGATAAGAACGAAGAGACTTAAACCCACTTCCTGTTTTTTATTTTTCAAAAATTTAAGAATTACGAACAATACTACAGTAACTATAAGAGGAAAGATCTTCACAAAAAAGAAAAAAAGAAGAAATCCCAACCGGAACTGCGGTCGAGCCAGACTGTCAACACTCCCTGGTCGAGACGCTGGTGCTGTTGACCCCAGAGGTTTCTGAAAACTTGGTTAAAGCCATGAGCCGCCATTTTTGAGCTCGGGAAGTAGCCAGGAGAGGGTGGACCCTGAGCCGAGGAAGAACAAATTACAGAGACGAGAATAAAAACAAACGATAACAGAAGGGAATCCATGGGAGGATACTAGAGTGGGACAGAGAAATGAAAGTAGGTTTATTAGTTTATGGAAGAAGGTGGTTATAGAGAGGTATAAATAGGGCAAAATCTTGGACCCACTTGGAGAAGATGATAAGTTAGTTGATGGGTCGATCTATGGTGACATACTAATAAGGAAAAAAATACATGCAATATATTTATTTATTGAATATAATAAGTGAATATTATCTAACTTGAGTTCGTTTTATTACGGAAATGGATGCGTTACGGTTAGAAACTGTTAAGATTGGTTTTCAAGGAATTATAGAATTAGAACACGAATGCATCCGTGTATCGATTGTTTAAGATACGTCGCAATCTGGCATGTTTTTGGAGTAAGATATGATCGGGATTAGGAGAAAAATTGTGTTGGGTCTCACCGAAAACACGAGGATGCACAATTTTACACGGTTCACGTACAATGTAGATGAATGATCGATTTACTTCTAAGATGAGAAAGATTTGACACGAAACAGACAATATCGTATTAACAGAACTCCAACTATCGAATACTTCCAAAAAGTAGTTAGAAACATATCGTTGGGTGTTATTTTTTATGTGATTTTCCCAATCCATCTTTTTGGTGAATGGTGAGAAAGTTTTGGTTGGTTTAGCAACTTTCCTCCATTTTTAATTGTTCTTTTGGACGCATTGATAACCAAATATTAAAAAAATGGAATTATGACACTATGAATATAATATCATTTGCAATATGGTTGAATTAGGGAGTATAGTATGAAAAATGACATTTTTTTGTAATTAATTGGTTACGCCAATACATTTAGATAAATTTATGATATCGTATTAAGTTCATAAAACAAATTATTCCAAAAAGATGTTCTTCATCGTCACGTTTCAAAACCACGTCGTTAGACGACGAAGAATAGAAGGATAGTGCGGTCGACCGTAGTCCTGCAACGGTTGATCAGGATGCTGTTTGCGATATTCAAGCCTAAATACTATATTCCCCGATAAAATTAGCTTTTTTTCGTATTGTTTAGGCTTTGTCAATGGGTTGCAAATTTGATGAGAAAGAAAAACTATATGACTTACGTAGGACTTTAATCATTTTTTTACGTCAAAATTAAAAAACATCACGTAGCCAACACATTCAAGCTCGGTTTGTTTTGATTCCCATAGTCAACCATGAAAAATATATTATAACTCCTACCATTTTTAATATTTTATTTTCTTTAATTATATAATTAAGAAAAATACAAATTAAGGGATTTCGTTCGTCTTTTTAATAAATATAAATTTACGAGGCAAGGAGAAGCCTCTTTTTTAGACTGACGTTAGACGTTGTAGAAAAACCGCTGAAGAGACTTTGCTGGCCGTAGCTGAAGTCATCCAATTTCGGCCGACAAATTAAGCTGTCGTAATTCGGAAATTAAGCACCAATTAAGGAATAAATAAGACCTTCTTAAGAAGCTTTTTAGCTCCACTGATTAAGTCTCGAACCTAGTCAGTTCATCTTCAAGTTTCTAAATCGGCCGGTTATCTAGAAGCAACTAAAACGAACACACATTTGCAATTATGGACATTGAATCTGCAAACACGATATTATCGTCTTTAAACTGAAACTCACACGTTATTTTTGAGCTAAGTCGAACGAGTTATGTTGACTACTGATTAGAGAGGTGAACTCATTTTTTAAGTCGTCTTTAGTTTTAACTCATCAACGATTTGAGATTCAACACTGCCCGTGACATCTCGGGTTGGATTGCGACAATAATTACGTAAATTGTTATTTTACCCTCTAATTTAACTCGTTAAGTCATTTGATTTAAGTAAATTGTTAACTACACATTAATAAGCGTCAAGTAACAAGAGCTAGGAGATAAAAATTATTCAAAGAATAAATATGATTTTATTATTTTATAATTGATTGGCTAGAAACCCCAAAATCCTTGCATTTCTTAAATAACTATAAATACTGTCGGTAATGACATTACAAGTATCAACCTCGAATATTTAGGGTTTGATGTCACTCCATAATAACCACATCCCATGGGGGTCTCTGTTGTAATAAAAACTCGTCATTGGCAGCGAGTTGTAATAAAAAGAAAAATTCAATAACACGCTCGCACGAGCATAGTTCAGTTGACCAAGAGATGGTAGATTATGTAAAAGAGCTTAGGTTCGATGTCTGAGCTGTCATAGTGTGGGAGTTGTTAACCCCAATATTGAGGTAGTTCCTTGGGATATCAGGTAAAGACCTACTATCTCTGGGCCGCTGAGTCACGGTGATTTAACCCCCTCACAAACTGTCGAGCAGGGGTGTAAGGACTCTGGGGCGAAGGATTTTGTCTTTTGGGTACAAGAAAAATTCAATAACGCAATACCATGAGTGTAAATCGAACATATTTGGAAAGTAGAGGCCAAAAAAATTGTCAAAAATAATAATTCAACATTTTATAGGACGTGGTTGAAGAAACTATTTGGTAGCTAATAGAAATCAAACAATAAACGAAAAAGAATATACAAAACTCAATACTACAAAGACTCAACGTGTAAAAACGAAAATCCAACTACAAGTTTTACTACTCGGGCTACTTTATACAGCGAACAAAACCAAAAATAAGATACGATGCAATAATCACGAGAAGCCCGGGTGTCCGAAATATTTGAACTTTGAATGATTGCAGACAGAATTTCCACAGCAGCGAAAAACTGGAATTTAGCATTGAATTTCTTCTAAGAAATAACAATCGACAAAAGAAAAATCAAAGCCGTGAGAAACCTAAAAAAAAAAGACAGCAACTTGTCTTTTTTATTTGAGAAATCTTCAAGACGTTGACAAATGTGAGAGTGGGTTCATCACAGAACACATAAACCCTACCGACAGTGCCTTAAACCCTAAAAAATGTCCACAAATGACGTCTTCCGTACAATACAGACCGCCCAAATCCATAATCTGAAAAGACACCAGCCTTAATATAATCAGAAAAAGTGTACAAATAAGCGGGTTTGGTTGGTGAAGGATTGCGAATTATTGGATAATGAAACTAAAAGTCAAGGAGTTAGAATACTGTCGGGATTTGGGAGAATCTTAATTTTAACACATTATCACACTTTGATCGGACATGATTTTTCGTCCAAGAAACCTTCGATTTTGTTCAAGATTTACAGGTCAGTTTTCTTTGTTCGTAGTATGCGTAACAATAGTAGAATGATGTGATATGAGATACATGAAATGTGACTCTAATGTTCCCCAGTACTTAGAGACAATTTTATTATTGATTTCCAGACACAATTTTGTCGTTAATTTGTAACACAAATTGCCATTTTCGTTTTTGTGAAAATGGTGACTGAAACATTACATTGTACATAACTATAGGCTTATATCATGAAATTAACCTTAATAAGAATATCAAATTATAAAAATGTGAAATATCCAAAATTTTGACAATCCAACGTTTCTGAATTAATCCAATGCCATTGAAAGACCTTTCGATATTGTCTCAAAATAGCTACCCAAGGAAGAAGAGACCTCATCCATATAAATCCCGAATGAGCAATAAGTGGATCCGATCTTGATTCTTCGATAACTAATCTCAAATGCCGAGATCGGAATCGTAGCAGCCGTTGATACGCGACAGTGGACTCACTTATCAACTTATTCTAATCTGTCTTCCCCGAGAATGTCGAAGTGAAATGAAATGACTCTGTCCCAAATGGATAGGCTCTTGAACTTGCAAAACACTGAAGGGCACTACTTCTTGGAGGTATAAGTAAATCACCCTCTTTGATTGTTTCTCCTGCGGAGCCCAGTACTCAAAAATGCCATTTTTGAGAACAATTTGAACTCCGAATTGAGAATTACAGGCCCTTCCTCGTGTGCTACTGGCACGAGCAATGGCCTTGGTGGCTAAGTTGTTTGAAATGATTGAAGTTCTAAGCTGGTTGAATTCTTTGCATGGTTTTAAAACCTTTGTTTTCATGCAACTTTTTTGGAGAAATTAATAAACTGAAATTCAGACTCTAACGACGGCACATAAAGGTAACCTCTATTTTTCAGAAATTTGAACATTTTGGTTGATACAAACATTAAATCCATTATGGACAACTCAGTCATTTGGCCCAGATAAAACTCATTATATTCCAATGTCTTGAGGTATACAGGCTTCTGTCGATCCTACGGAGAAAGCTAAAGCCCTAATTCCAATACCTGCGTCGCCAGCAGCCTTTGCCAATTCTTCGACAACGTCGCCAGCGCCATTCTTCCAGTTACTAGGTCTGATAGAGTAGTCGGCATTGTCAGGGAAAATTGGTTAATTAAATAAACGTGGAAAGTACTGATTAAGATAATTCCCAGGAAAGACGCTCGTAGCAGCCTCCTAGACAAAATTACCTTTCCAAGTATATTCCTAGAAAAGACTGAAGGATCACAAACGGACACACTTAAATATCAGTCTCCTAGACAGAACGTACTTACATTATACAACTACACCACTAACAAGGTGAATACTTTTCTCCAACACTAAGACAAATATAATAATACTCGCACTATTGAAATTAAATACGAAAACATAAATATCACAAAATACTAAAGGAAGGAACACGCCAGAATTTACAAGGTTCGACAAATTGCCTACGTCCTCGAGCACCACCACCGCAGCGAGTTGATCCACTAATCTCTTCAAAAAATTACAACTTAGAAATCCCTAATTAAAAGGATCACCTCAAATGAGAAGTATCTTAACAAAGACACTTTCCAACAACTAAGAAATACGAATGATCGAGATACAATAACTATGAAAGTTTAAGGGTTATTTATAGCTTTGATAACCCGTTAAACTTCTTTAACTTTTCAATGTGGGATTCCAATAACGTCTAACAACTTTCCTTAAAAAAACGGCAACTAATTAACAATAAAAAATTGGCAATTAATTAACAATCTCCACCTTGACGATTTTTTTTGTTGTATAGACCATATTCTCAATTCTCCAACTCTTGAATGATCTTTTGGTGATTCCTTCAAATGCACCTTCAGCGCCTACTCAATATTCAGGATATTAACCAAGTTTAAATAATATTTAAACTTGATAGCTGCTACCACATTGGTCAACAAGTCTCTAGGAGTTTCAGTAACTAGAGAAAATACCTCATTGTAGTCGATTCTCTCCTTTTGAGAATAATCCTTTGCTACCAATTTTATCGTGTAACAAACATCTTTGTTAGAGAAACCTTCTTCCTTTCCATAGACTCATTTGCATCTAACAACCCTTTCACATACTACTGGAAGTGCATAAGTCACTATGTCAGTAAATCGAGCAGGTCTGCGAATCTCTCTTCTCTCTTGCCTTGTTGCAATTGGATTTGATTGTTGTGCTTCTTGGATTGAAGACTCAACTTCATTTAATTTCTCTTCAACTTTTGGAGCGATACAAGAAACTACTTTTTCTTGAGTTTGATCAAACAACACTTTTCCAAACTCTACCGGCTACGAAGTATTCTTCACTTCCTGAACATCACCATTTGTCATAGAAGATTCATCAAAACTAACATCTCTGCTAAATATCACATTTTTCGTTATTGGACACCAAAGACAGAAGCCTTTTATCCCAGAGGTGAATCCATAAACAGAATCTTCTTTGCTCTTGGATCCAACTTTGATTCCTTAGCATCTTAGCATGATAATAAGCAGTAGAACCAAATATACGTAAGGAATCATAATCATTAACAGATTTTCCATACCATACCTCCAATAGTATTTTTCCACCAAGAGCTGATGATGGTAATCGATTGATAAGATGATGTGCATATGTCAAAGCTTTGGCCCAAAAATGTCTTCCCAACCCAACATTAGACAACATACACCTAACTTTTTCAACTAATGTCTGGTTCATACGTTTTGAAATACCATTTTGTTGGGGTGTTTCTCTAACTGTGAAGTGGCGAACAATTCCATTGTTCTGACAAAACTCGAGGAATGAATCACTTTTATACTCTCCTCCATTATCTGTTTTGAGTACTTTGATCTTCGTTCGTGTTTGATTCTCAATTATAATTTTCCACTTAGTGAAAATTTCAAACACTTCACCTTTTGACTTCATGGTATACACCCAAACTCTCCTTGAAAAGTCATCAACAAATGTTACGAAATAACATTTACCTCCCAATGATGCCGTTTTGGATCCCCATACATCTGAGTGAACATAATCTAGAATACCTTTTGTATTATGGATAGTAATTCCGAATTTCACTCTTTTCTTCTTTCCCAAAATACAATGATTACAAAACTCTAATTTGCATGCTTTTGTACCTTTCAACAAATCCTGCTTCATCAGAATTTATAAGGATTTTTCGCAAGCATGACCCAAACTCATATGCCACAACTTTGTTACTCCAGATGATTTGTGTTCTACTACTGCAGCTGCTGACTCGATAACTGTACTTCCGTCAAAGTAAAACAAGTTATCTCTTTTAACACCTTTCATCACAATGAGTGTACCTGTGTAACTTTCAAACCTCCATCTCGTATTGTCACAAGCCTTTGGACTCCAAGGCTCCCAAGCTGATAAGGTTCATTTTCAAATTTGGCACATACACAACATCAGTCAGACCTCTCAGAGATCCGTCATGATTCTTCAACTGAATTGATCATATTCTTATTGTTTGACAGGAGCTGTTATCGCCCATGTACACAACTCCACCATCAAATTCTTCAAAGTTAGTAAACCATTCTCTGACATGAGACATATGATAGGTGCAACCCGAGTCCAGAATCCATTCATTAGATTTGACGGCTGCTATGTTTGCTTCAGATGATTCAGCAACTAAGGAAAGATCAGTATCACTATCACACTCAGCTACATTTGCATTTGTGGTAGCATTTTCTTTCCTCTGTAATTTGAGACAATTTTTCTTCTAATGTCCTTTTTTTATGAAAAAAGCACATTCATCTTTCCCCAATTTTGCTCTTGATGTTAATTTATCTTTTCCTCCTTGCTTACCTTGCTTCCTTGCTTGTGAGCAGCCTCTTACTACTAGCACCTCATCAACTGCTACTTTCTTATTTTTCCTTCTCAAATCATAACTATATAAAATAGCACAAACAACATCGAGAGATATATTTCTCTTGCCATGAAGCAAAGTGGTTTCTAAGTGTTCAAATTTATGAAGAAGAGATAGTAATAACATCATAGCTAAATTTTCATCTTTAAATTCTTCACCAGTGTTTAACAAATCTGCTACTAGTTGATTCAATGTTGTAATGTGATTATTCATTGTGGTACCTGATTGGTATTGAAACCGAAACAACTTCTTTTTCATGAAAAGTTTATTCTGACTGCTTCTCGTCATGAACTTGTCTTCTAATTCCTTCCATAGTTTATTTGCAGAAGTCTCATTCTTAAATGTATACTTTTGTTCTCTTGAAAGACATGAACGAATTGTACAACACGCTAAACGATTAATCGTCTTCCAATCAGCCTCTACAACATCAAACTGTTTCTCATCCTCGATAACAATGTCTAGCCCTTGTTGGAATAGAGCATCGAGAACTTCGCCTTGCCACATGCCGAAATGACCAGTGTCATCAAACAACTCTACCGAGAATCTCGAGTTTGACATTATTGTCCTAGTCGACATTGTTGAAGAATTTCGTGTTAAAGTAACATTTTGATTTGCTGCCAAAGATGAACCCCCCATAGTATTCAATTTCCAAAATAGCCTAGGTCAAACCTTTGGCTCTGATACCACTTGTCAGGGAAAACTGGTTAACCAAATAAACGTGAAAAGTACTGATCAGGATAATTCCCAAGAAAGACGCTCGTAGCAGTCTCCTAGACAGAATTACTTTTCTAAGTATGTTCCCAGGAAAGACTGGAGAGTTACAAACAGACACACTTAAATACCAGACTCCTAGACAGAACATACTTGCATAGTACAATTACACCACTAACAAGATGAATGTTTTTCTCCAACACTAAGACAAATATAATAATACTCGCACTATTGAAATTAAATACGAAAACATAAATATCACAAAATACTAAAGGAAGGAACACGCCAGGATTTACAAGGTTCGACAAATTGCCTACGTCCTCGGGCACTACCACCGCATCTTGTGGATCCACTAATCTCTTCAAAAAATTACAACTTAGCAATCTGTAATTAAATTGATCACCTCAAATGAGAAGTATCTTAACAAAGACATTCTCCAACAACTAAGAGATACGAATGATCGGGATACAATAACTATAGAAGTTTAAGGGCTATTTATAGCTTTGATAACTCGTTAAGCTTTTTCAACTTTCCAATGTGGGACTCTAATAACGTCTAACAACTTTCCTAAAAAAACGACAACTAATTAAGAATAAAAAATCGGCAATTAATTAACAGGTAGATCCAGAGGGCCACAAGCAGAACCCATCGTGATGCTTGGCAATGAGAATCACCCGAGAAAACCCGACATCTTTAGGGACTCGTACCCATTGATAAGCATCGAGCCTTGTCGGGTTAAAGACGGACGGGTCGGCTCGGCCGGTGCCCCATTCGGAGTCGGTGAAAGTGTTGGGACTGAAGTGAAGGAACATGGCTGTGTTTCCGAGCTGCCTTTGGAGCTGAGTAGCAGATGGGATGGGTAAAATGGTAAGAGGCGGAGGTATGAGTTTCGAGTTTGCGGAATCATAGAGGAAGCGAGAGAGAGGGAGAGAATAATTGAAAATGAGAACTTTGAAATGTGTTTTCCGGTGTTTGGAGGAGCCGATATCGAATTCCTATTTCGAGGGTTGATCGGAGAGTTACAGACCTTGATCTTTAGCGTCGTCATTTTGCTATTCCCGGTCGGTGAAGACGGAGCCAAGGGAGATCGCCCCCGGCCGAAGCTTTAAGTCAAAGTCAATCTGGTTTGAACTCAACTCAGACTTTGCTTCGAACCTACTAGACTCAAAGGTGAAGGAGCATTGTTGTCATTGGCAAAATAAAAATTTTATGAACTATGAGGACGGAGGATAATTTCAATAGATATCCAAAATTTTAAAATTCAATTCACGTTTGAATTTAATTTATCTCATTTAATAACTTAAGATGTAAATCGTTTAGTTAATTCTTTTTATCAATTTAATTAATTTAACAGCCTGTCGATAAGGATGAAAATCGATTTGGTTTGAAGTGAAGAAACAAACCAAATGATTTTGTTTTACTATGGTAAAAAAACCAAATGGTTTGGTTTTATTATGGTAAAAAAAATCAAAAGATCATATTTACACTGAACTGATTGAATTGATGATATTCACATTGTTCTCGATTTTATTTCTATAAAACAAAGTGAAACCGAACCCAAGAAAATATTGAAGATTTTTATTTCGTTAGTTCATGTTTGTAGTCGCAACTGAGATAAATTGATATTATTATTGTGTGTGACATGGCAGTTTGTCATTGGCGACCATGTAACCTCAACTACATTATTATTATTATTCCTAAATTATGTCTATGTTACAAAACGATGTCGTATGGGATCCAGCTCCCCTAAGAAAATGATTCAATGTAGCAGGACCACCCAGGAAGCCAAATAGACGGCCGTGATCGGTAAATTTCTAATGAAGCACGGTGATTGGTCAGTCCGCTGGGCTCTTGATCATCTGATAGGACCCGACAGTCGTAGAATTTAATGTAATAGTTGTTAAACAATTTGATGAAGCAACTATGGAGTGTGCACTGAATTCATAAATAGGTCCATTTTGAAGGAGGATTCGTTGAATAAACTTCAAATGGTTCTGGTTTTAAATTCATCAACTTTCTATATGGAAAAGCAACTAAATAAGTCACCGTTTTCAACGTAATTCTATCGATATTCTAAATCTGGAACATGTTCGTATATCGAGCATGTAATTACAATACAACATCATACTATAAAGCTACTGTGTATTTTCAAAACCGTAGCGCTAGTGAGCAAGGATTATGAACCTTCAATACATGATATACATGTATAAATTATCCTACGCATAACATCTAAATGTATCAAATATTTGTAGATTCGAATTGTTTTGTACACAAGTCTTTCGAACAAGATTATTGATATTTGATTCAATGAATAGGTTTTGGAATGCTCATGAAATTCGATTTATAAAAAAAGGGACAATATGTGACTTGTAAGAGTGTACTATCGTCCTAGGATACATACTAGGAAAGTGTATGGGGCACAGCAAGTGGTCGGGAAAAAAGACGTAATCTGACAAATGTAATTGACTGTTGAAAGGATTTGGCTTAGAAATTTATGTTTCTTCTAGTCAGCTACATTAGGGTTACTTGTACGAGAATTCGACCAACAAATGGCTTTCTATTTCGACTTGTTGCATGGATATGTCTCTCTTTTTCCTTTTAAATTTATTAATTTTTGGCTGGACAAGGCCCTTGTAAGTTATAAGTACGTGTGAGTTGAAGCAGTAGAGAGAGAGAGAGAGAGATGGGGAGGGTCCCGTGCTGTGACAAAGCTGATGTGAAGAAAGGAGCATGGTCGCCGGAAGAAGATTCGAGGCTCAAACAGTTCATGGAGAAAAATGGAAATGGTGGAAATTGGATTTCTCTTCCTCACAAGGCTGGTAAAATTATAAGCTTCTTCTTCCCATTCTCTCTCTACCCTCTCCTCTCTCCGTTCTTCACTAAATGTTGCTCGGATCAGGTTTGAAGAGATGCGGGAAAAGTTGCAGACTGAGATGGCTGAACTATCTGAGCCCAAATATCAAGCATGGTGGATTCTCTGACGGGGAAGATAGAATAATCTGGGCTCTCTTTTCCACCATTGGAACCAAGTACAGTTCTATCTCCATTTCTTTCCTAGAATCCATTGCCTTTGTTGTGACGAGAACAAAATCATTCACAGGTGGTCAGTCATGGCGGCTCAGCTCTCAGGAAGAACAGGCAATGCTATAAAAAATCACTGGAACACAAAGCTCAAGAAGAAGCTAACGGCTATAGCGTCCAACTCATCTCTCCTCAAACCTAACGACCCTCGTCGTCCTCCATCGTCGTTCGACCGAACTATCTCAGTTTCATTCCAAACCCTAGATTGTTTAACTTCTGCGCATTATTTTCATTCCATGGATGATAATGTTATGGGAAGTTGCAGTTCATCTGGTGGAAGCTTCGCACAGTTCAGCCATGGCGGAGCAGCAGAAATCAAAGTAGACAAAATGGGATTCATGCCGATCGACAATGGCTTCCAGGAAAAAGAGAATGACATTCAATTCAACAAGAACTCTAATCAATACAAATGCTCAGGCCAAGAGAACCCATTAGATCAATCAATCTCCAGCGCTTTCAAGAATAAGAATGCTAGTAACAAAGATAGCTTGATGATTATGGAGGAATACAAGGATCAAGACCTGAAGACGATGTGGTACCGCTTGCTGAAATCTACCGAAGACTTGATCTGACTGCAAGAAGGCATGGGAAGGAAAAGAATAATTCAGAAAAACCGCAAGAAAGAAAATAAATTCAAGATCCAAATAAAGTTCACGAACAGTAGTTCTATCTCCAGCGCTGGACAAATTCACTACGTTGACATCGATGTTTTTCAATAAACTCAAACTTCTAATTATATCAAGTTAAACAAGAAAGTGAGCCAGAACTGCAACTGCAAGTATGTAGAGACCAGAACTAGAATTGGGAACAAGATTACCATTGACGATTCTAGTCCTGTTTCACCCACCTATGAGTGACCTCAAATGAACTATGAATGTTTTTTTCAATCGACACATTAAAGGTCGTAATATTGTCAATAAACAAATTGTCGTTACATTCGCTTAAATTATGTCATTTATGTATCATTCTATTTTGATTTTGTTTTCTAGTTTATTTGTATTTTATAGATATTGAAAAATACAAGTTCTAATGTGAGCTCTTAATAGATAATTTCAACTTAGTGATTACCCAATTTTAAACAATGTCTTAAACTACTATCTGACTGAATGTTGTTAATTATTATATTAATTACACTAACAATGGGTTATTACACCAGAGAATATTGTAAATTGATAGAATAATAAACGTAATAAGAAAATTGCGTGGGGCCTTGTAAGTTGGGATGAAATTATTGGGTATCCTAATGGGCCTTAATCGGGCGAACCCATCACAAACTTTGACCGACTCAGCCTGATTCATACAAAATATTATATTCATTCCCATATTTGCTCTTCAAATATTGAATAATGACAGTCATGTCAGCCACGCAACCAAAAAGTACTCTCGTGGGACACTTGGAATTCCCACAATTCTAATTTCTACCTGAGTCTATAAATAAGATACGCATGGATATTACTATAAATATAATATTTAATACTAGAAGTGTCAATCGAGCCGGTCGAACTTCATGTGCATGCTCAGAAGCCTAGATCTCCCGATGATTGATCGATCCTCGAGAAGTTGATTTACAGTTTTGGGTGTTAAAAATAAACATTAAAGGGTTTGTTGTATCTACGCTCATAAGTTTTTAGATACCAAAACTAGAATTGTTAAGAGGTAAAAGTGATATAGACCAGATTGTGACCGACGATTCTTGTTTAGTTCGGCCTACTCAGGATTGACTTCAAACTAAACATATTTTCAATCGATTCATTGTTCTATACAATATTGTTAACAAACACATTGTAGTTAAATTCTCATTAATTAAGTCATTTCTTTATCATTCTATTTTAAATTTTTTTCTAATTTATTTTTATAGATATAATTAGCAATTTAAAATATGATTAGAAAAAGACACACTGATGAATTTAAAATTTAAGACGTCACTTGAAAAATAATCTTACTAACTTTATAAGTACTTTATAATCTACCATCTTAAAATATTATTTTATTTTTCAAACAATAATGATTAGTTAAGATAAAAAGTAAAATATTGATAAAATATTAATTATTTATCATATCAGAGGATATTGTTAATTGAATAATAAAATAAACATTAGAATTGTGCGGAGTTGGGTTAAAATTATTAGGTTTCCTAACTGGCCTTATTCAGGCAAACCCAAACTTTGACCAACCGGCCTGATTGATACGAAAAATTATATACATTGCCATATTTACCCTTCAGAAAACGAGGAATGACAGTTTCAGTCAGCTACGCAACCAAAAAGTACTCTTGTGGGACACGTGGATCGTCTAATTCCCACGATACCACCCGGGTCTATAAATGCGAATATTCGACTCTGCCTTCCAGAAACTCGAGCCCTCGTTCTTCGCTGAAGTCTTCGTTGTCTGCGGGAGAGCGCCGATAGCCTTTTTTCGCATCAGATCTGCTTTCGTAACTCCCTGCGGCTAACTCTCGCCTCCTTTCAGATTTCCATCTTCTATCTCCGAATGTATTTTCCTTTTCCTTGTACTTCTATCGGGATTTTCGATTTTTTTTCTTTGACGACGTGAATTTTAGGGTTTCTGTTTTTTCTTTGCGATTTTTCTCAGATTAAGGATGGTATCCGATGCGAGCAAGAAGAAAGCAGCGCAAAAGAAGGCTGCAGCTGCCGCTAAGAGAGGGGGGAAAACCGCAGCATCTGCATCTTCAAGGGCGGCTGATTCGCTGAACGGTGTTGATAAGTTGGCGAATGGAGTTGCAGAAATTGAAATATCGGATCGAAATTGCACTGGAGTCCTTTGCTCACATCCTCTTTCCAGAGATATCAGAGTAAGTTGCTAGGTTCATTTTCGGTATAAGTCTGGGTACATTTATATAATCAGCATTTCCGTTGAAAATAGAAATTATTCATGCTTCATAAACGAGATTCCTTTTTCGGAATCCCTGTTTTCTTCTGCAGCGTTTCATATTGAATTTATGTAGGAAGATGTTCCGCTCAATCTCTGGCTTTTATATTCATCCATGTTTATATAAAGATTTCGATACATTGGTTATTTACGGGGATTTTTTCGTTGTATAATTATGTATTGTGTTATTGACTGAAAAACTAATTAAATATTTATTCTTCAAATTTCGTGTATGAAGTCAATCAAGTGAAATGAACGTATTATGTGGTTTAATAGAGTGTCATTGTAATATCAGTTCCGAATTCAATCAAGTGCAATAATACGAAATTTGACTTAAATAAGATTTTGGAATGTTTAGAAATCCTGTAATATATTTCAATTATTGTGATTGAAAGAGGATAGATTACATAGGAGATATATCCATGAAACCTGTAATTCACTTCTTGGTGATTGAAAGATAATAGATGATGGAGTGGGATAAGAAACATTTGGAATGGGCTTGCGTTCTGAGTTTTACGACAGTTTCATTTTGTGATTCATGCTAGAAGAGTAGTTATATTGGATGATTTTATTTTGATCCCCTGCCAAATGAATGAACTCTTTTGGCTGTTTCTGTAAATACTGACCAGCCTTTTATGTTTAAAAAAAAAAGATTTTTGGAGATTAGTTGAAGGAGTCTTGTGCCATTTGAGCATGTTAGTTGAGTAATATAATCAACTGTATACTACTAACATTTTTTATAATGAAGGAATTTTAATATCTCTGTGATATCAAAAGTAGGGTGTAAACAATAAACTTGCTCATCTTCTTATTGCAGATAGAGTCATTATCCGTTACATTTCATGGTCACGACCTTATAGTTGATTCTGAACTGGAGCTCAATTATGGCAGGTTTGTTGGCTTTAATTGCTTGTTTTACACATCTTCTCAATTTTGAGGGGTGACATGATATGCATATGGTACTACCTTTTTTTTCAGACGTTATGGGTTGCTTGGTTTGAATGGGTGTGGAAAATCTACACTTCTATCTGCGATAGGGTTCCGAGAACTCCCAATTCCAGACCACATGGACATTTATCATCTTTCAAGGGAGATTGAAGCTTCTGAAATGTCCTCTCTTGAAGCTGTCATGAACTGTGACGAGGAGAGATTGAAATTGGAGAAAGAGGTTGAAATTTTGTCTGCACAGGTATGTTCGCGTGTATCTGCAAAAAGGGATATAAATAATGCTAAGAAGGATTATTAACTGCAGAATTCTAATAAAATTCAAACTTTTGAGTTCTACTGTAGCTTTGCTAAGAATTTATGTGAACTAGATTAATATTTTTTCATCTTCCGGTTTTTTGACTCTAGGATGATGGGGGTGGGGAACCTCTTGAACGTATCTATGAGCGCTTGGAAGCCATGGATGCAGCAACAGCTGAGAAGCGTGCGGCTGAGATTTTGTTTGGTCTTGGTTTTGATAAGAAGATGCAGGCTAAGAAGACAAAAGATTTCTCTGGTGGTTGGAGAATGAGGATTGCTTTGGCACGTGCTCTTTTTATGAATCCAACAATCCTTCTGCTCGATGAACCCACTAACCATCTGGGTAAGTTAACAAATGCCATTAATTTTTGTATGTTGTAAAGTTTGTTTTATTTTTTCCTTTCTTCAGTGAAAGTTTCTCAATTTGAAGAGTCACTTCTGGTTAATTGACTTGGATTTGGTATTGGATAATGTATATAAAATGTTTCTCAATAGGGGGTGCTGTTTGTCTTTGACTTGAGCATGCAGGTTTGACTCATGGGAAACTCTACTGTGGTTGATCTGTTTCTTTTATATTTTGATCGATAATACTGTTTTGAATGATTATATTTTTTCTCACCCTTTTTTTGGTCTTGATCATCTGTCTTATTATTATTTTTTGGGTGGCAGATCTTGAAGCTTGTGTTTGGCTGGAAGAAACTTTGAAGAAATTTGACCGAATTCTGGTAGTTGTTTCACATTCTCAAGACTTCCTTAATGGGGTGTGCACAAATATTATCCACATGCAGAGCAAGACCTTGAAGATGTACACTGGTAATTATGATCAGTATGTTCAGACCCGTTCGGAGCTTGAGGAAAATCAAATGAAACAGTACAAGTGGGAGCAGGAGCAGATCTCCTCCATGAAAGAATATATTGCCCGTTTTGGTCATGGGTCAGCAAAACTCGCTCGACAGGCACAAAGCAAGGAGAAAACTCTAGCAAAGATGGAACGAGGTGGACTTACTGAAAAGGTGGCGAGAGACAGAGTCCTCGTCTTCCGTTTTGTCGATGTTGGAAAACTTCCACCTCCTGTTCTTCAGTTTGTTGAAGTAAAATTTGGATATACACCAGAAAATCTTATCTATAAGAATCTTGATTTTGGAGTAGATCTGGACTCTAGGGTAGCTTTGGTTGGACCTAATGGGGCTGGAAAAAGTACGCTCCTAAAGCTGATGACAGGGGAGTTGGTTCCTCTTGATGGCATGGTTAGGCGGCATAACCATCTCCGGATTGCCCAGTACCATCAACATCTTGCTGAGAAGCTGGATATGGACATGTCGGCTCTTCAGTACATGATTAGAGAGTATCCTGGAAATGAGGAAGAGAAAATGAGATCGGCAATTGGTAGGTTTGGTCTGACAGGTAAAGCTCAGGTAATGCCAATGAAGAATCTATCCGACGGGCAGAGAAGCCGTGTTATATTTGCATGGTTGGCCTGGAGGCAACCCCAGTTGTTACTGCTCGATGAACCTACTAATCACTTAGATATCGAGACGATCGATTCCCTGGCTGAGGCTCTAAACGAGTGGGACGGAGGTTTGGTGCTGGTTAGCCATGATTTCAGGCTCATCAACCAGGTCGCGCACGAGATATGGGTGTGCGAGAATGAAGCTGTCACTAGGTGGGAGGGCGGAATCATGGAGTTCAAGCAGCACTTGAAGAGAAAGGCAGGATTGTCTGATTAAACCACGGTTTGTCCTACTTCTATTACTAAGGCACATTTTGGCTTGTTTTTATCGCATTATGGGAGGATAGCTATATGTTGATTCTATATGCCCATGCCCATGCCCATGCCCGGCCAATTTAGCTGATGGCCAATGGGCTCAAAAACCAAGTATCACACAAGGGTTAGTCATTTTCTACCCATCATTTTTCCTCTACAATTTCTGTTTTTTTTTTTTTTTTTTTTTTCGTCATTTTTGTTGCCTTCTCTGCTTGATCATTGGAAAATTTGATGGATTTATTGCTGGCTTTATAATGCTTTTTGTTCTGCAAATACCTGATTGTGTATGTTGCTCTCTAGAAAACCTGGCTTATATTTTCTCTTGGCTGATAACCAAAACAAGTTTTATGGCAAGTTGGAGAGCGACTCATCGCAGGATGTATGTGACAGTGGCTGAGGTGGGAGACCATGTTCTTCTCTCCGACCAGTTATTGTCACAGGTCATCAGCCACGTAATGGGGCCATGCCCGACGAATTTGCCACGTTCTTCCATGTGTCAAAAAGTGATACAAAAATATCATGAATATTCTCTTTGCGATTCGCGCGGGATTGGACTGCAAATTGAGCAGTCGGTTGCTTCCAGCTATATTGCCTCTACCTGATTTGCGATGAGTTGATATTTATGAGAGCTTTTTTATTCAAATTTAATCTCAAAGTCAATTAGGATAGTGCTACGTTCAATATTTGAATATACTCATTGATGTGTGACTAATTGAAATTACTAAAGTGCTTATTACGATATAATTGATAGTTTAAATTATATTGTAATCCCGCTACTCGTTTGTTTAATGTGTAAAAATAATAAAAACCTTTGAAATATGATAAAGTAGGTAACCTTGAACTTAGAAGTCAGATTAGTCTATGGCCCTAAGGAGTTTAAGACGTAGAAGTAGCAGAGATTATTATACAATGCATATGCACACCAAGTGATTATCTGATGAAATTTATTAAATTTTATTTATATTTTGTGTATACAGTCCATCCAATTTCACCTAGATTATTTATATCTTTCTTTATCTGTCACATAAATCAATCTCATGAGTCCGCACTCAAAACTCTACAACAATAATGACAATAAGATGTATATAGTCTGGGCATGTTTCGACCTTTTTCTATTCTCGTATTTCACTCAAGCTTTCTCCCAGTCAGTCTACTTTCTCAGTCAGAACCTTTTGACCGAGATGAATCGTAATAGAGAGCGGTAAACAACATGATTCAGTCCCTAATAATTTCACCATAGGGGAAACTCTACACCTGTATTCTAGGGGTACAAGTCTTTTAACCAATTGTTCCATGACACCTTGGTTAAAAGACGGAGTAGGGGAGGATCGTAACATGACACGTACCATTCAAATGATAATCATCTTGGCATATAATGATCTTCATTAATTAACGATGTCTATCATCCATGCATACATGCACACATAAATTTAAAAAGAGCACATATCCACTGTTGTACAACAACAACCTTGAATATCAACTTGGCTGCCAAGATTAAGTCGCTCTATCTCCTTGCCATAGGCCTAGAGAACTTGGTTTTATTCGTTGTCGTACTCTTGATTCATTAGATGAACTTCTTCCTGCCATTAATAGCAAAAGTTAGTGATACTTTAATATTATGATCATTCCTACCTCTTTCAATGATAGAAGGAATATCATACGAATATGGCTCTTGAATCGACAACATTTGTTATAGCAAGTCATTTTGCTAATGCAAGCTGGTGTTTCATTTTACGAGCGTACGTTTGACCTTCAACAAAAGTATTGATTTGAATGGTAAATTTATTATTCATTTTCGAAGCATGTAATCGCCACAGACAACTTTCTTAACATACTGTTATTAGTCGATGATGTGGTTTATTGAATCTCTCACTGTACCCATTTTTAATGCATATTGAACAATTTTTTCTTTAACATATTTTATAATATTATATCTTTTTGCAAAATAGAGTGCACTCTTAGTCTTATTTAGTATTATTTGGTTGTGACAAACTTAACCAGTCGATCCCCTCATTCTCATCTCAATTGCATGAAGTAGCAATTTTAAAAGATTTTGCACCAACTTATAATGATCGCACTTCAACATCATCTTCATGGTCATAAAACTCGAATATTATCGTACATGAGTTCTTATTGTACTAGTGCTGACACTTCATTGTAGTTTGGCTCATAGACCTAGTCCATATTCGTTTGTACATGAGTTCTGAGTTGCATGTGTCGATAATTTCACCCAAATATAGGTCAGAATGTACGACTGCTGGTTTGTTTAATTGAATACTTTATGTAATTGGAATAGAGTAAACGAAAGATTAGTGTATCAAACAACGTTGATTGTCGTGTAGATGATAATCATGAGGGGTCACGTCAACAAATCTCTGTGGCAATGACTTGGTCACTCAGTCAATATGTGCATGGTTTAGAAATATTTACTAATTTTTTAAGAAACTAATAGTTTTACAATTTCGAAAATTATCAGAAATATCTTTTTTTTTAAATAATAAAAAAACTTATTTGGATATGAATATACAAAAGATTATTTACTTGCTCGATGATACATTGATGAACAAATGGAGCTCCACAAAATATGAGAAACGCCCATTAAAAAATAAAATAAAACTATGATAACAGTCATCTTCTCCGACAAAGATTCGCCATTGAAGGCTCTTGTCAATAGCTTCTCACCATGGATTCACAGAAAACCCATCTGACGACCCCAACACCAAGCCCTCCTTCCTCCCGCCACTGTTGCTCTGCAAGTATCCTCTCGAGCTCACATGGCCGACAAGGGATGGTCAACGCGCCTTCATGATCGAACCCGTACTCTTCCGCAGCTTGCTCGAGGAGCCTTAAGAAAGTAGGGTTCGTTAGGAAACTCAGATGGACGATAAAGCGTTTCGGTTGATCTCCGTCGACGGCCACGACGGCGAAATGGCCTTCTTTTACGTCGTCGGGAACTGAGGCCGAGTCGCCGTCGTCTTCGTTATCGTTCAAAAGGGCTTGCCTTTTTCCCAGTAAGAGGCTTCTCTGCAGCTTTTCTGCAGCGATCTTGAGCTTCACAATCCCGTTCTTTCTCTTTCCGCTGCTTCTGAAAATGGCCATGGAGATTCTCCGTTTGCTTTTTGTGGTTTTCTTTTCCTTTTTTGTGGGTTCTTTAGCTCTGGTCGCTGTGGTTTATATACAGTGTGTTGAGAAGGTGGTAGATAAGATTAGAAGGTGATGATTTATGCTTGGAGTCAGGAGTGATTAGAAAGAGAGAGAGAGAGAGAGAGAGAGAGAGAGAGAGAGAGAGAGGGAGAGGG
>QAOC01024302.1:212030-229440 GCA_003255005.1 Begonia fuchsioides
AGAGAGAGAGAGAGAGAGAGAGAGAGAGAGTTTGAAAAACCAATTGCCTAATAAGACGAAGATCCAAAACCAATTGCACAATTCCATGAAAAACCTAAAAAACTACTTTATGAATGATCATTTGAAAATAAGCAAATTTATGACAGAAATTCTGAGTTTGAATTTTATAGACCCTGCCTCACTTTAAGAATTCGCAAAATACAAACTTTTTTAATGAACTGCCACATATAAAGTATGATACATCAAAAACAAGGACAGATGTATGAAAGGGGTAAGGAAAAAATTTATGAAGGATTCTAGCTAGAACTTGTAATTTCATTCTTACAAAAATCATTGAGTACAATCAAATGAAAATATTGTGTTCCAGTAAACTTCGATAACTTACCCGAATAATCTCCAACGCCAGGAAAACTGCCAAAGCCATACCAAAAGAAAGATTAAGAAACGTTGGCTGAAATCACCAGTATTTTCTCCAGTATATATTAAACGCAACAAACGTTACCCTATTAGGGTACCCAATGAAGATACCAAATCTGAAAAGAAAAAACAAAATCTCCATAAATCACCTGGAATAAAACAGCAGGAAAAAACATTGAAACTGCCATCAAATGGTAATACTTTCGAAGAAGAATTCTCTCATCCTGGCTATTCTTTGAAATATTGTAAAATGCAGAACAGACGCATATATTACAAAGACCCAATAGAGGCATAAAGATGTTTTTAAATGGTTCTGAATTGACAAATGAAATTATCCTGTACAGAATGATATATGAAGATTAGTAAAGAAAATGTCCAAAATAGCTGGGTAACACATGACATGGATTGAATGCATTAAACAATGAAGCAAAATATGCAAGTAAGAACCACATTGATTAAACTACCACACATATAAGGCTATGGATTTAAATTAGAAGCAGTGAAAATTTGCAGCTGAAAGATTTTTTTATCTGCTGTAGCATTTAGACCAGATGAACAATACTGTAATTTAATGCTACTCCATACATGTTTGGAACGTACGTTAACTGTTGGTTTGAAAAATAATTGCATCAAATGAACTAAAAAATGCAACAGAGGAAGATAATCTAAAACTGTAAGGAAAAGAAAAAGAAAAAGTCCTCCAAGAATATTCAAGGCCAATAAATACTAGCAGCTCAAATATTAGATTAGATCACATAGCCATCCGTCCCATTGAAAAATTTAGGCATCTGTTTTACTATAAATATTTTCTATCAAACTTTCCTTAGAGGCTCATAAAAAAATTGTAGAGTTGAAGTTAGTAGCTATTCTAGAAGGAAGCAATACCATAACAGTGGATGCATGTTGAAGACCTGAATTATAGTGCTTATCTCACTCCTTTTATTTCCATAACGCAAAAAAGACAAATTTGAAGGAGCAAAGACCTTATTTATCTGTTGGGACAAGGTTGATAACAATCAAAGAATTATACTCCGACAATATATCCTCAGAGATCTGAAGTTTTACATACAATTGAAATTCGCTAACCTTTAAAATAGTACACTTCAACATATCACCAAAATAAAGAATAAGACCAGATGTTAATAGAAGAGCTTCCCCTGAGAGGAAAGAACGTAATCAATCAATAAACAAGAAGATAAACTACCTTGTTAAGATATTTCTTCACTAAAAACATATATAAATGCAGACTGCATTCAGTTTTAAGCCAAAATAAGACAGGAAAGGGGGGTACATACAATGGAAACACAAGCAGGAAAAGAAATGAGTATGTGTTGGATTTATTTCACAGCTGCCAGTCCATGAATCCAAAACAACAGTAATGCCATTTGAAAACCTATTGAAAGAATAGCGCTGCAAAAATGTAGTAAAAATAAAGAAATGCAGAAAATTTGACATGTAAAATTTACTGCCAAGGCCAGAGGACTCAACGAACAAGAACAACCATACGCCAAGATCAAAAACTTAATAGAAAAAGAAAATGTTGATAAGGAAAGATAGCACAAAGCAGCAGAAAAGACAAGGAAAGCAAGCCCAGATTTTGCTTCAGGAATGTAACCATTCTGAGTTCTTTGAGAGTTTTCACTCCTACAAATGAGAATCTGCAGAAATACAAGCAGACTCAAACAGCTAACGGATGAGACCCAGTACTGGGCAGTCCAAGATTCCAGCTCTGTTTTGTAAAATAAAATAAAATGAAATCAGTCACAAGAATTTCAATAAAATGCAACACCAAAGAATTCTGTCAGTTCAACCAGAAGAATCTGCGTCAACCAGTATTATTTAATATTAAAAACAGAATCAATCCTGTATGCTGACAAAACAAAGATTAAATTTGGCTGCAACACTGTACATTCCATTCCAACTTCTTGCGATGAAAATGTTCTTGAAACTTGTATTAACTTTGAAAGCATGACAGTGGGTAGGGTAACTGCTCCTAGCAGTATACCCGATGGAACTTCCAGGTCTGAAAGAAAAAACAAGAACAAAGAAACTCATCAAAGCTTCTAACAAGATAGAATTATACATTCTTCAACCCATCGATATTCTGAAGCAACAAAAAATGCTTCCTCAATGTTCAGACCAGAGTTATCTTCCACCCGGGAAAGCTCGACTTAAATTATATTTAGATTGTAAAAAAAAACCACTTTCGTTACCAAAAGTACAACCTTGAACCGTAACTAAAATTCAGCGCTTAAAAAAGCATTACATAAAAAAAGAAACTGACCTAGTCTTGAATTGGGACAGTGGATTCAGCGACTCCGTTCGAATCTCAATGAAGAAAGAAAATAGCGATAATATCGACAGGACAAGTCCGAAACAGGAGAGCGACGGAGGAAGATAGAAAACCACGCTCGCAACGAAGAGGATGATCACGGATCGTTCCCCATTCAGCAACGACATCGCGGAGAAAGAAATACAATTAATTCGAGCCCAGAAATATGAATTCGAGCCAAATGAGGTAGACACCTCTGATCACATCAGATTTAACATTAAAGAATTTGATTAAAACGTGACATTGTAAAGACTCAATTAAATGTAACATTAACAATCACCCACTGATTTTCTTCCCCAATAAGCTCGATAAAAAGTATTTCATTTGCCCTTCGTTTGTTGATTGGATTAGGAGCACACTCTTAACTTTTTATTTTTAATTTGATCTCCTGAATCTAGACAAATGACAAATGTGTAACAAAATTCGTAGTTTGAATCATGAGCCAACTTTAAAATCTAAAGTTTGAAATGAAAAAAAGGTCAAAATTATTGTAAATTCCTAGACGCGATCACGACCACCCTTGCGCTTGCACTAATAAGACAACAATATGCTCTGTACGTATTCGTCCATGCGAATTCTTCAATTTTGGGAATAAATGTTAATAGTGTCAAAATTCATGAACCATCTTAAAAAATTGATTTGAGTGGATTACTATACAAGTTTAAACTATTTATTTTAAACTTTATAATATTTTGGTATAGGCAACCAAAACATCTGCACTTGGAAGAAAGGGTAAAAAAAAAGAAGAATAAATATAGTGATAATTTAATTTTTTGTAGTAAATAAGAGAACAAATTGAGTTTGCTTCTTCGTATTTACAAAAAAAAGGTGATAAGATAAAATAAATAATAATTTCACTCTTATTTTTTTCTTTCTTTGTTTTTAAGAGATTTATTTTGCTTTGTATTCTAAATTAGCGTTAAAGCAAGATTCAATTATACCTGCACGCACGAGCTTAGCTCAGTTGATTATAAGATGGTAGATTTAAAATTAAGAGTCACGGTTCAAAGCTTGCGCTGTCATAGTGTGTGAGTCGTTACCTCAAATGTAGAGTAGTTTCTTTTGACAACAAGTACGAGTCTCTCATCTCTAGGCTGTTGATTTACCGTAATTTAATACATTTACAAATTATCGAGTTGAGGTATGAGGGCTACAAGGGCGAGAGAATCGCCTTTTGAAATCAAGATTCAATTACACCTAGAAATACTTTTTCTTTGTTTTATATTTTTATGACAAATAAAATAATTGGAGAAGGTTATATTTGGAAATTAGAAAGGACGAAAAGAAGCAGATATATGTGCGGAGAGCCCTATTTTCGATACTCTTCAGCTCGTTCAGAGAAGGTCTACTAGTTATTTGCAACTCCGGCTCTCAAGCATGGCGCACCCGGGCGAATCTTCTGAATCGTGAGTTGCTTTCTAATCGGTATCTTTAATTTGATCTGAAACTTCTTTCTCCATGAGTTTCAGTATTTTGATTCCGGTTTGATTATCATGGATTTCAGAAAGTCGGCAAAGAAGGACTTCTCTACGGCAATTCTGGAGCGCAAGAAGTCGCCTAATCGTTTGATTGTTGATGAGGCTATTAGTGATGACAACTCTGTAGTCTCCTTGCACCCAGCAATCATGGAAAAGTTGGAGCTATTTCGCGGTGATACCGTCCTTATCAAGGTCTTCTCTTTGCTTTAGATTTTATCAAGTATGAGAATACATCAATCCCTCATTAGGGTTTTAGTTAACTTATTTTCTACCTAATTTATGCATTTTCTTTCCATAGAATGCCTTTGATTCTAGAAATGTTGGATATGGGAGTTGAGAGGTCGTGAATTATATCGTTGTCTTGTAGACGAAAATATTAAGCTTTTCTTTTACGCGTCCCACACCCTTTGAATTGGAACTTTTTAGGCGTCTAAAATTTGTAAGACTAATATTCATTTTTACCTAGGCGATCTCGCTTATTGCTACTTGCTTAGTTTCAGTTAGTCAAACTTAGGAAGTTTAGAGTGATAATTTCTGGGTTCCATGGAATGCATGTGTGTAGAGTATAGTTTTCTCAAGCTTTTGTTGCTAAAAAATTGCAAATAAAAAACAAAATTTCAGGGGAATTGGTTATACGATGCTTATCATAAACTTTATCCACAATACTAAGTTTTATCTTTCTATATAGTAATTTCCATTATTATTTATCTTTTATGTATATTGTTCATTATTGGCCTCGTAGGGCAAGAAAAGGAGAGATACAATTTGTATTGCTCTTGCTGATGACACTTGTGAGGAGCCGAAGATCAGGATGAATAAGGTTGTTAGATCCAATTTAAGGGTTAGGCTTGGTGATGTTGTATCTGTGCATCAGTGTGCCGATGTTAAATATGGGAAACGGATCCATGTACTACCAGTGGATGATACAATTGAAGGACTAACAGGAAATCTGTTTGATGCATTCCTGAAACGTGAGTACTTCATCATTTACTGTTCTATTCATTCTTTAGTTGAGATAGTGCTTAGTCTAATATTAACCTCTATCCCTAATGATTTTTCATCTCTGGAAATGTTTAGATCATGATAAAGATATAACCAGTGCATTTACTTCACTAAATCAGAATTTTGTTTATTTGCATATGAACCACTTGGTGCATCATGTAATACTAGCAACCAGAAAAAAGCCTTGGATGCGTTTTTGCTAGTATATTTTTTATTTATGGCTTGCTTCACTACAAATGATGCTAAAGAACTGAGCATAGCCATCTTAATGTTTCAATTATTTTCACTATGTTTGATGCTTATTTTCTGTTGACAGCTTATTTTCTTGAGGCTTATCGCCCAGTGAGAAAAGGAGATTTGTTCCTTGTTCGGGGAGGGATGAGAAGTGTAGAGTTCAAGGTCATTGAAACTGATCCAGGAGAATATTGTGTAGTTGCACCAGACACTGAAATTTTTTGCGAAGGGGATCCAGTAAAAAGAGAGGACGAGGAGAGGTTGGATGAAGTTGGTTATGATGATGTAGGTGGTGTAAGAAAACAGATGGCTCAGATCCGTGAACTAGTGGAGCTGCCATTAAGGCATCCTCAGCTCTTTAAATCAATTGGAGTCAAGCCGCCTAAAGGAATATTACTTTATGGACCGCCTGGTTCTGGAAAGACATTGATAGCTAGAGCTGTTGCTAACGAAACAGGTGCTTTCTTCTTTTGTATCAATGGCCCAGAGATTATGTCAAAGTTGGCTGGAGAAAGTGAAAGCAATCTCAGAAAGGCATTTGAAGAAGCTGAGAAGAATGCTCCATCTATTATCTTTATTGATGAGCTCGATTCAATTGCTCCCAAGCGGGAGAAAACTCATGGTGAAGTTGAGCGGCGCATTGTATCACAACTTTTGACTCTTATGGATGGGCTGAAATCTCGTGCCCATGTCATTGTTATTGGGGCTACAAATCGTCCTAACAGTATAGACCCTGCATTGAGGAGGTTTGGTAGATTTGATCGGGAAATAGATATTGGGGTTCCAGATGAAGTTGGACGTCTTGAAGTTCTTCGCATACATACAAAGAACATGAAACTTTCTGATGATGTAAGTCGAACAATTCCGTCCAGATCATAGTTTCAGATGAAATCTCGTTGCTCCTGTGGTTGTCATCTATAAACATCGACAAGCTAGTATAGTTAAGATTTAAATCAGTAAAGAGTGGATAATCTTACAAGAGGATATGATTATGAAAAAGCTAGTTTGATCTGAATGTGATATAACACATCTAATATTTATGACAACTTTTATCTCGCTACTTTTTATTGTCCACTGTTCCTATTTTCTTTTGCTATGTTTGAAAATGATCGATGATATTATTTTCTTTCAATAGGTTGATTTGGAAAGAATTTCAAAGGACACCCATGGATATGTTGGTGCCGACCTTGCTGCTCTCTGCACTGAAGCAGCTCTACAGTGTATCAGAGAGAAGATGGATGTGATAGACTTGGAGGATGAAACTATTGATGCTGAAATTCTCAATTCCATGGCTGTTACAAATGAACACTTTCAGACAGCTCTTGGAACTAGCAATCCATCTGCTTTGCGTGAAACTGTTCGTATCTTGTTAAATTTTTTTAATCGTTACAGATTTTTCTATTTTTGGAAAATCAAAGACTTCATCGATCAATCTCTTAGTGCTCGAGTTTCATATGCAGGTTGTTGAAGTTCCCAATGTTAGTTGGGAAGATATTGGAGGCCTTGAAAATGTTAAGCGAGAGCTTCAAGAGGTTGCCAGCTGATTTTGTTATACTTTAATGTTCTTTACTTGACTCGCATCTGTGTTGTTCTCATTTATTCTTGTATTTGTTTTCTTTTTCATGCATAGACTGTTCAATATCCTGTGGAGCACCCCGAGAAATTTGAGAAATTCGGCATGTCACCTTCAAAAGGGGTTCTTTTTTATGGTCCTCCTGGTTGTGGGAAAACTTTACTCGCCAAGGCAATTGCAAATGAATGTCAAGCAAATTTTATTAGTATCAAAGGGCCAGAATTACTTACTATGTGGTTTGGTGAGAGTGAAGCCAATGTGCGTGAAATCTTTGACAAGGCACGGCAGTCAGCCCCATGTGTCCTTTTCTTTGATGAGCTTGACTCCATTGCTACCCAGGTTCTTAATTGTTGCACTTTAGTTGCATCTTGTCTCTTCTGTTCATGATAAAAATATGTTTTGTTATTTGAGGACAAAGTAATTGAAACAAAAATAACTTAAGTTAATAGATTGCATGTCTTCCCATAAATTGAACTTGTGAGACCGCTAATAAATGTGGTGTTTGCAATCAATTCAGAGAGGGAACAGCGTCGGTGATGCTGGCGGAGCTGGTGACAGGGTTTTGAATCAGCTTCTCACTGAAATGGATGGCATGTCAGCAAAGAAAACTGTATTTATCATTGGGGCGACAAATCGACCTGATATAATTGATCCAGCACTCTTGCGGCCGGGTCGCCTTGACCAGTTGATTTATATTCCCCTTCCGGATGAGGAGTCCCGCCTGCAAATCTTCAAAGCTTGCTTGAGAAAGTCACCCATTTCAAAAGATGTTGATCTGAGAGCACTTGCCAAGTACACGCAGGGCTTTAGTGGGGCTGATATTACAGAGATTTGCCAACGAGCTTGCAAATATGCCATAAGAGAGAACATAGAGAAGGTATGTCTCTGTTGTTAGCAATGAAATTTTTAAATAAAAGAGAACTTATTTTGAACAGAACCATTGTTAGAAAATGCTTTAGGATAGAAAGTAATGTGAAGGGAATTATCGGCTGCAATTGTATAGATGATTAAGAATTAGTGGCATTATGTGCAGTTATGAGCACAAGATGGGATGTATGTAGGGAATGTAATGTCTAGAGAGTCTTACAGTGGGGGTGAAAGTGTCAAGGGGGATTGTAAAATTATCAACAGTCTATTCTCAAAATATGTTTCTCTCTCTCTTTTATTGAGAATATTACAAGTTTTTCATTGGACTTGTGGTTTCCGATTCATGAGTTTCCTCTTGATTTGTGGCTGTTTTTGTGTGTTATTTTACATTTAGTTCAACTATTCATCCACCATGAATCACTACCAAAAAATTGTCGCATTCTGTTTTTCCAAGTCTGAAGAGATTTTCAATGCCAATAATTTTTCTTTAACTTTGAATTGCAATGTTGCTACTACTGGAAAGTTATAAGTTGTTTATTATAAACCTTATATCCTATAGTCATATCCTATTGTCGAGGAAGTATTTGAAATTTCCGAAATGGCTTTGACCTTTAGATAGTCTAATATAATCATCAATTTCCATTGCAGGACATTGAGAAGGAAAGGAGGAGAGCCGAGAACCCTGAAGCGATGGACGAGGACGAGGAGGAATTGGCCGAGATTAAAGCTGCTCACTTTGAGGAGTCCATGAAATATGCGCGAAGAAGTGTGAGCGATGCCGATATTCGCAAATACCAAGCATTTGCTCAGACATTACAGCAGTCGAGGGGTTTTGGCACTGAGTTCCGGTTTCCAGATGCCCCAGCCGGGGCTGCCTCAGCTGCTTCTGATCCATTTGCAACTTCGGCTGGTGGTGCAGATGAAGATGATCTCTACAGTTAGTTTTCTGGAAGAAGCTTATATGCACATATTATCACATACATTTCAGGTCTACTGTTGCTCAGTCTTTAATCTCTCTTGTTTTCAGTTAAACATTTTCACTTGTTTGGTTTCATCTGTTAACGTTTGTGGATCAAAAAATCGTTGAAATACTCTTTTTAGTTAAATGTGAAAAAGCTTGAACATGTCTGATGGATTTTCGCTCATTTGCTGTGTTATTTGATTCAAACTTTAACCATGTTCAAATCACTGATCAAATTGCCTAGTTTGCCATTTGGGATTTATTGGATAGGTCACAGGTTACAGAAAATATGATCATTCTGAAGATCGGAGATAGAAATTATGCCAAAAAAGAAAATGAGAAGATGTTTTGAAGAGTCAATTGAGGATCAATAAGAAGGTGAATCATATACAGAAACGCCTATTTGAAGCTTCATCATCAGTGTTGGGTAGATTCTGTGTAGAACGAGCAGCCTGGGGAGTCGAAAAGTTTGTAGTTGACAAACCTGCTCGGAGCGGAGGAAAATCTGAAGCCTTTCGGTAAGCAGTTTTTCACTTGTCGCTCTCCGAAAACTCGATTAAACCGGGGTCTCATTGTCGTAAAGTCATGTCCTTCCGAGACCAACGGCCGCACAATTGTGCTTGGAGCACTCGACGGAATGTCTCTTGCAGCCACCGAAATCCTAACCCGAGACAGGAAGCAGAGGAAAACAACCAGGAAGTGGATAAAACCAGGCATTGAAAGATATCCCTCGTTGTTTTTGGGTCTTCTTTTGGGGAAGTTTTAGGTTTTAAAGAAGGCAAAAACAAAAGGAGCTTTAAAGAGGCTCGTGAATGGCTGAAATAAGCAGCTATAGAACAGCTCATTTGGTGGCACAAAAGGAGTGATAAGAAGTGTTTCTTCTGTTTTGACTGTGAACAAGTGAGAATGCTCGTGAGTTTCTGAGACAGAATCAACCAAAGTGTTCACTTTCAAACCCACTGGCGCCCTCCCCCATTAACTCTGTCACCTGCTTCTTAGGAAATTTCAGCACCACTTTTCGAGGTCTTCCCCATGAGCTTTAATGGCGGCTGTGTGTCCTCTAACACGCTACCAGAGCTCAAACTCTCCTGGCTTTTAATGGGCAACTGGCAACTTGATTTTCGAAAGCGAGTTTTGCTTTGGCTTCATTAACTGAACAACTTCGACCAGCTCGGCTCGTTGAGATTGTTTTCTTGTCTCGACCTCGGCTCACTCGATCGACGCAGGCAGACCTGAAAATGAAGGTAAGCATTTGAGCGCATGACCCGCTGGTCGTTTCAGTCTCCTTGAATCTGATAGAATATGAAACCTCTGAAGCTGTATGATACCACTGTCACAATTGGAGTATAATTGCAAAGGAAAATACTATAGAGAATGAGAATCTATTCTGTAATAAGATACTTCTATGAAAGAAGAAGACTACATAGTTGAAAGGAAAGAGAATTAGCGAGAACTAGAAGAGAGGATGAGAGTACAACATTGGTGCAAGAGCATACTTGTAGACAAAACTAACCCAATCTAATAGACCGAACCATTCCATAGTGTGTTAGTTTGATTTTCAGATGTCTTGGTCTGAAATTTTTAAAACTAGAACATATTGGTCTAATGAAGTTCATCAATTAATAATGTGATAGATATTAGTTAAAAAATTTCTCGTATCATAGTTAGTAATTTTTGTAATTTTGTAATCATATTAATTATTTTTATATACAAGTATTATGTTTTTTTGTTGGATTTTAATTGATTTGGAATTATTAAATTTTATTGATCTTAGATTAATTTTATTTTATCAAGAAAAATCAAGACCGGACTGGACTAGACCAGAATTTATAGTCTAGCTCTGGTTTGATCTGATCATGTCTAGTTACGATACTAAAATTTGAAAACTGAATTATATTGATCTAGTCTTATTTTCTTTAAAAATCAAGAATAAACAAGAGATATACAACTAAAGAGGAAAGAGGAGAAGAAACTAACCGGAATTAGATGAATTAGTTTGTTTTCGTTTATTGCTTTCTCAAATGTTCTTCCAATTTGTCTTTTTCTATAATCGTGAACTCTCTTCTTCAATGAAAAGCATCTATTATAGTGATAGATTCTCTTCTTCTTATGTGTTTCCTCATCGCGATCGTAGCCCGACCTCAATAGTGTTTTCAGGTTCTATGAGATTCACGGAGATGGAAGCAACAAGCAGGACATAGGCTCAAATGCCTGCTAATGCTCAAGCCGTCGTGACCGCTATAAACAACCAGAAACAGTTCGATTCCTGGACACTGCCCAATCATTCGATCATAGGATGGTAATAGTTATACACCAAAATGCTTGCCAAGGCTCAAGCGGATGTGGCTGCCGAAAACGACCTGCAACAATTGGGGGTTGATGCTAAAATTGATTATATCCATAACGTTAGCAACAAGCTGATTGCTGTATCAAAAGCTAAGGATGGTTGAGATGGAAATAAAGGGCTTACAGCAAAGATATTCACAACATGCCAAGATTACCCTTGTCTAAGAGTTTGATCCATTGAAATGAACATACTTTGTTCTTTGTACTCCAAGTCCGGGTCTGACCAGTGACCGTCCTTCTGCGTAACGTGCATTGCCAAATCATCACACTCTTCGTCTGATTTAGTTGATTCTTCGTCGACGGAGCCTACCTGCAGAGAGAAACAAAGGAAAAAGAGCTGATCAAAAGGATGATTGACAGGAGCTTAGTGAGTTTGCCTTGTTTCTAATCAGAGGCGATTTTATATTTCAAGATCGAAAGTTGATGGCACCTCTTCATGGATCTGTTCGTCGCCCTTGTTGCTGAAATCGTCGTCGCTGCTGAATTCTGGCAAATCATCAACCTCCTCATCACTCCCATTCACTGAGTTATCTTCCTTCAGCTGAAATGGCAAAGTAAACTTTACAGAGACATGTATAAGAGAGTACGCAAATTCTCTCAATTCACCATAACAATCTCAATGGCATTATTGACAGTTAGTTAATACAAACAATAGAATTTCTTTTTATCCTCTCTTCTGGTATACTTTCTTTCTTTTCATATACAAAAAACGTTTAACAATAGAATCACCTCCTTAGTCGCAGGTGCATCCGACATCCTAGGTGAGCTGCAGCAAGAAGAGAAGTACCTACTACCAGTTTCAGTCCCATCAGCCCTGGACTCGTCAACACTCCCAGTACGACTAGTTCCACCGTCATTGGTCCAAGCACTGATTCCGTACAAACCAAACTGAAGATTAACCGGTTCAGCCTTATTAATCTGCAGCGGTCCATACATATATTCGGAGACATGAATATCAGAATGCTTTCTACTCCGATCACTTGGATCAACAGACCATGCCCTTGCCACAGATCCATCGTTGTTAACAAGAGCCATCAAACTCCTGGAAGAACCTTTCCTCTGAATGAGCTGAAGCATACCCTTAGAGCTCAAGGAATTAGCTGCACATTGGTTCCTGTACTCTTCATCAACAACAATTACGGTGTTTCTCATGAGATCCAAAAGCTGTTCCCCTGCCCCTCGCCGACGAAGACAGCCAAAAACTGTCGCATGAATGGCTGCAACACTCTTGTCAACGTTGGTGTTGTTTATTTTTGGGACAAGATGCTTATCAGCCTGCTTGCAGGATATTCTTGAATAGTTCTGATATTGCGAATATACTTCACATATTTTTTTCTGGGTCCAGTGTCATGTACTTGGCCCGCACAGCAAATCATTCCAAGTGTTTGTCTTCATTCACAATGTGTATCATGAAAGGGATGATTGATGGATGTTTTTTCATAAGCCCCATCTGGATCAGAATTACAATGATTTTGTGAGAAATAGATAGGCAAACCACCATATATGGAAGGCAATGATAGTCTAACAGGAAAATTTTCTTACCACAAAATTTAGGCTCAAGTGAACACCCTCAACAACGACTGATTCTTTATGTTCTTCCCAAGCCGTAATCAGCCGATCAAGACTGCCTATCACCATTTCACTTTGTGCCTTGTATCCCTCGATTGTCATCTGCTTTCGACTTATCAAATCAGTACTGAAAGAGCCCTGGTCTGCCGCATGAGCGTCAAATTTTCCATCCACACGACCATTAGGTACATCATCCTTCATATGTAAGTTTGAATGCTATCCTTTTTTTTTTGCTTTCCTTTTGGACTTTGCTTCTGCAACTGCCACGGGATCCAGAAACTCACCAGCGTGGTAGGTTGAAGCCCATAACAAAGGATTCTGTTCCTCATCCACAGAACTCCTCATCATGTGTCGACTTGAATCAGTTGATAGAACAGTTGTAATTCCCAATCTGCTTCCCTTTAAGGAGAAAAACAAAAGGCTGGGAAGCCAAATGAGGTATCAATTTCCAACCATTGAAATAGAATAGAAGAAGCTTTAGGAAATTTAAGTCACACTTTAGTCAAGAAGTACCAGCAGAGAAGACAACGTAGATTTGCCACAGCCACTTGTACCACATAACAGAATGGTTATAGATTTTTTCTTTTCTCGAATTCTGCAGTAATGACGTATCGTCAATGACAAACTATGAGGTCAAACAATCCTCGTAATCAGAAGGATCATTTTTTTTCATTTCTGGACGACAAAATAAAATTTAAGGTGACAAATGACACAATACCTGCAGGCTAGAATTAAGTCAGCCCTCTGGTTGGTACCTACATACTTGTACTCTGCCAGAGCATCACAAACATAGTCTAAGAAAGTTTCTCTTCCAATAGTAACTGTTGTCAGGCTTTTGTATAGCTCAAATGGTATACTTTTACTTCGATCCTTTTCCTCTGAATCCACATGATTCCAGACTTTAGCATTACTTAAGGATATACTGTTATAGCAGCATTCATTCTCCTCAGGAACCACGGAAACTTTTGAGCTTTGGTTTCTTATCAACTCAAAAGCTCTTTTATTTATCTAACAAGAAAAATATCAAGCATGAGTATTAGATTCTGAACGTTAGGCCTTACAAGCACTTTAGGCGGATAAAATATCTAAACATATTCAAAATATAAAATGAGAAACCAATCTAATGCAGCTGGCAATAGGAAGAAGCCAAAGAAAGACAAGTCGCCCGAAGAATGCATTTCAACTTGAAGCAATAGAGATAATGTACAAATTATAAAAAAAAAACAACTCAATATAGCTCCAAAAATTGAAAACTCAATAAACTAAAAGACAATAGAGTGAGCATCTCGGCTTCTCATCTCAAGTGTTCAACCCGCAGAAATACTTAATTTATTAGGCTAAAACTCATTCCAATGTTATATTTTGTATCTAGGCATAAAATGGGTTGAAATGACTAGTATAAACATTTGATCAGCATATTCAACTAATTGTTCATGTAGAATTCCGTTTATACAACAGATAGATATAAGCCCAAATGCATCTGATCAGAATCATAACACTCATTCTAGGGCTTTATTGCTTTAAGATCCGGAAACAAGTAAACAGAACGAAAGTAAAATGTAGACTGAAAAATAAAGCACAGAAAAAGAGAAAATTTGGAGAAAGAACGAAAAAAATCGAAGAATTCTAGTTATAAATTGCGTACCCACAGTCTACTAGTCAAAAAAGGACGCAAAATGGTCTTAATGTCTCGCCGGAGAAGCATTAATATAGACGGCATTGAGTAAGACCCATCCTCAACAGAGTGAACGACTGCCCTGAAGGCTTAACGGAAGAGAAAAATGCGAAGAAAGGGAGAAGAAGAAAGAAAAAAAGGGTTGGAGACGCCATGAATATAGAGGGAAAATTGTTCTCATTTTATTAGCGCACTGAAATCACCTTGGCTATTTAATTATCATCAGGAAAATCAATAATTAGCGATAATAGTGACCATTGCCAACAAGCAAGATTTCTTAGCTTTAAAAGTGCATAATTCTTTCCACATTGAACACCAACTCACGAGAAAAAGTCGTAATTTCACATTGTGTGTTAATTTTGGTCAAAAGTATGACTAAAAAATGTATCTTTGATCCACTTTTTTACTCCCGCCGATTTAAAATTGCCTTGGGTTCAAGCGGATGCTACGTTAGTCGATTAAAAATTGGATCTTTGCTAACCCAGGTGTCTTTTATCGACGTTTTACTCCTGTTACGAAGAGTTAGATCTTGGGTCAGTTTATGTGGAAAATAATGTCACTTGAAAGGATTAAAAATTGATTTATTAAATCCAAAACTCACGTGGCGGTGGCCGCCGTTGACTTTGAAATGTCTAGTGTCTAAAAAGGATGTCAGAGTAATTAAAATAATAATAATACAAAATTAGAGAAATAAAAAACATTCAGTGGCGTCATTATCAGTGGGATCGCCACGGAAAAAGTAATATTTTTCACCTCGGTGCGAGAGACACCGATATGCCCGTCGGTAATTTCATACTTTCCGACCAAATTCCAGATTCTATAAACAGTCTAGAGATTTTACCCGCCACGCGTGTCATGTTTGGCCGCTTGGTCGGGTCCACGCTGACGCATTCTAGTGCTAAACGCGTCAGCTTCGCCGCCGTGTCGACCGGGAACGAGTCTTTCAGCCTTCCATCAACCCACCTCCGCAACCTTTCCGGGACTATGGCGCTAGCATCCTTAGCCGGCTTTTCATCGTCAATTGCAGCCTTTGCCGTGTCGATTATCGATGTTCGCATGAAATTACCGCTTTTCTTGTCGAAATCGTACTTCATTGGTTCCTCGCCGGACAAGAGCTCCAGAATTACGACTCCGAAAGCGTATACGTCGGTCATCTGGGTCGATACGCCGGTGGATTGAAACTCCGGGGACATGTAGCCTCTGACGCCGTCGAATTGCATTTCCCGATGGAACCGCTTCGGTTGCGGTTTTCGTGCCGGTGCACGGTTTAAATCGCCGTTGATTTCGTTCACATCGGCCTCGCCGCAGAGTTGAGCTGCACCGTAATGGCAGAGCTTGGCGTTGAAGGACAGCTCTGTAACAATAATGCTACTGCTCTTGATGTGATTATGGACAAATTTAGAGTTTAGTCCAACGTTGTTGTGGATGTAATCGAGAGCGTGCGCCAGATCCGTGGCGATTTGCATCCTCGAAATCCACGTGGACAAAGCAGTGAAATTGGGATTTCTTGAATTCCTCAAACAATCGGCAAGATTCGCTCCGGCCACGAATTCATAAACCAGGTAGATATGTTCGCCGGAGACCGAAGAGCCGAAAAGCTTGACGATGCTCCCATGGTGACTCCGACAAATCCCGGAGAGGCGCTCTTTCAACTCATAACCGTCGATATTCCGGCGAAACTTCCGTCGGAAAACGATCAAATCCTTTCCCCTTAGCGTGCACCGCCACGATGCGGTGGAAGACGAAGACGAGTAGGGATTGGCGAGGAAGTTGTTGGTGGCGGAACAGATTTCGGAGAAATCATAAATGTGAGGATTTTCAGGGAGAGACTCACGGAGGCTGGAGAGCGAAGTTTTGGTGGAAACATAAGAGGTAGCAGAAGAAAACTTGGCGGAAGAGGTGGAAGCATGGGAAGGGTAGGAAGAAGAAACGGAGGCAAAGGCGGTGGGTCTGGTTGACCGGGGACTGGGAGTCGGAGGGGAAGATTTAGGTTGGGCGGCGTCGACGGCCATTTTGCTTTTACACATAAGGCCGGCGGTGGAAGAAGAGACGGCGAAGAGGTCGCAAATCCAGTCCGGCCGGCGACCTGATAGTTGAAAGCTTTAATCCTCAAGGTCGGCGAATCATCACTTCAGCTTCCCGTTATGCCCTCTTTTGTGTTTAGGGCTAACATCAGTGCGTTTCTTGGTCAACCAATTTGGCCATTTGAACGTTGACTATTGAAACTTTAATCCTTATGGACGTTGACTATTGATAACTCGATAGAGCAACCAATGTTTGGATTGGGCTAGTTCTGAAGGCTGAACCTTTCCAAACGACCCAGCATTTGAAGTGATACTAATCCCTGTAGATTAGTCGCCAGTTACTGAAAATTAAAAAAAAAAAAAAAAAGCTTTCCAGGTCTCCAATGGCGAGCTCAGATTCTACGTCTGCTAAATTTGCAATTTCTTCCTGGAATGGACTCTGTGAAACCTTAGACGATTGCTCCGACCAACTCACCTGCATCGATGGCCGGTGTAACGGCGACCTGGTGTGCAATCCGGGGTGGTTCGCACGACAGAATGTAGTGGTGGGGGCGCGGGGGAAATCTACTCGGGCGTTTGCGGATTGGCCGAGAGATTTGTCGGTAAATAGATGGATTTGCGGAAGTTGGTGGTGAAGTTAGGAAAGTGGCACGGTGATTTGGAGGAGTGGCGCGGAGAGTTGGATGATAGCTCGGCGGAGGGGGTTTAGCGGAGGAGTGTAATGGGAACGGTAGGTGGACGGGTAGTTCTTCTCGAGCAATCGGGAGAAGGCTACTCGGTAGACCTTGGAAGACGTTCGGATATGACTCACCGAACGACCACTAAGGCTTGACGAATGCTTGGCCGGATGTGACGCACCGGAGAAGCAAGGTCGAGAGAAGGGAATTGATAACAAGGCGCACGGCACTTTTAATTATCAAAAATTCACTTGC
>QAOC01024302.1:231542-261260 GCA_003255005.1 Begonia fuchsioides
GAAGGTCGACCGCATGTAGCTGTTATGCGTGAATTCTATAAATTGTAGAGGTTAGCTGATAAATGTTTTACGTAAACTCTCTTGTGCAAATCACTCTATAGCCTTCAAGCATCGTTCTACTGCAATTAACAAGCTGCAACAAATCGGTGAACGGTATTAAGTAGATTTTTTGTTCAAAATAGTCATTATTTATTATGGATTCACCGCCGAAATACGTAGAATTTGAAACGTTTCCGTCTTCCGACGACGAGGTGCAAGAAGTTGCACCTATGAATGATTGATCTTTTCGAAACGTTGGTTATGTAATTTTAAAAAAGATGATTGATCTTTTCGAAAACTCGTCCAAGTTAATGCCGTTCAACCTTTTGTTGATGGAAATTTTCCACAAAAACGGTGTGTCATTTCCTCCATCCGAGACACCTGTACCGGTTAGGAGAGTCGACACATATTCAGAATCTACCATTGCAAGAATGGGTATTGTGAAAAACACGGACGGCGAGTGGATCTTCAAAGGCGATCATCCGGGCTCGACATCACAGGCCCTCCAGCACGAGGGGGCTGAGTACGACCAAGAACAACGCGCTGAAGCAGCTAGTCGTCCTTCGACAACCAGCCGGATAGAGGCATCTTTGGAAGACGTCAAGCTTTTAATGGAGAATTCATTTGAGAGAGTCCACTGACGGCTTGACACAATGGATGTCCGCCTCGCAACATTGGATCGGCGGTTCGACGAGGAACAAAACCGAAAGTGGGCTGGAATTTTTGTACTTCGCCGGCAGCCTCACCCACAGCTGGTCCACCTCCATCGGACGATACCCCTATGGAGTATGTTCGTTCTTTTGTACTCTTTTCGAACAATTAAACAACTTTTTGTAACATATTTTACTTTTTAATGGCACAATAAATACTTTCAGTGTTTCTATTTCGATTCGTACAATGCATGAGTATTAATTGTTAACTCTTTTGCGAATTGATTTCAAATTGGAAGCTTTCAGTGTTTCTATTTCGATTCGTAAAAGACATGTTGTATGCTGTTGATTCTATGTTTCGAACTTTCGATGTTATTGTCTTCGAGTTTCTTTGAGATATTTATTCGATGATATTGTTTTCGTGTTTCTTTTGCGTAATGGAGGCGTTACATACAAATGTTATCATGCAAAAAAAATTTTTGCTTAAAGAAAACAATATGCATAAATTGGTCATTACATAATATCGAATAAGTTATACAACTTCAATATACGAATTTTTTTTTTCTTGTTTGGCTCAGCTCATTTAGACTCGACTGGCTCGAATCGGCTCGCGCGAGCCTCGAGCCAAATTTTTTTTAAAAAAGATCGACAGAGCCGACTCGAATAGGCTCGACAGGCTCGAAAGGCTCGAAAGGCTCGTCAGGCTTGACGAACTGGCATTTCCCGGGCTCGAGCCAACTCGATCGCCAGCACTATGTAAGACTGTCATTCCAGCGAGGGCTCGCTCGATACTGTAGTAAATCGAGCTGGCTCGACCTTTGGAGTCGAGCCTGGCTTGAACCTAAGTTTTGGGCAGCTGACTCGGATCTCCCGAGCTCGCGAGCCCAAGTCAATTTCTTCCCTCCGTCGGCCGCCAGATCTCCCGAGCTCGCTTCATCATTTTTCCGTCACTGTCTCATTGTTTCTGTTCTCGTTCGGCATCGTCGTTGCCGGTTCTGCGAGCCTGGGAGAAGAGAGAGAGAGTATTAGGGTTGCGGGAGAGGAGAAAGAGGGGGGAAAGAGAAAGAGAGAGTATAAATGTATTATGGCCGACGGCTGCGGGAGAAGGGAAAAGAGGGGGGAAATAGAGGGAAAAGAGGCGAAAAAATAGAGAAAAAAAAAGTAAAAAAATTTATTTCTAAATTAATTTTAATAAACTTTTTATTTATAATACATACTTTTAAAAAATAATTTACGTATTAATTTATAATTACAAATATAAATAAATTTTAATTTTAATTTACTAGAGCGATGTCGTTAGACTAACAAAGAAAAGATGCTTTGGCGCTGAAGTTCAAAAATTTAAAATTCGAAAACTAATTGACTTTTTTAGTTCTAAGTTGTAATTTTGTATACTAATAATTTTTTAATATTTTGCATGTAATTGACAATTATATGAGTGTCAACCTAGTTGTGATGTATTTAATATGTAATAATATAAATGTCAAATTTTTTGTACAATTTAATTTTTCAACAATTTTTTTAAAATAATAATATTAAATGTTTAATTGTTCATCTTCTTTTTGAATAATAGAATCCAATTTTTTTTTTTATTAAATTAAATATAAATTAATGTTTTTTTCCGTAGGTTAGACTCGTTTGGCGCGGTTCATTTAGGCTCGATCGGCTCGACTCGATTAAGCTTGAGGCTTGTGAGCCGACTCTACCTAATTCTTTTAAAAAAAAAACTCGACAGACTTGACTCGAATAAATTTGAAAAGCTCGACAGACTCGTTCGAGCCCGCTTGAATGATACTACTCATATGTAATCTAATATACTTATATGTAATCTAATAGAATATGATAATAATTCTAATATTACCTCAATTAAATTGTTTTTTCAAATTATAGGAAAGATTTTGACAGACTAAATAATTAATTAGTAACCTTTCGAGAGAAGGCAATGAAGTCACGAGGGTAGTTAAGTACATATTAAACAAGTGTGGCAATCGATAAAGATTAAAGAAAGTCAGTCACTTCTATAGCTATAGGCACTAGGTGGGATCATATAGCGTTTCAGAATGACGCACAATTTCAGGCCAACCGTCATCGGGTTTGTTCCTTTTGTTTCTTTTTTAATTTATAAAAATGTTTATTTTTATTTTATTTTTAAATAAATTAACTGAAATTACTTTAATAATGGGGTAATTGAAGAAATTGTTAGTTTGGATTGATGCCCTTTATTTTCTGGACAACAATCGACAACAAAGATGTGTTTTTCGTGCTAAATATATCTTATTATTATTCTATTACTCCAATAATTTCAATCATTAAGATTATACTTGTGACGACGTGACGCATATAATTTAAATAATTAAAACTCGAGTGACGGGCAAACGCAATTTGTAGGGGAACAATACAAAAAGCATCGGACGATGATTTCCACGTGGCAAAATCAGAATCGTAGAAAATCAACATCATGTGGGTCCAACCCTTCTCTCTCATGCTGTCAAACATTGCTCCTTTGAAGTTTGATTTGACGCTCAAGACGCAACCCCCGCCTGCCGTTCATTTCTCATCGGCCGGCTGGAGTTTGCTTAAGCGAGACGCATCATGGTTATAGGAGATCTCTGACCGTTGGATTAAATTGAAGATTGAAGATTAGAGTTATTTTAGCAGTGAGATGGTGATTGAGTGTGAGTTAACTCAGTGAATGCAGGCTTTTTTGACCGTACGATTAAAAATGTATCGATTTTATGGGAAATAGGTCACAAAACTCGGGTTCTTAAGCAAAAGATCTGGCGGTTCACAATCAAAGCTGGCCCACAAGTGGGAATGTACAATCCGAAGGTGACGTAATGTTGAAATGCTGTTTTGTGGACCGACGAATTAAATGATCCCACGTGGAAGACGACCAACTTGGATAAATACCTCTATATAAATTCATTTATTCATATTATAAAAGTATTTATCACAACTATTTTAAAATCTTATTAGTCACTTGTTTTACACTTTAAGATGATTTATTATCAAATTTTAAAGTCAACTTCTTATATTATTATTTTTTAATTATTTTAATTATACCCGTCACTATTTAATACGTTAGTGTAATATAATTTACTTAATTTAAAATAATATAATTTACTTAATTTAAAATAATATTATCTCTCAGTCTATATGGTATTTCTGTGATTAACAAGCAAGCCCGTTTCCAAACAGCCACCTCCGTTGAGGACGGGGAGGTGACAAGAGATATACTAAGATAATGAGTGGCGTTGAGTTTTCGCCGTAAAGCTAACGGCAGAGAATCGCCGCTTCTTTCGAAGAGCGGGAAACATTAATCCGGCTTTCACTGTCAAAACCTTAACGGCGACTGCAGATGAGTGCAATCATTTTCCTTCGACCTAATCCCTAGCTTTCAAGCATCAAACAAGTCCCCCCCCGGAGCTCGCCGGAATCACCGGGAACTCCGATGGATCTCGGTCGACCACGAACTGTCCTTTTCATTTTATAAGTTCTAGAATTTTGGTTATTTTTGTTCTTGAAACACGGCTGCTTTCTGAGTTTGGTGGTTTTGTTCAGTCATTATCTACAACAAAAGTATACTGTAGTGAGCGAAACAAAAGCACATCTATGTTTCTTTTGGTTTTACTCAGTTAACTGTTCCGTTTCGTAAGTAAAAACAATCTGTAGAATACGATAATCAGGGATAAGATTATCATAATTGATTTTGGGGCTCTCCTTCTGGATCGCGTAAGTGGTAAGCGCGAGACTGTATTTTTTTTTTATATTAGGGTTTTGTGGTTATGTTAGTTTACTTCAAGGTCTGCCGACATTTATGAGACTTTCTATTGATTTAATGTTTGTTCTTGATTTCGAGTTTATGGTCTGCAGCAGTATATAAGGAAATTTTCTGTAATTCTTTCTTTCAATCTTACATCCTTGTGAGCCAGTGATTTACGTATTTTTGGTTGATGATCGGTTTTGAACTCTAACCGGAGTTTCTAAAATGTTATTCCTGCAGGAAATGGAAGGCCTACAAGGCAATCTCCGGTTAGCTTGATTTCGTGTTTCTGGTGAAATATATTTTCTTAGCAAGTTTTTGCTGTATAATGATTATCATTGTAGTTTATGGATTCGCCGGGAGTAAGATCTGAACCTCACGTCGCCCAACAAAGGCGCAGGGAAAGGCTAAGAGTCCAGCAAATTAATTCAGTTCAATCTATTCCGACAGATGATCGCCAATTCTTGTTCCATTCAGGGTTACGGCCGGATCTTGGTCAAGTTGGCAATGCAAGTTCTCTTTTTGACCCATCTCTCCTCTCCTCGGAAATCATCGGCCAAAGTGACTTAATAGGACGTCATCAAATGTCAGAGAACACCCTCTTTCGTTCTGGATCGATCTCATCTGACTTCAATTCAGCGTCTAAAGTTCAACAACAAGCCGGTGATTGGATGATGACTTATGGTAGTAGTTCATGGCCTGCGGAAAATAATCCAAATCCAATGATTTCCGGTGAAGTGGGTAATGCTTCCAATCATCAGCCATACTTGAACACAAGTTACAGCCATAACTATAATTTTTCCGGTGATTATCTTCCTGAACCAGATCGGCGAAAGCATGAAGGAGAAACTCAGTTCGGTTCTCCACCTTTTCAAAACAGCCTGCAAGATTTAGACATTCCGGCGTCTGGACAAGGAAGGTGGTCTAGTGCAAGTGAGCGTTTTCCATCATTCAAGGATCAAGAAGATTTATTACCCTTTGAAAATCCTAGTTATTGGGTCGATAGATCAGTTCAAAATAGCTCACAACGAGGTCTTTCTTTATCACTCTCGTCGAATCCACCTTCCAAATCGCCGGCCTCTCAGCTTGAAGATGACCGTTCGTCCGAGGATTTCGAGCAAATCGATGGTTTTTACAAGCATAATAAAGATCCAGTCGCGGGCATATCTGGCCCGTTCAGTTCAATATCAAAACCCTCCGCCACTAATAAGCGCAGTGGAAAGTCTATCCAAGAAATAATTGGCGTTTCTTCAAACACTTGCAGAAGCACTGGTCCTCTCGGTCCTTTCACCGGCTACTCAATCATTTTGAAGCGTTCAAAGTTTTTAAAGCCTGCCCAGCAATTATTAGATCAAATTTGTGATAAATGTGGATCAAAATTTGGAAGAACACGCGACGTGTTGAATACAGCATCTGGAGAAGTCAGAGTTTCAGTTTCCGCTGATGTTTCCGATGCGACTGCAGCTGAAGCTGTATCCAAGGGTTACAACTTAACTTCTTCGTCCATATGTTATTGTCCGAACGAAACTAGTGGTGTTCAAGCCGGGAGCTTTTTGTCTGAACCAGTTCGTCCAGACATCCAACAGAAGAAAGCTAAGCTACAGTACATGATGGAAGAGGTTATTTTTCCTTTCTTTATTTTCGTAATTTTTAATTTCTTAGCTAAAACTTCTGATACTATAGTTTCTTCACGTCTTCTAGTCTTCTCAAGCATGAATTCAACATTTAGACATGTTATTCGTCTAGAAACCCTTTTACAGTCAAAGATTATACATCTAACTTCCCTCTTTGTTAAGACATATAAATTATTTCTTGGAGTTTCAAAGTTACACCTGATGTTTTCATTACCTATAGTCCGGTCTTTATCATGTTCTTCTTCACTGACTAGACCGATCCTACTGCTAGAAGTTTAGATAGTTTACATTGAGCAGGTATGAGTGTAAAATATGAAGGGAAAACTCATGAAGGGCGTGAGTTTTGTTAATTTTATGATCAGTTTTGTCGAGTAATTGAGCCTAAGAAAGGAGAGTTAGTTAGTTCATATCATCCCCAGTCAGTTCGTTTGATATATGAATTAATCTCACTCCTACTAGTTCTTGCCAGATGATGCAGATGCAATAGGACTATTCAGGTTTACTTGTTCTTGTTTGGGTGGGACAGAAATGGGGTTTTTTTGTTCATCATGTGAAGATAGATGGTGGTTTGACTGATTTAGAAATGATTGAATAGTTGATGGCCCACATAATCATGGCAAATACGGACCTCATGATCAAACAATTTTTTAAAAGTTTCATGAGTTCTGCAGGAAGTTTGGATGAACTGATAAGAATCAGAGATGCTTTTAGTTTTGGCTGTGCGAGTGTAAAACTAGTAGTTCTAGTCACCTCTTTTCCTGCTGTAATGATTAGGATATAGAAACAATAAACAAATCTGACATTTTTATTCATTTAATGTCTTTGATTGGGTGGTGAAAGGTATCCAGAAGATACAGACAGTATAATCAGCAAATGCAAATGGCTGTTTCGTCGTTTGAATCTGTTGCCGGAATCGGGTCGGCAATGCCATTCATGTCGTTGGCGTTGAAAACAGTCTCGAGGCAATTTAAGTGTCTGAAGAATGTAGTTTCCGACCAGTTGAGGCATGTCCTGCGAGGGGCGGCTGGAGAATTAACGTCGGAAAAGGTTGGAGGGAGTTGCGAGCAGATCGGAGGCGGCGGAGAAAGCTCCGAGATTTATGGTTATGGCGGTGGTGGGGATGGCTTCCGATTGCTCGAACCCCATCAACATCCGTGGAAGCCCCAGCGAGGCCTACCTGAAAGAGCTGTTGTCATTCTTAGAGCTTGGCTTTTCGAACATTTTCTTCACCCGTAAGCTCTTTATCTCTCTCTCTCTCTCTCTCTCTCTCTCTTTCTCTCTCTCTCCCTCTCTTAATTTCTCTCTCTAAAATTTTTTTCAAGGGTTATGAGAATGCTTTTCATGGACCATCTTTTTTAGGTACCCGACCGATGCTGATAAGCTTATGTTAGCCACTCAAACTGGCTTATCTCGAAACCAGGTAGGGGCCATTTGAGTTCTTCAAATTACGTTCAATCTTGATCATAATGATTGTAATATAATCTTGAATTTCTACTCTGGTTTACATGAATTCATTAAGTTTTTTGTATGAATCGGAATGCAGCATTACAATATTACCATCTGCAGGTATCAAACTGGTTTATAAATGCTCGAGTGAGAGTGTGGAAGCCAATGGTTGAAGAAATACACATCCTAGAAGCTCGAGACCCGAGCGAGGCAGACCAAATTCACGACCGGCGAAACCATTCAGACAGTTTCAGTCAGCAAAACCTGGTAGGAATTGACGATCAGGGTCAGCCATTGCAGTGGTTGGACGAAGAAAATCCATGGTTTGGCAGCCACGAGAAGCGATCGAGAGTGGAGAACGAAGAACCATCTCCGGCGAGCGTCAACGAAGCACCCACGATGGGGTTCACGCCTTGCGACGGCGGTGTTTCTTTAACCCTAGGGCTCCGGCAAGGGGTGGAGAATTCACAGCAACAGCTACTGCTGCAACACCAGAATCAACTGAGAAGACAATGTGGAGGCCATTTTCTCCGGGATTTCGTCGGTTAACTCGGCGGTACCGGCAGTGAAGGCAAGAAGTTCCCGATCAAGAGCCGATGAGACGGCGACCCAGGTGATTAGATTAGTCAATGGACGTCGTTTCATCACATCAAAGTATCCAGATTTGACCCTTTTTTGGATACGGTCTGCTGTTTCAAATGTTTATTATAAAGCGCAAATATAATATAATATAGATTATAAGCATAAAGAACAAAATTATATTGCAGAACACTGGAAGAAGATGCTTGGAAAGTGTATTAAATTTATGGGGTCATGAAGAACAGCAGAAGTCGGTTGCGCAGTCAATCAGTTGGAGCGAATCTTTGTTTCGATTCACTCAGTTCTTCACTCTGTGTTTTTTTAGATTCTCTTCCCGACAAAAAATCATTGACTGGAAAAGCGCATCCCAGAACTCTTTCTATATTCAACTCACTAGGAGATAGATTGAGAATCTAGACTCTTTGATGCTTTTCGGATATCATCGATCGTGCATTAAATTTCTAGCTCCAGCGCAAATGTTCTTCCGGTTGATGTGTAAATGTAAAAGAAAAAAAAGGAAAAGCATTGCGCCTGGAAGACGGCGGAGGGTCAAACGAGAGTGCTGTCATCTACAAGTTGTTTGCCGGTGAAACAACTCTGCAGGTCCGGCAGAATGCTTTTCTGATCTTGGAGCTTAGCTTTGACGTCATCAATGGCAGCAGAACTCTCCTTTTCAAATGTAATTGTCTTGCCTGCAAGGGTTTCGTTGCAGAGCCCGAACAAGAAGACGAGCCAAGTGCAGGCGCCGGGGAGGCTGGGCTGGGTTCTCAACCCCATACAGCCCACTTCATGCCCAGTCTCGCTGTCGATGGCCAAGCTAGACCAGCGTAGTTGAGCCCATTTTCATACTACAGCCAAAGCTCAACCCAGCCCTCCCATTGTGGACTAGTGCAGAAAGCTCACGGCGGTTTCTTCCCCATATTTAACCGCCGTAGACGGTGGTATTGAGAAAATCAATAATCACCCTTTTTTGTCCATTTATTTTACAAAATTAATAGATTAATAATGATAAAAATTTAGAATTTATCAAATCGATTTAAATTACTAATCAAATCGAAGAATATTTTTAAAAATCTAAAGATAAAAATGTTTGTTGAAATTATGCTAAAATTCAAGGTTTTATTTAATATATTTAAAATTTAAGGTATATGGTTGTAACTAATGTTATAGTTAATACTGAAGAGGGCAAAAAGGGCATTTCCGTCTTTATAAATTGTACCAATCCGTTAGCTAATGAGCTACGCTAAACGCAATTAGTGTAACTAATGACGTAATTAAAATTTAAAACCCTCTGCTTTTCCATTAACAGACGGCAGCTGAAACGTACGGTTGAGATGCAGTCAGCCTGGTCAGGTGTAATCAAGGCTGGTACGAATTCAGATCACAGTCCCAGACTCCCAGCTAGCCCAAACCACTCCCTCGGCGGCGGTGCCACGTCATCATCATCTTCGGGTCCCACGATCACCTGCAAAAGTAGAAGGCGCACTTCCAGTCTAATAGTAATGGCGCCTACTCGGCTACTCGTACCCTATTAACGACATTCTCTTCTCTCTTTCTCTCCCCCTCTCCCTGCATTCCTTTTCCCATTTCTTCATGCAGATCAACGCTGCTCTGCACTCTTCAGAGTTTAGACTGATCTGACGCATTGATATTGAGCTTTCCAAATACAAAGAGACAGCTCCGACGAAGCCTCCGGCTTCGATTCGTTTGAATTTCAGTCTACCTTCCTCTCTCTAATTCAGAGCAGAGGCTTTGTCGGATTCTTGTGAGTATTGAACTTATAGCTGTTTATTTTTTACTATGGATGTGAAGATGTCAGATCTTTTGTTTATCGGAGGATACTACTGTTTTTGTTCGTCCATAATCAGTACTCCTAAGGCATCCGGAATCGTTCATTATGGAACCGCATTGATCAGATATATTAATCGTGAGCGATAGGAAGATCAAGTCTGATGTAATCGGCTACAGTATCGACAGCCGACACCAGTTTGTAGGGCCCTGTACAGCAATGCGTTGAAACTGTGCTTTTTTTTTCTTTCTCCCTCTTCTATATCTGTTTTTCCTTTTCGTTTGGTAAGACGTTGAAATCTGCTTCCCCTGTTGCTTTTGAAGATTCCCAAACCTATGTATGTCTTTAAGAAGCCAAGAAGTTTTATCTCTCTCTCTCTGGTCTGATCTTTTGTTTCCAGCCGTTGGCAACATTAACATGGCAAACTTTTCACAACGTTGAATAGTTCCAAAATGCAATGTACTGTGAAAAGTGCGAGTGCCGAGGATTTGTGGGTTGAGCTGTCTTCTTCGATTTTGCCAAAGAATTACTTTCGTTGAGGTGGGTAGTGTTCCATTCTCAAGAACATTAATCGAGGCTCTAATGGCTATTTCCACTTTCATTTCTGAAAAAAAGCCTTTTATGTATGATCTAGCTTTCACCCTTGATTTGAATTGTTCTGCTGAAATCTAAAACTTCCCAAATTCCATTGTATGCATATGGTAAACTTGGTCTAGTTTGCTTACATTCTGGTGATTTAGGCTTGACATATCAGGCGTTCACGAGATCGTTTTCCTTTTGTCAAACTAAGATCTCAGCTACGCCATAGTTTTTCTTTATTACTTATTCTCACCTGCTTAGTTTTTTGTAATAATTTAGCTGTTTTGAGCAACTTCAAATCTTACGCTGCCATTACCCCCGTATTCTCCTATTATATTCGTGATATGTGAATGAACTTATCCAAAATTCGTCTTGCTGGATATATATTACGATCAATTAGAACGTAGTACTACTGTTTAATCCATTTGTGCTGGCTCAACTTCTGCTTGAAAAGTATTTACTCAGTCCTCCAATGTATTCGTTGTTCAAAGCAAACTTGGTAGCTTCTCCTGGCTAATTGATACAAATCTTTTAGCATATTTTCTTGCATCCTTATAACTCAACTTTTTTAGAAACTTCAGTTATTCTACTTTATTGCACCCTGGACTGTTGAAGATGCTGCACCGACTATACCTCATCCCTGCTTGGCTTATCATCTTGATTTGGATTCAGCAAAGCTCTTCCGGTAAGTAATGAAACTCCGGACTTATATTGATTTGGCCGTTTGATTGTTGAATCTTGCAAAACCAGGTCCATAATGTGACTTGATCTTGTTGTTTATGTGGTGGCAGATGAACTGCCTAATACTTACGCAGTAAATAGGTGGACGTGTAAATGCTCTGCTCCATACCAAGGAGATGCGAGTTTAATCCATGAAGCCAACTGTTCTGCATCCTGTGATTGCACCCCAGGTTAGTGACATGTGCCATTAATTTTTCTAGAAAATTCAAGCTAGAATCTTAGCTCCATGGTTTTTGTATTATTTCTGTGGAGATGGTTTATGTCTAATGTGGGAAAGTATATTATGGAGAGTGTTGGCTCCATTTTCTCATGTGCTGCCACCATCTACTTTGTTCGTCTTTTTCTACTTCAACTCTGCTTTTTAATAGAATCGCCTGAATTTCTTTGCATTTTTTATCGTCATCTTTATGATCAACATGTGTATCCTTTTCCATTTTGTTGTGTTATTGACTTTCATAATAGATGTCGAAAGCAGTGACAGTATATGGACTTGTGAGTGTGCATCTAATGGCTTCCCTAAAGTAACAGAAAGGAGTGATGAATATAATTGTTTTACAACCTGCAACTGCACTTCTGGTAATTTTCGCTCTTGCTCCTTGAATCAATATAGAAGTTAAACTTATATGCAGTTCTGTTTATCAGCACATTCGTTGCTGTTATCTTATACATGGCTTCCGTAATGTTTCTTGATGTGGAATCTCACTTCAGTCTCATTTCAATGGGCTTCTTGATAGGAGGGTTGCCTAATGTAGCTCCAAGCTCCAAAAGGCAGATATCTATCAAAGTGGTCATGATTATTCTATCGCTTTGTGTAATAATCGCAATTCTAGCATTTCTAACATCAGTGGTGTGCTATCTTTCTCGAAGGGAAAAGTTCTCTATTCACTCGTCGGGGTTATCAGCATATGGCCAAACTAGTTACAACAGTCTTGGCAACTTATTTAGTCACAAGAGTTCATCATTTTTAGAAATGACAACTAATTCAGGCCCTCCCACTCATCATAGTGCAGGTAGATTGACTTGTTTCTAAAGAATTTCCACAAAATCTTACTTGTTATTGGCTGTTTTGTGGTATAGTTGACTTGCATACTAAATTTGTTCAAATTTGTTTGATATTGTACATTGTAATTATATCCCTGGTGTGTAAAAAGTAATGGAGATTATCTTTAAGTCATCACCTTCTATTTTTGTAGGATGCTTCTACATAGCCTCTCGGCTATTGAAAGCGAAACCTTGGACTATATTCGGAACCATTATTCAGTTCTCGTTCTCGGAATTGGAAAATGCAACCGATAAGTTTTCAAACTCGAACGTTGTGGGACGAGGGGGAAGTAGCCTCGTCTATCGTGGTCTGCTTAAAGATGGTAGTATTGTGGCAGTGAAGCGGCTGAAAACTCAAGGAGGTCTGGATGCTGACTCATTATTTCCCACAGAGGTTCTACTCCAAATGCATTTTTTTCCCTCAATTATCTTTAAGAACCTGTAGAAAGAAGATTTTTCTGAGCCAATTTGGCATAACTTGATTTCAGATAGAATTACTGTCCCGACTTCATCATTGTCATGTGGTGCCTTTACTTGGCTACTGCTTAGAATCCCAGGGGAAGCATACTGAGAAGCTTCTGGTATACCAATACATGGCCAGGGGTAATCTGAGAGATTGCTTGGATAGTCCCACCAGGGAAAGCATGAACTGGGCTTCTCGTGTTTCAATTGCAATTGGTGCAGCTCGTGGCTTGGAATATCTTCACGAGGCCGCTGCGCCTAGAATTTTGCATAGAGATGTGAAATCAGCCAACATTCTTCTACACGAGGATTGGCAAGCAAAAGTACAAAAAGTGGCCAAATTTATTATATTCTCTAATGGACTCAACTCAAGTTAGAAGAGTTAAAACAAAAGTATATATCCTATGGGCTTGACTAAAGTTTTCCAAATGCATTTGTAGATCACTGATCTGGGGATGGCTAAAAGATTGAGTACTGATGGTCTACCAAGCTGTTCCAATTCTCCGGCCAGAATGCAAGGGACATTCGGCTATTTTGCGCCCGAGTATGCTATAATTGGAAGAGCCTCTCTCAAGTCTGATGTTTTCAGTTTTGGGGTCGTTCTTCTAGAGCTTATCACAGGACAACATCCGATCAAGAAATCAGCTAATAAAGGAGAAGAAAGCCTTGTCATTTGGGTGAGCTAAATCATTAGTCTAGTTACATCTAATATATTTTAAAATTGACATTAATATAAATCAATTAAATCATAGTTTTATCCACATTATTTGCCTTTTGTCGCAGGCTAAGCCCCGTTTACAGGACAGTCGGCGAGTTATTGCGGAGCTTCCTGACCCTCATTTGAAGGGACTATTCCCTGAGGAGGAGATGCAGATAATGGCCTACTTAGCAAAGGAGTGTCTGCTGTTGGACCCTGAGGATAGACCAACTATGAGTGAAGTTGTTCAAATTCTTTCGACCATTGCTCCAGAAAAATCTCGAAGGAGAAACATTGCTGCGTGTATTGGTCGGGTAATTAAAGCATACCCTTAAATCCTTTGCTTTAGTTGCAATCGTGATCACACAGCTCTATCTTTTGCCCTGTCATAAGCAGCTAATGTTTAATTGTTTGTGTCGTGTAAAGGGGTCTTCTGCCTACAGTAACCAAAGCGAATCATATACAGAAAGAGCCGAGTCGAGTCCACTTTCAGAGCAACATTTGCTGACAAAAACGAGCTCCGACGATGAAACGGAGCTGAGACGGACGTCATCCTGCCGATCTCCGACGTGGGTGCACCGAAATGAGAGCGCAGACGATATAGTTTCAGGTGAGGAAATGGGAAGATTATTACTCCTGAGTTCAACTGCTCGGAGATGGCGTGCTCCAGACGATGTAGTGGTAGATCTATCTGAGCCTCAACTTGAATCATTCTGCCTCACCGATTCCCGGCCTCTCCGGTGAAACAAATCCACCCCCAAGAAAACAATGTACTGTCATAATTATAAGAGTAAATTATACGAAGCTCCTTCGTTTCTCTTTTTCTCCTTTCCGATGTGGGACAAAAATTGCCAATCGTTTCTAGCGAATATCTGAGACTCCGTTCGCGTCAATGGCGGACTGGGACGACTTGAACCATCGGAAACTTGAAGAAGCGGCGGAGCTGGGGGCTTGTATCGGACACTTGATCGTCAGTATTGGAATGCTGATTTTCCCACCGCAAAAGGCCTTGTCGGTTCTGCGGTGGTGAGGTAGTCCCAGATGGCAGAAGAACGAGGTGTCGGTGAATGTTAGTAATGAATATTATGTCGGCAGCGGAGGAACTTCCGGAGTATGTCGTCGGAACTTGCGGGCTTAATCATCTCGACGCATCTAAATCAGTTTCCCCAATGCACTAGTAAAAACTATTCATGACAAGAATAATGAATTCAATGTTGCATAATTTATGCATATTATTGTTACAATTTTTATATTAATTAAATAAAAAATTATTATTTTGATAAAATGATCATCTTAAATTTAACGTAATTTAAAGAGAGACTTTATTATTATGTAATTATTAATTTTATAAAATTCAAATTTGTGTTTATTCTTTTTTTTTATTGTTTTTTATGATTTTTCATCTATCCACCATGGTGTGCGCGGGTCCGATCCTATTTTATCCCTAAATAAAATCGATACTGAAACTCACGGTTCCAGATTTTTGAAACCGACACCGGAACTAACAGTTTTGATTTTGTTCCGATTTTAATATGATTTTATTTTATTTTTAAAAAATTAAAATATTATAATAAAATACATGTTTTTATTATATTCGGGTCGGGTGTTAAGTAATTGAGCAAATTTATAACTAATTTTATGATTTATATAGGATTTTATTAGGGTTTGGGTCGGATTTTATTCGGTTTTAGAATTTTTTTTACTCACGGTTTCGATTTCATGATATTTTTACTCTTAAAAATCGGTACTGGCCAATAAATTACGGTTTTTTTAAAATTAAAATCAAGATTAAATTAAAACGGATAATTTTAATTTATTTTTTTCAACAAAGTCAACTTCTTTGACTGACGGGAACTCCTTGCTTCTACCTTCGTTGGATTCTTTTTCAACCTCTTGATCTCCCCATTGCGGGAGAAGAGTTGATTCTCCAAAGCTTCCAAAATGCAAGTTCCCTGAGGTGAGTGTTCTTTTTTCTACGTTTGTTATTTTTTTTCTGGCAATCCTATATTGGTTGAGTCATAGTTTCATATTGAATGAGGAGCTCTTTGTTCAATTTAAGGACGAGGATACCGACAAACAAGCATCTTTGAATGCCAAAGTCAGCCCCACCAGTAGCATTCTGCTCGATAGAGAGGCTCTTCAGATGTCAAGTCATCTAAGCCTCCCCGAACTTCGAGCCTCTATCGAGCAGAATGCTAAAAGTGACTTTGAACGACCTTTCCCCTTCCTCGGGAATTTATCTGCACAAGCATGCGGGGTCCGATATCGATCAGGCCGACTTTTCCCCGAGTTAGGCCTGCAGCCAGCCCTACCTTTGTAGCGTCACTGCACTCGAACTCGCATAGAAAGGTGACAGAAATGAGAAATAAAGCTACCCAAATGAAAAACGAGGGGGTTTCAGCTTCATACCAAATCGATTCCTATCTGGTTATAATTTGCAGTCTGGAACTTTCTTCTTCTCCCTACATTGCATTTTTTTTACCTTTTTTGATAGATTTGTGTATTTGTTCATTAGTTCATATAGTTTTAGGCTGCAGCTGCCCTGAATTCAAGGTAGTTCTTTGGAGCAGGGTGGAATCTATGACTATATCTTGCATTTGTTTGAAGCTGGAAGTGTCCCCGGCTGGCAGGCTCGCTGCAGAATTCATTTACGGTTGACCATTTTGTCCGGTATAAGCAGACCGAAGAAGGAATATTTCAAGAAAAGTAGGATGGATGCTTTTGATCAATTGCCCGAGTCCTTGGAAGGAAGATGACGAGGGTAATACTTTTCTTTCTCAGATCGAGTTTTTCGCATCTTTTTGTAGAAGCTCATTGAATTCTACTAGTTTATGTGATTTAGGTTCAAAAGAAACATTTCATTTTGATGTATTTTCTGAGGGCACATTTCCTCAAAGTGTTCGTAACACATCGTGGAGATCAGCATTTGCAGCGTATGATAACTCAATTTGAACTGATAATTGCCATTTTCTTGATCTAAAATCGTCCAATTTCCTCTGATTTGGTTGTCGACCTTGAAGAGACTCTGAGTTTGGAACGTGGGAAAACAATGAAGTCGGTTGATCATCTTTAAGCCAATGAGATTCATCGTCCTCCTCGGCTCGAATTCTGAGAATTACTTGCCCAGCAACATTCATAAAGAAGGAAAATAATGAAGAGGGGCTGCGATAGAGTATATTGGGTTTCAACATCCAAATAACAAATCGATATTCATACCACCCTAGGAACGAAAATACCCAAAAATTAGAAGAAAAATCAAAACTTTGAAGAAAATCAACACGATGAAAGATTAGCACAATACAATTTACCCGAGGTGCACAAGTATGATACTGTACATGTACCATTTCCGGCTGATTTTTCAAAGCAGGATCCCTACCTGGCGGTATCATTCGGAAACAGTCAGCTCCTGATCAACTCTCCAATAATTGGCATCATTAAACTCGACCCCAGCCTCATTCTCACTTGATACCTCCTCAGCTACCTTTGGATTAGGGTTCATGTCTCTCTTCAATGGCCCTGCTTCTCCCACTATTCCTTCCTTGAGAGCCTGTTCCATTGCTTTCTCCGTTCCTTCTGGTTCCACCCCTATAAACTCCACATCTTCCTCGATTAATGAGCGCACCCCACCAGATTTCTTGCTCGAGTCGCTGCTCGATGATCCATCGCTGGAACCAGTGGGGGTTGGAGAGGAGTTTGAAAGAATCATCTCTCCTCGGGCAAGGGAAAGGGCATTAGAATATGTTAATTCAGCATGATCGGAACAGCTGAGAATGGTCTTATCATAATCCTCGAACGGGTTCGTGCTCGACCCAACAACCTGTTTATCTGATGTTTCATCCCATGCTACCCAGTCAGGCAAAGGCCCGCTGTCTCCTTCGTTAAGCTGCTCAAGTGATGTCTCGAACCTGGAAGAGCCCAAATCAGGGGATGCAATCTCCATGTCGGTCACTGGGTTCGAGGTTTCGTTGCTAGTTGAATCACTATCCTGTAATCCATTGGGAATGCTCTTCGGGGAACTGACTGAATTAGACAACCTGACCACCTCATCATCCTCCCCAATGACTACCTCGTCGTCACTACCACTGTCATCTGATTTAGGTGTTCCATTCAAGTTTATCTCATCCATTATATCCGAGGACGAGATGTCCAATGGAGAAGAGCCAGTTCTATCGTCTTCAAATGCAAACCAGTTTGAATTTGTAAAGAGACTGCTGCAGTACACAATTTCGCAATCTTTAATTGCCACAATTATCCTAAATACAATATAATAACATTATAAAACTAACCTCCCTTTATCATCACCAAGTCTCAATGCAGATAGATAAATTTCTGCTGACTCCTCGTCTTCGTTGAAGTAAACATCCTGCATTAGCAAAAGTAGAATTAGGAGTCTACAAAGAGTTATACGAGATATTTTAAATTTATTCTTCAAAATAAAACATCTTGAAATTACCCCATCTTCTCGTTCAAAAGCTTCACGGTCCTGCAATCAAGACATCACAATTACTAGGTAGGACGTCCTTAATGAAAATAATAATCTCATTCATAAAAATGAAACTTGCAGATCTGACACGCTATAAATTCTTTACCTGCTCTGCACTATCATTTCCATAATTATATCCGAAAGTTTGGCTTAAGTTATTTGCCATGGATGATGTCACATCATAGTCTCTATCATTTGGGTCATCTTCATCACTATCTCTTGTTCTGTCCTGAAACATAGTTGGGCGGCTGCAAATTACGAGAAAAAATATCAACCAATGTATATTTAAAACTTCACGCTGAAGAGGGTTTCTTTTTAATCTGAGGCCTTCTATTACAAATCTCATTTTTTCTGCTACATTTCAGAAGCCTTCAGAATTGCTCCCTTCACCACCAACCCCCTACCCCTCTAAATATAGGGTTTAGCATGCATATTGTCCACCAGGACTCAATGATGCAATGGAGATATAATTCACTGGCTATGTTAAGTAAAACCATGACAAAATCTACTAGGATTATACTTTCTGTTCTAAATCACATTACACACAAACAGACAGGAGTAAATATGTAGTGGTACATACCCACATGCCCATCTATATACATTTTCAACAGCATTACGTTCCTGAAGATTTGTAGCCTGCCATTCATTCCACTCGGAACATTCCTGTATAGAAAACAGTATGACAAAAAAAACCTTATCCAACCGAAAATAATTTTCAAAAATCAAGAAGATAAACAAGATGATCATTTGATTATTCATAACGGGATGCCCTATTTTCATCATAAGATTCCACAACATACCAATTCAAACAACTCATTTTCGGACAAAAAAAAAATGTAGAATATTCCTTCACCATACAGTTAAGAAATATTGAATTTATAATGGAAGTTAATAATAGTCTCTCATCATTGTAAATTTCAGGTTCATCATTCACACTATCCTCTCTGAAAGCACGTACATTATTTTTGTCAAGAGTATACTATCTCATATTTCTTGTCATGGGTCAACGTATATTAGAACCAAAGCTTGAAATATTTCAAATCTCCTCAACATCGTAATTCTTTTAGAGTAAATAGCTTCTATTTCTTGTTATGGGTCATTTTATATAAGAACCAGAACTCAAACTATCTCAAATGTAACAAACTAGACATGAAATTTCCCTCCCCATTTCCCCCCAAAAAACTTTAGATGATTAACAGCTTGAAAAAATTATCTAGAATAAAAAATGAGGCCAAATTAAAATCAAACGAAAGAAGGTTCAGATTTCTAGGAGTTGCATTTGTGCTAAAACTATATAAAATTATATGCTTAGCCTTGCCCACCTGAAGATACATATGAATACGGCTTTGGCTTGTTCCCAATTGAATGAGCTTGTTAGAAATCCGTGTAATATGGCCTATGTTGCCAGCCCGCAGGGTTCTTTTGCTTGCTGAGGATACTGTTGGCTGCAAGTTCGCAACTTTCAATTTTATGAGCACAATTCAATCAAACAAATTTATTAAATGTCTTGATGATATAGCAATCTTGATATGCAGAACTTAAAATTTTTCATATCCCATAAATCAAATTATAAATATAATTAAATTTCTTGTTCACCTTCTTTATTCAAGAGTAGTGGATGTCTATATTCACCTAGAGCATAAACAACAGGTGATATGATTCTCCTACCTTGTTAGATTCTTCTACGATAGTGGGATTTTTATCGACTTGAAGAACCTTTCCGACCAAGTCACATTCTTGGAGAAGATGATCAACAACCTCGTCGCTCTTGCTTTCCAAACAAGACAAGATAATACTCTCTACATGATGATGCAAAAAATTATTGAATGGGTATCTGCAAAAAGAAAAAAACAAAAAAGAGAGAAGAGATCATGCATGAGTTTCTGAGAATTGCATGCTTGAAGATAAGACCTTCCATGACCAGAAAAAGAAAAAAAAAATCCTCCAGCACATAAGCAGTCCCCAGAGCAATATACTAGTACATAACAGAAGACCATTTTCTCTCTACTTTCCAGTTTATTAGATGAAAAACAACTTACTCAAAGAATAGATCAATGATCCGCTTAATGATGCCTGAGCTGACTAATTCAATTTCTGCTGTTTCGTTTCCTGTTTTTAGCAGCACTGAAACAAACTCCACAATCTACATTTGATATGACATTAAAAAGATCACGTTCATGTTAACAAACCTATAAACTCATAGGCATAATAAATGAATGAAAGAGCAGAGCTACAATGACTGCTTGAAAACATGAGCCATTAAGTTGACATAATTTCAAGCGTTGACTGCATAGCCAATAAAAATTTAGAATGATGTGAAAAAACTATGGAATTTTCATGATAGCTAAAACGACTGGACAACATACTCTTAATCAAAATTAAATCTACCTTTAGACGATGCTTTCCAAGAGGAGGCCTTAATTCTCCATATGGTGTAGGCAATATCTTCTCATCAGAGGACACATCCAAGATCTTAAACAAATCCCCTGCCAAATTGTGCCACTTGATGCGTCAATATGACTATTTCCCCAGTACAATCACATATTGGGAATAGCTAATAAAATACAACTTTAACACTAACCCTATATCAGAAGTAGCTGAATTTGTACAATACCCATGCATGCATGAGAACCAGTAAATATAAATCTTATTCTCAGCTTGGAATTTGTAGTAACAAATATTTGTGCAGAACCTAATTTACATTACAGAACCTGATTTATAATAGCAATCAATTGTACAATACTTAGGCAGGCATGAGAACCAGTAAAAAATAAATCTGAACTCAACGTAGAGATATTTGTGCAGAATCTAATCAACAATAGAGAACCTAATTTATAATAGCAACCAAAGGCCAAAATGTATAAAGCAAATGCGCATTACATTCCCAGGAGCTTACCAAGTTTTGGGAGCATAGCACTGATTGTCTCTTGATTAACAGGTATTGGGCGCTCATATGCATGTTGGCTTCGGTAAGAATGAAATAAGGGAGAGAATGCTGTAGATCTTTTTGGATCCAACAAAGTGATGCATACAGAAAGGGAGTGCACAAGGCCAGACTTTGAATTTGAATCTTCCAACGCATGATCAAATATTCTTGCAACAAAACTGCAATATCAAACAAATCACAGAATGTCAAACTCCAGTCTGATAATAGCATAGGCTGTTACTATACTGAACACAAGTATGATTGGTTAACTGAAAGTACTTTAAAACCCAACCTTTGGCTAGAGAGTTTAGCAGCAAGTGGGGAAGGGGCGTTGCGGATGACAGCAGAAAGTGTTTCAGCTGCATTTCCATGAACCTCGGGACAATTCTGATCCAAGCAAAAACGATAAAACAAAATTTCTAGTGATTCATGAATTAAACGAACTTAGTCAAATATGAGCTACTTATAAACAAAGTATGCCACAAAGTCTTCTCTCACTAACATGAAACCATACTCGCTATATTTGAGAAAACACATATAGAATTAAAAGTAATCCATCACTCCATTCTCTTATTCTCGATCTTAGTCATAGCATAGAAACTCCATAAGAAATCACTAACACTCAATGAACAACTAACCATGACAGCAAACTCATATTAGGTTGGAAACCACAAACAGACCTCATTTACTGTAAACTAAAGAAGCACCAATCAAATTATGACCACACTTAAAACTATTCATTCAAGGTAATGGAACTTCAATTGGCCACAGCAGATGCCTAACAGTGCTACTTATATTAATGCAAATTTATACAATGCATTGTACGATAGAAAACCACAACTAATTAATGTGGACCTATGTCATCAATATGATACCAAACATCTAAGCTCAATAGCATGTCACGGTAACTGAATTAATAATGTAAAATCTAAGTAATATATGACTTACGGATGGACTTAGTTTATCCACAATCATTTCTAGCAGATTGCTTTCAGACAACCATTGCATGACATCCATAAAATTGGGATACACATGATCGTCAGCTCCTACTAGGCGAACCAGAACCTACAAAAGCTTCTATCATATTAATATTTAACTCCACAAGAAAAATTAAAGGATTTATAACCATGAAATCATTTCCAGTTTTGAAGTTTATGTTACCTCCATGATAGATGTTATTCCTATCAAATCAACTAGTTGACGAAATACATCTTGATGAGCCTGAAAAATTGTATAGTCCATAAATCAAAACAAATATGAAACAAATAAAAAAAAATCTGTCATCAAATAATAAAATCAACAACTGATGAAATATCATCTGGAAGACTTATGCAGGCATGCAAAACTAAATGTCTCTACTTTAGACACAAGCTTATTGTTATGTACAACACGTTAGAAAACCATACCAACAAATCCATATGATAAACCTAACTGTAAAGCCCAATATCAAATAGTCACTCATCAAAGATTTTCAAGCAAACACTATTTCTAGGCCGATGACTTTTTTTATCAGCAAGCAATAAATACTACACACATGGTAAAGATGTCATAGTTTATCAAATACATCTGTCTAGAAGAGGAAGAAACCAAATCATAATTTTAATGCAGCCAAACCATAATAGTAACCAAAGAGACACACTTCAACAGCGGGACAAAAGAATACAAAACTTACCTGGACGTAATTCATAAGTGAAACAGTCTTTCTTAACATGAGACACACAATAACCTACATAGCAAATCACAACCAACTTAATCAAGTGGGTTCAACCACATGCATAAGTTTGCTTTTAATAGTATGTATTTTAACAACATCTTAAGTCTGATGCAACAATACCTTGCTGAAATACCCTGCTAACATAGCACTATGTTGACGATTAGAATCCAAGAATGAAAAAAGTAGGTTCATTAGCTGCAATCAAGATACTGATATTAGCCTTCATAAGTTAAAACTTCTAGTTCTGGTTTGACAACAAAAGAATGACATTCATGAATAATGACAGGACCTCCTCTTCCTCCACCAAAGTCTTCAAAATAACATCAATTTCACAAGTAAATATCTCACAGGAGATAAATGGGAACCTGATTCAAAAATCAATTATATTAGAAAACTCAGAATCAAGTTCATATCATATTATGTGGTATTAACACCAATCCCTAGAAATAATAGTGTACTTGAAGGCTCGTTTGCTATCAGCATCCTCTGGAGGATCTTCAACAATGTAACGCAAAAGCTGCTCCACCTGGGTTCTATCCCGTAGACTGTAAGAACAAGCAAGACATAGTTATCTTCCACCCTCAAGTTCAGTGATGTTTGGTATGCAACATGCATAATATGAAATATAGATTAACCATAATGAACTGCAACTAAATACATGTTAAAGAATGATAAATCGTTAAGTACAATATGAGAAACAAAAAGCATAAACAAGTGTCTTCGCAAATAGAAAAGAAATGTTACAAATTAATGAGCCGACTGTTCAGAGCTTTGCACTCTTGAATTATTTCTTCTTCATCTAAAAGCTCCTCTAAAGTGAAGGTCTCCTTGTCTAGTACGGATTCAACCTGTTAAAGAAAGAACACAATAATAGGGTTGAAATGATAGACCATTCAGATTATAGCGATAGAAGGCCATGTAATCAAACCACTCAGCAATATGAGTCTACTTAGTTCTTTTGTCCACCATTCAACAGTATAACTATGTCCACCAAATTTAGTGTATTCTATTTTTTTAGTAGGACATATACATATCAATGCAATGATTCTATAGAAGGTAACGATTATTAATTACTCCTTACAGACATTACTACTCAAAGTTCCTCACCATCTTCTTCAATTCATTATCTATCTTCAAAGAAAATAGATGAAAAAACAAGATACCAGAGCAAGTAACCATATGCTCTGAATCAACTTACTTACATCTTTGAACGATAACAGATCTTTCACCGCCGATGTATAGCAACAATTTTAAACATTTCAATAAAAAAGAATACCACTACTCTCATGATTAACAAAAAAAAAGTTCCTCTATTTATGAAAGTACTGTAGTGAACAAAAATGCGTTAAAGCACGGATAATACGGGCATATTGCTCTGTCATAACTCTCTTTGGCAAACTCCAAGAGAGAAAACTAGTTATTGAAGTCAGGCAAGCCAAATCAGCAAAAGGTTAAACTACAAAAAAAATGCCCGTATAATAATAAAAACAGGCACAAGACCGAGAAAATATAAAACGAAATTACAACCAAAGTGAAAAAGCGATTGACAACACACAATCAATCTGATGGCAGCAGCAGGGAAAGGATGAAAAATTACTCACAGGAGAGGACGCAGAGAGAGCAGTGAGCCTCCAAAACATGTTGTGTAGAATAAAGAAAGATCAAAGTCACAAATCAAGAGCAAGTCGGATCCGTAAACCCTAGGAAGGCGAACCTAACTCGCGAAGCTAGAACAAGCGAAAACAAAGAAGTCCAGAAATTCGAAAAAACAAAAGAAGAAAGAGTGGAAGCTGACGGGAGGAAAGGCGATAAAAGTAGAGCAGGGAGCAGGAACCCTAATTAGGCAACAGAGGAGGAAGAGGATCAACGAGGAGCTTCAACGTAAATATCGAGAGGAAAAAATGAAGAGAAAAAGACAAACCGCGATTACAAACTAATTCTAAAATTTTTCTTTTCTTTTTATTTGCAATGAGAAAATCAGATGACTCATCAGTCATCACATCATCCATCCATTATCATGCTGCATGATTCATGCATGTGCATATCCTACAAATTTCACACACTTGTCGAGTTCCATGGTTCGAGTTCAAATTAGGTTTTGAAAATTGAAAAACCGATTCAAATTAACCGAATGATCTTGTCGGGTCTGTTACTCAGATCAACCAGACTAGGGTTCAACTAATTCACAAATTTTAAGGTGCTTTAACTGATTTTTTAGTAATTTTATAAAATCTAATTCTTAAGTTATTATTACTATAATTATAAAAGGAAAGATTAGAGATACAATCTATTTTGTTACGCGGTTCGGTCCAATCTTTATCTATCTCTGCGCTTCAAGGCCAGAACCTTAAAATTCTTTTATTTCTTAAATAAAAAAAACGTCATTGATTTTTAAGTTTAGACTTTTGGGTTTAAATCAAACTTTACAATGATATTTTTTTTAATAATGTCACTTTTACTTCGTTTAACTCTTCTTTTCGAAGAGTCTCACTTTCGCTTTACTTAATTCTTCTTTTCAAATTGTGTCACTCTTACTTCATAATTTTTTGATCAAATAACTAAGTTGCGGTTTTACAAAAATCGTTCACTCACATTTTATATAGAAATCTCAAGTGAAAATATATCGTGTACAGGTGTAAAATTCAACACCGCTTTTACGACGTTTTTCTCGAGTTCAACTTTGAACTTTCATTCTTCTATTTATAATTTTAGATTCGGGAAAGTTTATGGACGACCCTTTCGACTAGCCGTTAAAGAAAAATATCATTTTGTTGTCGTTTCGATGGACCATTTGTGATTCTTATAGACTCTTTTGTGATTTCCGTCAATCATTCTATTGACTTAATATTTTTTAGCATTTTTTGTCGATCTTTTATCATTTTTGGTCAATCTACTAAGTTTAGGTCGACCTAAGCTGAAAATTTTGCATAAAACTTTTTTTTTTCTCAAAACTGTTCAAAGGAATTCTAATTCAAACAACATTGAAAATATTTGAACATACATGTTAGAAATATTAAATAATTTTTTTTAAAGAATATTTCTAATGAAAAATAAATTAGAGTCGGCAATCGAGCCAGCTCGTTGAGCCTATCGAGCTTTTCGAGCCGAGCTTGTTGAGCCTATTCGAGCCGAGTCTGTCGAGCTTTTGTTTTCTAAAATTTTTGGCTCGAGCTGGCTCGCAAGCCTAGAGCCGAGCCCGAACTGAGCCAAACAAGCCAAATATACATAAATATATTTATTTATTATTTTTTAAAAAATAGTGTAAGAATGCACATCACTATCAACTTCTTCATCAATGACATTCATACTATTAATTGGTTGTCTAAAATGGTAACTACCACTAAAAGTAAACGCAACATTAGAAGAATGGAATAAACGAGAAGTACTATATTTATGTTGGTAAGAAAAAAATAAATTAGACAGATCGTTTCTTAATGAAGCTACCGAAACTACAGACATTTTTCCTAAGTTATCAGAAATCGTATCAAGTATCAATTTACAATATTTAAGTTTATATCTAGAATGCATAATGTAAGCAAATGAAAAAATGTTGAGTATGTTAAGCAAATATTTTTTAAATTTTGTTTTCATTTTGTCAACGATTTCAGAAAATTCATCTATTTTTTTTATATCACTCAAAAGTATCAGTTAAGTTTACAAATATAGGAAGAACAATATGCATAGTTGGGTAATAAATTTCTAAACATTATTTAATAGCTTCAAAAAATAGTTTAAAAAAAATCAATAAATAAATTAGTCATATCACAACTACAATTATTTAAAGTAATACATTGTATTTTTTACTAATAAAATCACAAATAACATTTCAATACGGTTTAACATGTTCTAACATTAAATAAGTTGAATTTCACCTTGTTGATACATCTGTTTTTAATTTTCTAGGTCGAAGATTAGCCATTTTATAAAAATTTTTATAATCTTGTTGTCGGGAGTTAGAAGAAGTAATAAAAAAATTGCATTTCTAATTGCATCAATATGCGAAAAATAAAATGAATGTCTTCTATAACAATTAAATTTAAAATATGACAAACACAACACATATGAAAAGGCGAAGATTGACAACTATCAAATTGAAATAATCTTTTAAATTTCAAAACAAAAACATAGCATTATCTAAAGTAATACTAAAAATTCTATTTCTAATATTATATTCTTGTAAAATAGTTATAATGTATCGATAAATAGTTATTCCGTTATGAAGATATTCACAACTAAGAAATCCTAGTATTCTTTTATGAAGTTGTCATCTATCATCAATGAAATGAGAAGTGACGACTATATATCCTAATACTATGAGAAATTCGTCTAAAACTAGGGTTGACATATTCCTTCAAAAATTGTTCAATGACTTTGCTATCAAACATCGATAGCGAGACTTCTTTTTGTGATACATATTTTGTAGCACCTTAGCGTAATCTTTTGTGTGAATACACAAAATTTTCTCAACCACCAACACTTAATTGTAGTTGACCAATAGTACTAATGGTATATTCGTACGCATAGTATTTTGCGCAATATTTGCATTGCGCCCTATTTTAGGCTAGCTTCCTGGGCTCGAGCCTGACTCGGCTCGCTCGGATGCCAGCACTAGGCATATGTGCAATGAATACATTGTCGTTAACAAATATATGATTGAAAAATCGAATCTTGCAAACGTGTTTCGTAAATGGACGATAGAACCAAGCTAGCCCAATTTCCACTTTTGGTAGAAAGAATACAAAATGGACGCTCGCAGAACTATCGGAATATCTTATGGGTTCTATTCGTCTTTTGTGCTTCAACTTCATGACCGCACTAAGCTCCTATACATGGACTGCTAATAAACACTCTTCCATTTTCCGAACTTCAAGCGTGTTTAAAAAAGTTAACTTCCAGTTAGTCCTTGCAACATTCATTCACCATCGTTGACAACACAGTTTCTCGATGGTTATCTTTCCCCAATTCAATCTTTGTCCCTCCTTCCATCTTCAATGCCCAATAAAAAATGAAGATTGAAGACTTCACCCAAGTTTACATCTCTAACTGATGAAAAGATAGAGAAAACAGATACTTAACATAACTGTGTGGGAGTTGACAAAGTTGTTGGATCGAGATTAACCTAAGTGGGGGGTGAATTAGGTTAATCCAAATTTTTCGATGTTTAACTCAATTCGTGGAATATATTCAATTTCAAATTATATCTCTAATGCAGAATAAACAAAAGACAAGAAATTAAGGATAGAGAGTTTGACACCAGGTTTGTTAACGCGGTTCGGACGAACCTTTGCCTACGTCCGCGCTCCAAGGGTTCTCCTTGAAGATTTTTCAGTCTCGAACCTTCGAGCTCACTATGATTGACTTACGGGTGTCAATCAAACCTTTACAACAATGACTCTTCTTTATAAGAGGCGTCACCCTTTTTTTTTTTCTCTCGGTTCTTTCAATTACAAGAGATTTGCTGAATTGCGGTTATGAAAACCGACTCTCTCAATCACAAGTTAAATGAACAAGTGAGGGTATAAGGATTGAGAGAATGAGATTGCTCAGAAGAAATTTCGGCTTGACCTTTTTTTTTCGTCGCTGCAAAAAAAGTGTTTTTTGTCCAAAATCAACTTCATATTTATAGCGTCGTTGTAGTTCGGTCGACATATCTTCTGTACCGGTTGACATAAGAACTAGCCGTTAGATACATCGAACTAGCCGTTGAAGTCTTTATTTTTCATAACGTTGCCTGTTCGGTCGACATAACTACTGTAGCGGTCGACATAAGTTGTTCTCGGTTGCTAGGTTCGGTCGACACAAGTTCGTCTATGTATTCTCGAACAACTTTGACGCTTGACTTCTCGTGCTGATCATCGGTCGACACAAGTATACTTCGGTCGACACAAAGTTCCCTCTGGAATATCTTCTGTCGACACAACTTGCTTCGGTCGACACATTCTTCGTTCTGGAGCATGTTCGGTCGACATATCTTATGTTCGGTCGACATAATATTGGTTCTGGAATATATTCTGTCGACACAACTTGTTTCGGTCGACACAATCTTTCCTCTGGAACATGATCGGTCGACATATCTTATGTTCGGTCGACACAAGTTAGCCGTTTCTGAATTCTAAACTTGCTGCAACACTAAGCACACCATTTTAAAACATACCATACCCTTTGTCAAGGGTATATCTCAATTGAAACTTAGTCTATAACATTCATAACATATTCATATAATTATTCTTTTGAGTTTAACTTATAACTTACCCAAATTGTTCATTAATCATAAAAAACAAAGCAGTTGGTTTAATTAACCTTTAAACCCAACAATCTCCCTCTTTTTGATGATGACAAACAATTTGAATGGTTAATCTTTTTCTCCCCCATATTCTAACATTTCTTTTAATTATGCAGCAAACTTTATAAAACTAAATTATGTAGCATTATCTAATCTCATTTAATCAATACTAATATTTGCTTCCCCGTATTATTACATTTTGCTCCCCCATAACAATATCACATTCTTCTCCCCCTTTGTCATTAGCAAAAATAATATATGCTCAATTAATACACGCATTCGATAAATGATATAATTCAAATAATTAGAAGCATAAATATTAAGTTCAAGCTTTAAAAGATGAAAGATCAGACAAAGCATAATCCAAAATATAAATAACACACAAATTGTTCATAAAACTTCAAATCAAACTAACTCCTAAAGATATCCTCTATTCCCAAGGGGATCCAACTAAGGGTGACCCCGGAATGTTTACTTGAGGAGAGGCTGGAGATATCGGCATGTCTACGGCTGGAGAAGTGTCTGACATTTGAGATTCTAACTCCAACGGTTCCGTGCCCTCTGGTGAAGGAATCACGAACGTGCCTGGAGCTGTGGAAGGGGCCGAAGCTGGAGTATGCTCTGGAGTCTTTCCAGGTAGATCATTAGCAGGAGTCGGAGTGAAATGCATGACAGTGGGAGTCGGGATAAAAACCATAGGTGAGGTAGCTGGAGGCTCTATATTTACTTCTTCCTCTTCTTCGTATTCCTCTTCCTCTTCTTCATTCTCATCCCACTCGTCCATCCTCTTTGAGAGATTATCAACTTTTTTATGCAACAAATCCACAGAGGAGATGAGATTTGTGAGAAGTTCTTTTACTTCCACGATTGAAGAAGAAGTTGATCGTTGATG
>QAOC01024306.1:0-12739 GCA_003255005.1 Begonia fuchsioides
AATATTATTAATTATAATATTATTATATTATATATTGAAAGAGAAGAAAAGAGGAGAAGAAGTTTTCTCCCCCAACGTCGAAATCGGGAAAAAGAAAAAGAGAAAGGGAACGCCTGTGAACGACGTCCGTTCGACGAGATCAAGGTGTCGGAACATCCGTCTTGCAAAGATAAAGAAGTCTGCACAAGCAGTTTTGAAGGTAAGTCCGTATTTTATGAGAGATTTGAGAAAAACTGAGAGTTTGGAGTTTTTGTTTCGGTTTTTTAAATCTTGGTTTTTTACTTTCTCTGGGGTGCCCTGATACCCCTAAACCTGGTCAGGGTTACTGCATGCGTGCAGGGTACGATGACCGGGATCAGAACCATCATAGCAGATTGCCCTTGGTTCCCAGCTGGCTGTGTGCCGTTGTGGTTCGACCCGAGTAGCTAACAGTTGGGTTCATGATCGACGTCGAGTTACGGTAGCTTAGATCGGCATCGGTTGGCCACTGTGGTTTGATCTGGGGTGGTTAAGGTTGGTACCCAGAGAGGGTCAGCACCAGGTTTCTTTCTCACTCATGAGATAGTGAGCCGTTTGCCCATCTTTCTATGGTGTGTCGGGGTGATCATTGTGGAACACTCATTTTTTACTGGTACTAGATGTTTTACATGGCTGTGAGGGTATTTTGTAGTATAGTCGCTTACGTACGTGACATGTTTTCTAAATACCCCACAGAGGCTCGATGTGCCGGGTTTTTCCCAAGGGGAATGAATTTGTTTTTATTGGACTTGTGGAGCCGAGATTTGAAATGGTAAATATGCATGATTTTGATTGAGTTTCAAAATGCATGCATCATATAGAATATATCATGATTTATGAAAAAAAATTAAAATCTAAGTTTTAACCGGAATGCATTAAATATAGGTAAATTACGAGTTTGTCACTCACAAAATCAACAATATTTTTTATACCAGGCTAACAGTCGATTTTGGAACTGGTGGAGATTTCTTAGAATCTCTTTATTTTCCCTTTTGTTGTAACTGGTAAGGATTTGTGAGTGGACATAATTGAATAATATTCCTTCGATTTGGTTGTATAATGATTTATTTATGTTATGACTTAGAACACTTTGAATGAATAGACTCAGGGTATTTTTGGTAAAGAGAAATTTCTGCAAATTTAATAGTCTTTGAGTCAGATTTCTGAGTCTGCCAAGGTGTATTTGGTTATTTGACCTGACGTTTTTGCCCGGCCCTCCTTCGGGGCGTGACAAGAATTATTGGTCGTACAAAAATAACTCTCCTCCACAAATCTCTGCCCTGTCGATTCGCACTTATCTGTTCAGTTATTGATTCAATGCGGCCATGTTATACTCACTGGTCGGGGGCAACTTTGCTTCTTTCTTAATACCTCCACGAGGAAGTTTCTTCCCCAATTCAGAATTTTAATCGCTGAACACTGGAACCTATATTAAAAATAAATTAGAAGGTGAGATGGGAATTCATGGTGTACATATGTGGAACTCATATTTAAAGTTGTAAAATCAAGCTGCATATAAAGTAACCAAAGTTTACCATCAAGGACCCAAAAGATTTGGATTCTTTGAAGAACTACTTGATTTTCTTACGTAAATAGCTCTCCCGTGAAGAACTTGCAAAACTCGACTGAGGTTAATAAGCTTTTAAGAGACAAATTGCTTTTTTTCTATATTACAATCTGTATTAAATAGTGATTAGTGACATAGAATTATGATTATCTTCTTGAATTGGCATAATGAACATAAATCTCGTGGTTTAAAAAAATACTATTTAAAGGGGGACTAGAGAGGTTTTTTCATTTGAAATATTTTTTAATATTTTTCCAAATGCATTTGGAACATTTACCAACTTGAATCACCAGCCATCCTAGGCTGAATATCGGTCCAACAGGGGAACCCATTTTATGGATTGCATTGTATTTACATATGTTTCATTTTCGGTTTACATGATTATGACTCCAAAACTTGTTGACAGGATTCATAGTTAGAGCTCTTCAAATAAAAAAAACCAAGATTAGAGTTCATTAGGGTATTGCATGGGGTCAGGTTTTTCACACAAAGGCTTGTCGCCTGTAACGGAAAGGGCCAAGGGGGAACCACGTGCCTTTGTTCAGGAAGTCGCTGCCCTCTCTGATAGCTTTTAGGGGTTTGTCTAAAGGGAGTTGTATATAGACCATCTCCTAGATCATTTTTAGGGTAATAGGAGTTCGAACATTTTGCAGCATTGTTACTCATTTCCTAGTGGTGTTGTGCCTCAAGACTCGACTCTCCTCCCTACGCCATATCGAGAGTGGTTCTCGATATGACACATCTTGCGATCTGCCTTTAGGGACGATCATCCTCATCATACTTAGATCTCACCTCATAATGTTCTGTTTGTATGTTCCATATCTGTAAATCTAGTGTGGAGATACCTTGTAGATGCGATGAATGACACACCTTGTTGTTCTCCTTTTGTAACGGTCATCCTCATCACAATGGTCCGCCCCACTATGGATTCTCATATAAGTTTCATGTTCACAAGTACATAACTTATATTTTCCATAAAAAACTTGCATGAAAAATCATTTTATTCTATTCAATAAAACATTATGCTCATTGACTTTGTTAATCCGCACTAAGGATTTATACAAACAACGCGTGGTAATCACACATCGAGTCATCTAGATAATGTAAAAGCTTCTAATCAAATCATCATCATACAATGTTTATTCATAACATAATACTAATCACAATTCAAACATTAAACAATTCATATCGACTCGATCCAAGCAGTTCCAGAATATTTGACTCGACCATAAGTTTCACATATCAATATATAATTCTATTTGTTCTTAATATGCGTCAACTACTTTACTTTTTGAAAAAAAAATACTATTTGTTTTGTCAAAATAATATTTCAATATAAAGCATTTTATCCTAGCCTAATACTTCGATGACCAATCTCATAAAGAACATGCACCAGCAAACATTTACTTACCATATCAATTTATTAAATATGCTATCAAACAATTAAAATCTAACACTTTATGATGTAAGTCTCTAAATAGACAAAACACATACATAGTTACTTATCTATAGTCCATAGCTCAATATAAAGTCATAATTGGAATATTTACTGATTGATAAANAATTTGTTTCTTGTTCTCGCTAATTTCTTTATTTAATATTGGTATAGAGAAAACTCTAGCATTCTTGTCTCTCAAGTATTAAAGAATTCTTGTTTCATTTATAGAGGTAGGAAGAAAAGAGTTTGGGAAGGGATGAGAGAGGAGGCAGCTAGATAGAATTTTCTTCTAAGTAAAAATGTGAGTTTAGATAAATGTATCTACATGAGTCATCTCGTCGACCCAATTACGACATAAACACATAAAGATAACTTGAAAAGCGCATAACTTTTTTACATATGTTAGATTTACATAGGAGTGGGCAACTCGAACTGATCCGTTGGACTCGATCCGATCCGTACGGGTCGAACATAAGCAAACGAGTCGAGTCCAGAAAAATTATTTCGGATCAGATCGGATTGGGCCAGGATCCGATCCGATCCGATCAACGGATTAGGTCAAATAAAATAAAAAGAGATAAAAAGAGATCTATGGCCATGGAGGGATAAACTAGAAAACGTAATGGATTCCCTCATCTCTATAAATTTTTTCTTAATCCGATCCGATCCGATCCGTTTCGATCCGATCCGATCGGATTAGGGTTGCTTTTTTCATCAACGGATCGGATCGGGTCAGCTTTCATATTTTCGAATCTGATCCGAACAAGTCGAATCGATTGGGTCAGAATCCGATCCGTTTCGACCCGTTGCCCACCCCTAGATTTACATCATATAAGAGCTCATTTTTAATGTGTACTAAATTAACAAAAGTGCATGTGTTGCAACATAATAAAATATCAATCTCACGAGGAGAAGTCAAATTTTTAATTAATAAAATAAGTGTGAAATATTAAAAGAATAGAGTTTTGATTTTCGATTTTGGGTTTTTAAATGAGAATGAAAATAAAAGAAATAAATATATAGAAAAATAAAAGTGGTGGTGAAATTGAGAGATACGAAAGAACTCAATTAGATTTTATCGGATTAACTAATTACTTTAACTGCTACAATGTTGCAGTAGTTATTATGGGTAGGGGTGTACATAAGTGCGGTTTTGACAAAAATCAACCGGACCCATCAGTAATTGGGATGGAAAAAATCACCCGTTCGAGGTGGGTCGGATTATGGTCTTGCCTCACAATTAAAAAAATAAAAAATAATATAATACCTAAAAAATTAAAAACTCTTAATACGATTAAACCACATTATTGCTATACATAAGCTGTAACACAATTAATTAAAATCCACTAGTCCATTTAAAGTTTAAAATAACATCACAAACTAAGTTACAAATTAGTTTACAAACTCCCATAATCGATGAACGTACTATGAATAACTAAGTAATTTATTATCCAATGCAAAGTCTAACATTTTAAATTTTAAAAAATAATTAAACTATCCAACCAACGAAAAATCTAACAATTCTAATTCAANAATGTTCAAAGTTCGAACTATTTATTTCTTCAATTTGAGTTACGGAATCGACTGTCTTCTGATTCGAATCTCTTTTATTGCCCTATTTATTTGATGATGTTTTTATCTTTTTTTTTCGATCGGAACAGGTTTATTCGATACCACTTGATGAGTATTAGGGTTCATTTTGATTTTGGTTTATAGGTTTTGAACTTGTCGAGTTTCGAAATTTATTGTTAACTAGTTTTTTTTTCGCACTGGAGGGTTCGGTGACATTCGAAGTTCTTTGTGTTTGTTAATGTGGACACATATATTTCTTATTCATAGAAGTATTGGGAAATTTCTCGTTTGTTTCTTTGTGAAATAACTTCCAGCTGCTCCATCACCTCCGTCTCTTTGACTAGTATCTACTCTTTCACCGTTAAGTTATTTTACCTGTTAGTTCTCATTTTTCTTGCTCCCTGTAATGGCGTTCCACTAGATTTTTAGAAATATTTTTGGTATAAATCTCATAATTTGTTCTTTTACGTCTTAAGAATAAAATTAGTTGTTTGAAAGAATTTGGTTTTTTGCAAGTGAATATTTATTTTTTGCAGACCAAGATGATGGAAAAAGAAGAACTAAGAGATCACTTTCAATCCAAAGATTGTTATGGGGAGCGTATACTTGAAGACAGAAATGTTAAAAGGAAGCTTAATGACATTGTTATCATCGATGTTGAGGGTGATAAATTTGATAATGCTATTGTAATAGATGATGATGAATCAGAATCTAAAAGCTCCAATTCTAATCTGCGACAACATAAGAAAGCATCATGTGTTATATGCATCGACAATGATGATGAAGCTGGATGTGAACAAACTAGTGTACTGGATGGTGGAGATTTTGATAGTGATGCAAGTTCTAGCACAAGGTCTTTCCCCACTTCTAGTTCTAAACCACACATGATAGTGGTAGATGATGATGGAATCGCATTAGCAAATGGAAAGAGATTCACATTTAAGTTCGCAAGATGCAGGCAGAAAGTTTTTAGAAAAGTGCCTGCAAGAAGCCGTTACGGATTGAGTTTTAACATTGATACTTCAGAAAGTGATGGGTCTGATTGTGAAGTTATTAATAGTTCTTCTGAAAAGCTTCAAGAACAATGGAGAAAAGCTTCACAAAAGAGAAAAACTAGTGTTTATGTTGAAAAATCAAGAATGGATGATCGAGCCAGTGCTTCCAGTTTTCCCTTTGGTACCAACTTTAATGTTAATACAGAAACGAGAATGAAGCAAGATCTTCCTTCCCATTTTAATCGCAGTCCAAATACTGGTGTGTGTGAGGAAGAATACCCATATGTTCTTTCTGAAACAGGTAATGACTTTTCATTCACCACTCTCAATCCTAAGAACAGAGGTTCTTTTATGGAGTCCGATCAAATGTTTGACCGGGAAAATCATGCTTCTCACAGAAGTGGAAATTGGGGATGTGAAAAAGTTTATTGTTGTGTCACTTGTTGCAAGGATAAAGAATGCATCTCTGAAAGGAATCTTCCCTTTAGTAAGGAGGATGCAGGAACTTTATTAAGGAAGGATGATGCGTTTTCGTGTAGGAAGCTTGAATGTTGCCACAGACATAATCAAATGCCTGTCAACCATACCTCAAGTTCTCAACAAGTTGAAACTGGTAAACCAGAATCTTTGCATGGCAAAAAATTAAATAATGTTTTTCACCATGGGGAAGAGAGATTGGACTCTATGAGTAAAACTTTGGATATGGAAGCAAAAGTGTTATCTGATGCCAAAGATCTTGTTCAAGTCAGTGAGGATGCTCCTTGTGTTGAACCAAGTATAATCAATGGGCGAGAAATGTTAAAGGCAAGTGATGAATACAAGGCAGCTGCAGAAGTAGAGTGGGCTTCCAGACAGCGGGAATTACAAATTCAGGTTCGTCTTTCAGTGAATGCTTAAGTTAACACTGGCACGGAGACTTTAAAAATGTGTATAAATATAGGTTACTACAGGATGAGAATTAAGGTATAGCTTCAACATAAATATCCAAAGTTTTCATATAAAAGGAAACCAAGATATATGGTCAAACTTAAATCTGACTTTGGGATAGCTTTAACATAAACATCTATTTTTTTGAAGTTTCCAGATAAAATTAAACATGATATATGGTAAAATTAAAAATCTGACTTTGGGACAGTGGAGCGCAGGAATGGTAGATTTACTACCTGACTTTCATTACATTCAAGATTGAATTTTTATGAAAATTCCAATATGCGAAATGCCAAAAATGTATTAGGTGAATGTTGCCATTTTAACAACGATAGCATAGTCATCTTTTTATTTTTCACCAATTTTTTACAGGCCGAGGAATCACAGAGGCAGCGTAAAAGAAGAAAAGCTGAAACATTGCGACTGTTAGATGTGCAAAGAAGGCAGAAGGAGCGTTTGGAAGAAGTGAGGGAGACACAAAAGAAAGTATGAATTATTTTTATCTTCATCAAATTATTCCCTATTGATAAGTTCTCTGCCATCTGCTTAGCGTACATAATTCTTCCGTCACAATTCTTATCAATTGTTGAAATAATTGTTTGGATTAATTTTTGTCTGCATTCATTCAGGGTGAGGAAAATATGAACTTGAAAGAGAGAATTCGTGCTGAAATAATGAATGATCTAAGTAAGTTGGAAGCATCTGCGGACATGGCCTCGCTGCTTCGAGGTTTAGGGATTCAAGTTGGACGTGTCTTAACCCCCCAGTCTCAAGAAGTAAGTTATAACTGTGTTTCCAAATAATTTGCATATGTTTGTAGGAATGTGGTTTTGGATAAAGATCAATTGTATTTTCAGGTGCAGGCTGCATACAAAAGAGCTCTGTTTAAATTTCATCCAGACAGGGCGTCGAGAATGGACCTCCGACAACAGGTTGAAGCAGAGGAAAAGTTTAAACTTATATCTCGCATGAAAGACAAATTCCAACCATAGCTACACGACCACAGTTTTACACAAGTTTTCTTTTGGTTGGTTCTCTTTTTATAGTTCACCCTTTTGGTTCATCTTTTTTCCAACTTTAATCCCATTTATAGCAGATGAAAGCTTTAATTTGTAAACAATGTGGATCAATTGATACTAGATTCACTAGCATATCCAATGAAACAAAGTCAAGGTGAGAAGATTCAAGCTCATCGACTCTTGGATTTAAAGATTTATTCTGATGAAAAGTTATGTACAATGTTATATTTGTTTGGGCCTGTAATCACACTACACAGTATGAGCATCCTTCTGTACTTTCATGGCTCCAACCTGAAGTTGGATCCACCTCAATGAATAAAAGTTAAAGAACCACAAATCTGCACACTATCATTGGCTAATCGCTTTCCATCAGATCATCGAGAATGGATTGCTTTGTATGTGTCTTGATGTCTTCTGCTCAAGAGTAGGATCGAATCAACCCGAAGTTTGCGAAAGATCTAGATTTGAACAGGCTACCAAAGAGGAACCTTGCTGAAGACTCCTGAGCAAGTGATTTGGACTCCTCAGGACTGCCTTTTACTTTAAGTAAAGTTAGTCCAATTGCTTCCCTGATTGCCTCTATTGTCTTGGAATCAACTGAATATCCGGAAGCATCTCGAACATAGAAAGTGTTTATCGCCTTCCCTGATTTTGTGCTCACTTCTGCTCTTGTCACATCGAGGCTGTTCTCTCGGAAGATCCGGGTGACGTCCGATAGAAGCCCCACTCTGTCTGCCGTGCATAGCTCGAGCTTCAATCCCTGAGTGAGGGGGGAGAATCTAGTTATTTTACTCAAATATTGCAACTTAGACAATTCCGGGCTACAATTATAAGTTACATTGGAGAATGTCACATAAGGCGTCTCATGTCATGACTCTAAATTAATTATTGGATACAATTACAGATCATGCACGTTAAGAACATAAGAGACTAAAGGATTTGTTGTGGCAATGTAAACTAACCTCTGAAACTCTTCGCTCAATAGCCGCTTCAAGACATTGAATCATCCTTTCCCTCTCTGCATCTGATTTTACCGGTGATCCATCTACATGCCTTATGTAATATTCCTACATATCCATGCATGCATACATTTAGCCAATCAAAGTCAGCCACGAACGCATTTAAATAATAAAAGAAAAAACAATGTCGCACCTGATAAGCTTCGGGCCCCTCTGCGTCAATATTTGCATGGAAAACGACATACTGCATGTCTGTCAAAGTGCATACTGTGTCGAATAGAAGCTTTGGCCGATCTTTGGTCTCTATCGTAACCATAGAATAATCTTTATCGCACCAATTAACAATATTGACATTTGGCCTTTGCTTCTCGCCCGATACATCATCATCATCTACTCGTTCATAATCGCGATCTTGAAACATCATCTGGTGAAGCCTCCGATCCGCATGGGTAACCCCATGGGAGATTATCGTCTTGGCTCCGTCAGATTTTTTGCTTCCTCTGATTACATTGGAGAGTAATTGCTTAATTCTAGACAGTTTCTCTTGGTCGTTAATGGCAGACCCGGTCTCCTCATCGGTGACTTGTATTACGGCTGCTGCCCGTGTATTATGAGTCCAAATTTCAGCACTCACCACATTGCATTTGAGATGGGTAAGAACTGCACTCATTTCAGAGATCAGTCCAGGTCTATCATTTCCGATTAGCTCTATCGATGTGTGATCCAATGAAGCTTTCACCCCAACTGATCCAATCGAAGATATGAAACATGATTCGGACTCGATAGACTGGAGAAATTTAAAGTCAGATAGTTGAGAAATTGCACCAAAGAACATGAAAATCATTCAAAAATCAAGAGTTACCCACCTTTGTTATGTAATCTAGAATTTCTTTGTCTGTAATCTTGTTTCCTTCTTGGTCGGTGACATTAAAAACTGGTGTATAATTCAAAGATATACCAATAAGTGTCTAGAAGAAAGGAAATGACTGAGTTCTCATACAAATCGAAACGTTTTAAGGGAATCTTACCATCCATGAACCAAGAACCATCCGATGAAATATAGGCTTTGGTTATGATGAGGTTGAGATCAGTAAGAACTTGAACAACATCGAGGAGTATTCTGTGTTTATTGGCGCTATCCACCTGATTCCGAAAATTGAGCAGTATTAGAATTTCACCAAAAATATAATAAAACTTAATGCAAAGAGGAAAGGCATACCCTTATCACTGTGGCATTCTTGCAGGCTTCGTTATCAATTACAACCCTGGAAAAAACAGAAAGAAATGAAAAATCTTAGTAGTGGGTGGAAGGAAATGAATGATTAAGGTAAGAATTAATGGGAAAATATAGCAAACCTGGGTGGATTCATTCTTCGAATTAGTTTTTCGTATTCATACTCCATATCTCGCGTAAAACTCATGTTCATCTCTGTGCCCAGAATTACAAGTAGGGGTTAGTTTATGTCTTTACGAGAGAATCAATGATGCCAGGATGATCAATTAGGGATAAGAACATAAAATAAGAGGATGGAAGGTTGAAAACTCGAAAGAAAATTGTCTGGTTCGAATTTCTCCATTAAAGAAGCAAGAAACTCAGATACAGACAACAGAAATCAAGCAATAATACATCCAAAAAGATGAAAAACGAAAATTGCTCGTATCAAATCAACAAAAATGTCTCTAGACCTAAACAGAAACCCAAAACCAGAAAAATCAACAGAAATCTGAATCTCCAATTTCGACAAACACCCAACAAAGAAGAATCATACATGCAGCGGCGAAGACCTTCAAACTCACAAATTCCAGAGGATCGGCGATGAAACTGCAATCGGCAAATACTGGATGGAGAAGTTGAGATGCAGCAAGAACAGAGGGGGAAAGTGTATATTTATACAGACCAGTTAGATCTTTCACACCTCTGGCTAAGGAAACAAAAATATTTGAATAATTTGCAAACTTTTTCTACAGAATAAGAAAGACCCAAAAGTTTTATTCCATTAAAGTAGTGTAGAATTGAGAAACCCCCCGACACGATACTCCAAAATATGGGGCTGATTGAGACGCAGCTCATCAACAACACACACGGGTTCCCTCTTTCTCGGTCGGCTGTTTGCTCTTTCCTTCCGGGTTCCCTCTTTCTCTCTCTCGCTCTCTCTTTCTAGAATCTCAGATTCAGCGTTTCTAGTGCCACACTAAATTCTTAAATGAGTTACCTAAATAAAAACAAAAGCTTCGGTTTTTTCATCAATTTTGTTGGGCCCAGCTATTTCCGGTTCAGACCACCCATGTTAACTAACAAACCTCTATATGGGTTCTCTCTCTTTCTCGACCAAATTAAGTAAATTGACATTACGTTAAAAGAATGGATTTGGCTGTTCATGTTTTTGAATTCCACGTTCCAAATTTCGAGTAACTTTAAATTGTAAGAATATATGATAAATGTAGTTATTGATGATTAGGGCATTATGTTTTTCAAGGTAACATTACAAACATGATTTTACGGCTAATTTATATTATTTAATATTTTTCAAAAAATAATTTTATTTTTAGCCACAAAATACCTAATTTTAGTCAAAATTATGAATTAAACAGATCAGCAAAACAGATGCTTTAGTTTTGGAGTTTGGAACCGATCAAGACGAGAAGAAAAGGTAGAAACGTGAGCACCCATCCATCCATCCATCAGGTGCGGCGCGTCTGCTGTGGTGGCGGTGCGAGAGTGATGTGGTGCTTGGTGAGCGCGCACGCACATGCGTGTCTCCCGCTGTTTGCCGCCCACCTGTCCCTTTTCCTGCCTCTCCTTCCCTTCTTTATTGCTTCGCCCTGCCACTCCACTCCCACTTCCTTACACCTACAAAATCCCTACTCCTCTCCTACAAAACATGTCAAATGGTTTCCTACTCAACGCTCATGTCATGAGTAATGACGTGCCTTTCAATACCTGCAAAATAGGCTTTCCATTTCACTTCCACTTTCCAAGTCTTTCATTTGCCTTACTTTCTTCCTAACGTCAACATAACCCTCTACATTCGTTTTTTATAGTTTGAGCGAAATTTTCTTTCTTGTTTAAACGACCAATTATTCCTCGTCAATTTTGAATAGCCATCCAATAGCATTTTAGCAGCATGTGCTATGCAGCATGCTTTACAAATAAAAAAATCTAATTAAAATTTCGAATAACTTATCGTACGAAGAAGCCATTCATATTGTAATAAAATCTAATTACATGCGAACTTAAGTAAGATTTAATATATATAAGGTAATTTATTATGAATTTAAAGTTGTATCCTTCTAATTAATTGAGCCAAAACTCATATCGATGCACTATGATCCACGTTGAAAGTTAATTGAAACACAAAAAACACAAGTTAAACCGAGTGAGCCAAAGAGAAAGTTACTCGAGCCTCGAATCGAGCTAAATAAGTCTAGGATGTGGAAACTTTGACATTGTGAGTTCTTTATTTTCTTCCATTGGAGAAGATTTATGTTTAGTTATTTCATTTTATTCTTTAATAAACCCTAGAGACTTTTGTTAGTCTATATTTTTATTTGAAGAACTTAAATCAAGGTGAATTTGATAGTAGATGTAAAAAACACTTTTAGAATACGAGGAAGTTGGACAAAACTTGCATCCGTACATTCACTAAAGGTTAATTTAAAAGGCAAGGTTGAAAGAAAGTTGACCCTGGTGTGCAGCGGGCACCAGGATCGCACACACTAGATCGGACTTGTCGCTTTTCACGTAACCGGGAGGGTCGCGTGTACGGCGATCGGTAAATTGGCTCAGGCCAATTTAAGATGGAGTTTGCGGAAGCGTAACGTGATGGAAATAAGGAGGTTTGGTGGTGGAAATTCGGGAAAGGTTCGATGGAATATGAAGATGGCTCGGAGGTGTATGTATGGACCGGAATCGGCTTGTGGAGGGGCTTGAATGCTCGGGGATGAAGATGGAGTTAGGAGATGGATGTAGGCAATTTGAACACTTGAGCAATCAAAGTGTTCTCCTCGGTAGACCTCGCCCGCACTCGGATATGACTCACCGAACGTACGTGCAAAGGGTTGACGGTCTCGGCCGGATGTGACGCACCGGAGAAGTATTCGTCGGAGAGAGCTTCAAGCCTTTCGGGAAGAAGGTGCAATGCACAATTTTTATCTAAAAATTCACTCTATTGAACAATGGAAACGATTACAATACTTAAAGAAATAAAGTTGAACTAATTAACTAAAAAGAAGGAAGCTTTCGG
>QAOC01024306.1:18114-40217 GCA_003255005.1 Begonia fuchsioides
ATGGAATAATAAGTCAAAAATATTAACACTAATTAAATATAAAGTGACTTTTTGAACAATGCACCTCCTAGGGGCGCAAAGCTGGGGTGGATATCAAAATACTAAGACATTGATAATGACAAATGTGTTTTTAATACTTGGCAAGAAATGAAAAAGCAACTAAACGATCGATTCTTTTCAAAGAACGTTGAGTTTAACTCCTGCAGACTCTTTCGAGAAGGAAAGATTATGCAAGTATTCAAGAATGATAATCAATTCCTAGGCCTCTGGTTGAATATTCAAGACATGTTTGAGAAAGATAAAATTTTCATTGTCATCGAAGACCTCAATTCCTACGCTAGAACAAAGTCATATGAACAAAGAGCGTAGAACCTTTTTAGAGTACTTGTTGTGGCAGTGCAATTATTTGATTACTCAACAGAGAAGCTAGGGCCAACGAAGAATAACCATAGTTGCTCAAGCTCCACAAAGTATCATAGATCAAACATTGGACTGGTTGAAAAGAAATCATTTATCCCTAGTGGAAGTCAAGAAGTTTCAATGAACATAAGCAATCAGCGACTACCAAATATGCCTACATCATGTTTCCTAGCAAGGGTACCAAATGCCTCCACAGGTCGGCCCCAACGGCCTTGCAAGCATTGATTCACAATCATAGCTTGGCTGTAGAAATTATTAATGTAGAGTCATTTAAACTCGCAGAAGTGGATATATTTTTTTATTCAACGGTACAACAACAAATGGATTAACTGAAGAAGATCCCTGAGAAGGTTCATGTCTATGCAATCATACATTAGTAACAAGCCTAAAAGAGTTCTATCGTAGACTTGATAACTATCATTTCATCACATAGAAAGAAGCTTGTCGCCTTAGCTTGAAGGTAGAAAATAATATTTTGGAAGACGATATCGTTAATGCAAAGGCAAAGCCATGTCCATCGAGCAGGCAACAACCTAGTTGCTGCCATGACAGCTACTATGTGCAGTAGCTGTCTATTAAGCACAACATGTTGTGCTTGGGCTAATGAACGGACTTGTCGAGCCAACTCGACAAGCTAACTCATTTGTTTGTACATTTGGGCTTGTGAGCCCAAGCTCGACGAGCTGGCGAGCTTGATAATTGAGGCAGGCTTTGGCTCGTCAAACGTGATAAGCCAAGCTTACCCGTTAACTACCTTTATTTGTGGTCGTATACCTTGATGATATTGTCATCTATAGCAAAACTCTGAAAGAACACAGGTCTTACCTTCACTTGGTTATCAAGAGGTTGATTGAGAACATATGTAAAGAAGGAAAAATGTTCTTTTCCGTAGAATAGCATTGAATTCTTTTTCCATTTCACTGAACAAGGTCCTTTTCGCATGAATGCTGATAAGATACAAATTATCCAAGAGTGGGGAATCCTTACATCATTCACCAAGTTGATCTACATGCAGTTTATTGAAGGATTTTTGAAGAGGTTCGCATCCCTAAGAAAACTTCTAAAGAAAAGATTTCCTTGTGGATAGAATTTTAACTTTAAAACATCTTTCATGTACCTTAAAGTGTCTATGATGCAGGAGCCAATACTGGCACTATAAGATGTTGCTAAACGATTGAAATGAAGCCTAAGTCATCAGATTTTTCTCTAGGGGGAATCCTAATGCAAAATGGTAATCTTATTGCTTTTGAAAGCCACAAGTTTAAAAAAGCTTAAAGAAAGTAAATCACCTCCAAGCATTTGAAACGGAGACTCACGCATCAAACTTTGCTCTAGGCGGAGTCCTAATGTAGAATGGTCATCTATTTGATTTTGAAAGCAGTAAGTTAATAGAAGCTTAAAGAAAGTAAATTGACTCTCTTAAATTGATTCCTCGAGCCTGGAGGAATTGTATCAGAGAGCGGTGGGTCCCAGTTGACAACAGGATTCGGTCTCCAATAATTTCACCATGGGAGGATTATTGGGGACCGAGTCTTGTTGCAGGGTGGTATGGGCCACCCTCTGTTACGATTCCTCCAGGCCCGAGGATTCTGACCGGGGAAAAGGGATGACCGAGAGATGACCCGAGTGAAGCAACCCGAGTGAAGTGCGGAAAATGGGGAGGGGCGTAACATATTGTTGCTGGAATTGCTCTTGCAGAGATGGTTTTTCATGAAGTCGATCCTTCCATTAAGGCATTACCAAATTTATGCTCAATTATCTGGTGGAACGGACTAAGAAGGATGGAGATTACATTTACAAAGGACAACAATTTGGAAAAGTTTCAGGTTAACTTGGGTAAAATTGTTTTCGCTTCTCCTCAGAGGATTCTACAAGTTGCTCTTCATTTCACTTGCCTGTTCTTGAATTAAATAAACAGATTCAAAATTATGCTCTTCATTTTATTTCCTTGATACAACCTTTTAGTTTCGAGTTTATGAGAAAGATGTTCAATCGTCTGATTGATTCACTCGAATCGCTATTGGCTACTTTCATTTTCTTTTACCTTATCTTCGTTTTTGTTTTCAATTTTCCGGCATCTGGTAATGTTACTATAGAAACCGTGGGGGAAATTGGACAAACTGGAGTGACCTACGTATCCAGGTAAATATAAAACTGAATTTCTTTGATCTATATCATGAAAAGGGAATCAATTCATCTTGTGATGATGCTGATTGCTTTTAAGCTTCTGAGATATATATTGTTTCAAGTCTGATGACGGTTTATAGACTGTAACCATAAGATTGCAGGAATGACATAGATTAAACTACTACAAATTTTAACTTTACAGCAAGAATTTGTTTAGTATATCAATCTGGGGTATTTTACATGCCAGTTTAATGTATCATTTGGGTTCGTTCTATGAACATTTAGCTCTTAGTTATCAATGATTTGGAACTTGCTGTCGATTTATTCATTAAATCCAGCGTGTGTATATTATATTTTCACTCAAAGAGCTGTTCTAATTTGATTTCTAACCGTTGCATTGATTTTTAATCCAATTCAAACTTTGTTAATATCTCTATGGAGTTCAAAATCTTTATAGAGGAGATCAGCAGATCCTGAACCAAGGTTGGAAATCATTTGAAGGTACTGGAATTTAGATCAAATTGGGCCAAGTCTGTGTCATGCTGAAAAAGTGCTCGAGATATCCCTCGAGATTGACACAGACTTGGCCCTTCAAGTTGGCAGACGTACTAATCGAGCATGACTCTTCCCAAGAAAGTTTCTTGTTTCGATTCAAAGTCAATGGTAAATCCTTCTACTACCATGCTAATTTTGAACTATTTTAACATACTTACGCTAGTCCTTTGACCAAAAATTCACCCTCTATGCATCAATTTCAAGGTCCAACACACACTAAATTCTGCTTACTCTTCTACTTTTTTATAGCATCTCTTTTTCTTCAATTTGGTGGCACAAGCACGTAAATGATGTTGCTTACTCTTCTGGCTGTAAGTGACATTCATTGAAGTTTATTAGGGTCATGCTCTGCCATAAACTCTCTAGTTTGATCTTGTCTTATAACTTTTCTTTGGCATACCTTATATAGCAAGTGTATAGGAAACGGGAGGTAAACAAGTCATGCAAGACACTAACTGGATTGTAGAGCAGTGTGACTCTAGACATATAGTTGAAAATTTAATAGCCTGGTCCCTTCTGTCTCGTAATTCATATAATGTATGATAATTTACATTTACCTCTAAACTTAGATTACTTGTGACAGCTGAGAGCTTGAATTATTTCTAAACTTAGATTACTTGATGAACCAAACCAAAAACGACTGAACAAAGCCTTTTTTTGTCGAGCTAGACATATTATTGATTACAGGTTACGAGTCAAGTTTGGATTTCATCTCTCGAAGTGAAAACCAACTGAGACAATTGCAATCGGTTCAAAAACCAACCAACGCCAATCCCTAGTGACAAGCTGAACATTTGTAGCTATTTTACTGTTTATGATTCAAATGGTAATAAATCCTGATAATAACGATTACATGAATAGAAAACTGGACTGGCAACTGAAAACAGTTCAATTTCCTTTGCTTCTATCCTCTATATTTTGCGGGATAGTCGTTGGTTTTTCATGAGAAAGTTGCACATCCATTTGTTCGTAAAATGAAATTGTTTTAAGAAATGGTGCGCCGGTAAAAAGAAGCCAAACAAGACTAGCCAACATCATCCTTTTCTCTATAAACGTCGAACTCCATTTGAAGGATAAGAGGGTTGATTGAAAAACTGAACGTTAATTGAAAAAGGAAATGCGCGAAAACGGAGATTTTTAAGATTAACGTGAAAACATAGTCAGAAAAATTCAATTTACTGTGGTCAAATTAAGTTAAACCGAACCAAGCTCTGCAAAGCAACAATAGATAGAGTAACTAAGAAACTTTAACATCGAAAATAAGTTAAACCGAACCAACTAAAATTCTGGTCACACCAATCTCTCCACCTTGTAAAGATAAAAAGAACCCAATCAGGGGCTTCTAAAATGTATTATGGCACATCGGGTCTCATTCTTCAATCAATCAGGCAGGGAAGAAGACAGAGACCTAACCATCAAACAGCTGATTTGGGAAAAAAAATTGAAAACTAGCAGAAAACACATGCATGCTTTAGAATCTTCGATCGATAACACTTTTGAAGTCGAGGGGTTTAAATGAAAAAAAATTAAACAACGCAATATGTTTGCAAGTAACCCCACATTACAAAGTTACAGCCCCCAAAAAAGCTTATACCAGGAAAGAGGGAATTAGCAGCACGACAATTTCACAGCATAATTATCAAAATTTATCAATGTTTGTTTCAACAATATCATCAAGATATGTCACATTTTACTGTATAAATCTAAGATTTGACAATCGATGATCAAACAACCTGAATCAATAAAAGCTGTGACCCTCGGGATCTGTGAAGGGTGCTTTTGTTTAACAAGCAAGGGTATTAGCTTGATCTGCGAGAAAGAACCTGCAAACGTTGACTTTTCCTTCTCAGATACATTAAAAATAAAAATCAACTTTTTGATTCTTTGTACAATGATAATTGTCAGAGAAGTGTATTATAGAATCTAAATAAAGCCTGTTAAAAACAGCAAATAATGGTCGGACAAAATAAATCAGGCACGAGATTAAGAATTTTTAAGGGAGATTTAAACTTGCCTGAGATATTAAGGGCTTGACATGTTCTTCCCATCCAGTAATCCAACTAGCAGAACAACCAGTTTCCAAAGCACCCTCCTTCAACGACTTGAGAGTGTCACTTTCATGTGGAAATCCCTTAAATAGCAACTGCGCCAACCACAAATGGACAAGTTACATGAGTTCTCCGAAGCACAGAACATTTTAAATATATGAAATCTTTACTTAAAGCTACCAAAACATTTACAGCACTAACAACAAATTCCAAATTCCAAATGAGTTGAGCTTACCAAGAGTTGATCAGCTAACTCTGAAGAAGACGAAAACAACAGGCCATTTTTCCCAACTTTAACCAGTTCGTCAATGCTTTATACATTAATAAAAGAAAGCATTATTTGTTCAGTAAGAGATTTGCAAAAGGAACATCCTTCATCACAATTCACACGGTAGATTTCAAAATGTACAAGAGCTCACCACGAGTAGGAAGCAGCACATACAGGTAATCCACAACCAAACATATCCACAACCTGGTAACAAGTAACATTTAGAAATGATTACATCAAAAGCAAGTCGAATGGCATTAGTGACCATAATTTTTTTAAGCTCACATTAGCTTTAGAATTAATCAGTAATAACCTTCATTGGAAGGTCCAAGCCGGATGAAGAAGTATGCAGACAAACCCCCAAATCTGCCGACCCTGTAAAGTAGTTGTATTTTCATTTAAATGGTAAATGGGAACTGATGAACACATATTTCGCAATATAACAAATGTTACCTAGAAGCATAGGGTAATCTTCAGACGATAACCACATGGTACGAAATGCCACACGTTTGAGGTGTAATTTCTTTATTTTCTCTTCATAATTAACTTTTTCAGGGCCTTTACCTTCATGAAGGCAGTTGTATAAAAAAATGTCAGCTTGTAGCCCAATATGGAGCAGACATGGTGAAATAATTACCCGTAATGATAAACAGCAATCTAGGGTATAAGTACTCCTTTCCATTGGACATCTCCTTCCAAACAACCTCTTCATTGATTGAATCATCTTCATTCAAGATTGCAGCAACACGCCTATCATACATTAATGCAGCCTCTAAAAGAATATTGAAGTCTTCATCTGCAGTCCTGAAGAAGGTTTCCTTGGTTCAACATAACATTTCTCTAATTATATAGGTTACAGTGTAATGTTTTTTGTGTTGTATAATTATCAATGTCCAGGAACATGATATAAATTCTGCCTCTACATTTACATGATAAAAAATTATACACCAGAATTAATAAATCAGATAGAGTTATTATATTAAAAAAAGATGACATAATTAAAAAGGCATAGAAATTTAGCTATTTAATTCAATTGTTGGTTCATTGTCATACTCAATTTCCCTTCAGTAACCTATAATCCAGATAAGTGAACAAAATCACACATGTTGGCCGCATGATTTTGACTTAAAATTATGAATATATTGCAAGCATGAAGCAATGATGCGAGGAGCCAAGGAGTTGTCCTCATCTTATTGTGTGGACATTTCTAAATGGTATCATTCCATTTGCAACAATGATATGAATCTAGTACCTATACTAATCCAGCTAGCCCTCCCATTTATCTCTTTCTCTTCACTGATTTGTGTATATTATGTCGGCGGACACACTGCACTCTGAAAAGTACTTGAAAATGGAACATCCCCGTTCTACCACAATAATCAGTATTGATTTTTTCACCTCAAGACATTATCAATTGCAAGTATAACAGCAATTATGAGTATATGGAATCCCCATATAAAGAGAACTCCTACTATCTAAAATATACTAAGGTATATTTTTTATATATGATGTGTGTATCTAGATTTTTAGCCACATTAATCAAGCTTTAAGAGGGTACGAGGAAGAACCAACCAGCTAGTACTGCTGACAACAAGAGCAGGTCTGCTCTTCTTCAAACAGGTCTGGGCATCAACCTGGTTTGTAAACAATGTCTCATTGAGGCCTTGACTAACCACTCCTAAATCCCCCAAATAAGATTAATTACATGACAAGGATAGATGCAATACTGAGAAGAAATGCATTATGAATAGTGTTGACCTTACCAGTGCTTACACAATCTTGAAGAGCAAGAGGCTGAATAATACTTTTGTGCAATCTACAAAACAACTAAAATTGATGTAGATGTTAAATTCACTTGTGCAGTTTACATAACAGAGAACACAAACTAGAAAAAAAAAAACCACTTCACCTTGTGCTTTTCTTCAAGAGAAGCAGGATGAAAAAATTCAGGAGGTTGATCATACAAAACTGTTGCGCTGTGGATTCATCAGAAGAAAATAAAAACTTAAACATACCATCAAGCAAGAAGAAAGATGTGAACATTCACCCACTCACTTAATTTCCCAGTTTTCAGCCAGTTCATGTTGCATGGCCTTTGTTACACAAAGGGAACCAGTCGCCATCTTCCCATAATGTTTTTCAATCCTGGGAAAAACTTATCTAAATTACCCTTTATCTTAAACATCAACATCACTTTTAGAAGGTATTTGAGGACTGGTACCAACGATAAACAGTCACAAAAAGACTGCTTCTTCCTAAAGATAGAGCAAGCAGAGTGTATCCAAAATTATGCCAATCTACTATGAAAACGCAATTCCTTAACGAGCTGGCCCATTTCACAGCCACTAAGGTTGGAACAGAAGGAGGATTCTGAAAAGATAAATCAGCAGTCAATCATTAAAAGAATAACAAAAAAAAATTCTAAAAATACCTAGCGTGTTCATTCAGATTAAGAATCAGGCATTTATTTTTGATCTGTTAGAGTTAACTAGTAAAAGTGACAAACAAGCATATCAAAGCACATGATCTTTAAAGACTTTCAAAAAGGAAAAAAAAGACTCTCCTATAATACTACAACCAATTCAAATAATATAGAATAAAAATGCTCCCACAACTTCCAATACTCCTCTCCAAAACGATGAAGAGTTAAATTAAAAATCAGCAGATTTTATCAAAAAATGACTTCTGCAACACTACTTAGAATGTGCATAACGATCAGCATAGGAAAAATAAATGAAAGCTCACCTGTACCATGAAAAATTCAGGCCTAGATATTCTGAAAATGAGGAACCAAAGAAGCATCAGAAACTGAATCAACGGCTTGAGTAAAAGAATTAGGGGCCGAAATACACTAGGCAAACTTTCAAGGATTCTAGGCATTTGTGTCTGCGAAATTTCACAAAAAAGATATATGACTTTGAAAAGCAAAACAAAGTAATATCTTGCAAGTAGTCAATTATTTATTCTGAACTACTACCATAGTGTGAACATGAACAGATTTGTCCTCTATAAGTGCAGAGTAAGGTTGAGAACCTGCCCAAAGACCAAATTTCCAATCAGAATATAATGCAATACTATACAACTAACTAAGGAGAAAAAATAAAATAAAAAGAAATATCGATTTCGACATAGCAGATACCACATGAAAAAAAAAACTGGACTAAGCACCTGCTGAACATTAATGATGAACTAGAAGCCTAAAATATTTTTAAAAAATAACTTTCTTTGATGCCGATGCATCAACAAAAGTGATTGAAATGATGCAGTCTAATGTCATTGTGCAATTCTGTGCTATGTATGTGATTGTGTCTGTGACACAGAAAAAGATAATCTAGCAATTGTTTGTTTATTAGTATCTATCTACAACAACTAGAGGTGTACCTCCATAGGCAACAATATCAACCTCCATCTCGGCCTGCAATGTAAGCAAAGAATTCCTTAAGTTTAAATAAGAAATATCTGTAGTGAAAATCCAAAAAGAGCATAAAAAAGTAGAAACAACCAAATAACTGGTAATGAATCAAGATGAATTTTTCCTGGACTTCAGCAGAGCTGTTCCCACACTCATTAACCCTTCTCTCATAATCAAACCTATAATCTACCAACATTTATGCTCTCTCTGAATACTTAAAAACAGACTTTAAATATACACAAAAAAGAGTTTCTAACAAGATCCTAATAGACCTATGAAGGAACACTTATAATCTCTACCGCTGGGTTCAGCCTCAAAGGAAAATCAAATCATGGACACCTCATACTTCCTCTGCTGTATGGAAGGCTTTTCATGGTATCACATAACTATACTCAATTCTCAACATGATTTTATGTTGAGTGAAACAGAGAATGTATAAAGCCAATCATGCACGTGACATGATGGCATAATAGAGCCAAAGAGGCTTTGTGAGTAGTCAGCTGTTAGAGAATGTTTATAAAGCCAACCATGTCAGTGTGAAGATGCTTCAAATTATTCTTTAAATGGCAATAAAGTGTCAACTATCCACCACCACTAGGACTACGACTGTGAATGAGCAACTTGAGCCAACAGGGTGTTTAGTCTCTACACTTACAGGGGAGCCTCGTGGATAAATGTGGGATCACTACCTATTGTTATATTATGACAAGAAAGCCCTCCAAAATGATGCTAGCAAGGTCAAAGCCGCATCCAAAAGAAGAGAAGATGCCGACAAAAAACCTAGTCGTTGAATCATGGCTGCTGTATAAATGCATCGGCATTGAAGATTTTAGCATCAGCGATACCAAATTTGGAAGAAGTCATTATAAGTAATATCTCTCACTATCTATTAGCATTAATGCTTCTGCATGCATAATAGATTTGATGGCTTGAGTATGATAGTCGGAATAAACTATGAATTCTGGTAGTGCGACATATATCAGATTTAGACCATGATGATAGAGTAAATTTCTTAGATAGAGTAAATTTCTTACACCCATATTATTTTATTTACATCTTTATCAGACTTGAAAATTGAAATTATTCACCATAAAATCATGGTACTAGAATTAGATTTTTATCAGTGGCAAAAACAACTCACAAGATTAATATGCTTCCACAGTAGCTAGTTATTATTCACAAAAATCCAACATAATTACTTTCAATGAGTCTTACATACCTAATGCACTCTCCAATTTTGACAACACATAATTGATTTAAATAATAATGAAAAGCTTCTTCTAATTTATCCTCCCACAAGGGCGGTTGATAGAGATATGATCTAATTGAACGAAAGTGTCACTAAATTTTACAAAATAATCACGTTTTTCATCATATTTTTGCTACCACAGGCACGTTGACGAGTCATGTACATGGCTTCGTGATCGTATCCTAACAAGACAAGAAATCCAGCATGAAAACCGAGGAACACGAAATCCAACAATCAAAGGAACGAAAACAAAAAGAACTCCAAAGCCTAGTACAAAACGGACGTCTTCATTCAGTGACAGAAAAAATTCGTCATTCTAGTATGCGGAATGAGTGAATCAGTCGTAAAACTGAGCAGCATAATCAGCAGAAAAATTAGCGAGACCTGACGAGCAAGAGAAATGGCATGGTACTGCATACGAGGACTGCGACCGAGATCGCCAAGAACCACAACACAAGCCCTTGGCTTCTTCACCGCTCCTCCTTCCATAGAAATAAACCAATTCAACAAAATTTACAGATTTCGCAAGTGGATCCAATAAAAATATGGGAAAACATTAATCTACCTTCCATAAAGCTTTTGAATCTCAGACGATCAGCTGTTTTCCGTACCAATTTTCAAGAATTTTGAATAAAAACTAACATTAGACTCTCCTTTTTTTGTGTTTAATCTTACGAATTTTATTTTATAGTTATTACTGACACTTTATACATTAGGGAATGGGGACTATTTTTCAAATTTCAATCTATTTTTTTTAATAACATCGATCAACACCTCAAAACAAAATAAGACTTTTCACATTATGGGTGGATTCGGTCCACTTCAATGCGATTCGTTATGGTTTGAGGTTGGATCGAAGTTTATTCGATGTTGAATTTGGAAACTAAAAGTGAATTGACTAGAATTTTGGTTTTCGGTTCGGGACAATATCATTTTTTGGTTCAAATTCGGTTTTGGTATCGCTGTTGGCTTTGTTTTGAGCTTTTGATTTTTCGGTGCTAGGTCGATAATTGTTCGATTTTTGGATGATGTCGAATTGATTTTTCTTATATTTTATTCACTATTTATGATATTTACCTAAAATATTATGTGAAAAGAAAATTATTAAGTTTACTTATAGTGCTAATGTTTTACTCATTTATAATAGATATTTAATTTTTAACTTTTATTTCTTACGTTTACTTTTAATTTTTTTAATTTTGAAAAGGCTTAAAATAATTAATTTTGATTTTTTTCATCCTCTAGATTTACTTTTGATGTTATAGTATTTTACAATCTCAAATTTTTAGATATTTAATTTTAAATTTTTTAATATTAACCTCGGTTCAACTCAATTTTTTTGTTACTTTTATCCAAAATCGAAAATCGAACCGAATATTTTGGTTTTATTTGGTTCAGTATAGATTTCAACTTTTAATTGTAATGAAACTGAAACCAAATCATACCGATTGCTTTGTTCAATTTGCTTTCTCGATCGGGACTGTACCCATTTTCACTCATATTTCAAACGATACTTAAACTTTTAATTCTATCAATTAAGACCTCAAATTATGAGTGTAGTTTTGATTAATGCCTTCAAATTTTAAAGTTATGTCAACAGACACTCCAATTTCTCGTTATTATGCATATTCTTACTATTTAATTTTGATTTTTTGCTCTAATTTTTCATTTTCAGACATCCTAATCAAGAATGATATACTAGTCTGAAAATATTTGAAATTAATTTAAATATCATGAAAATTTATCTAGTGATAAGTGTCTAAACTTCGATGTTAGTAAACAAATAGTCATATTTTGATGCATCAATTGATATAATTAAAATTTTAAAATATAGCAACAAAAACTCATAACTATAAGTCTACATTGATAATTATCATTTATTAATTTTCAAATTAATAATTTAAATAATGTGATCGCGATGGTAGAATGACATTTCTGGATCGACTTTGGTGAATTTAGTTGCATATTTTCCCCCGGGAATCCTTAGTCACGACTAACACAATTCACAATTCTTCTTCAAATAAGGTTGTTTTAAATTTTCTAGTCAACAATATTAAATAACAGAAGTCTAAATGAAAAGTTTATGCATATTAGATACTTCACTTGTGTCGAGAATCTAGCTGTTACCAAGGAATTGAAAGAGTATAATGATTTTATGACAGATGTGGAAGGTCGTGAAGGATGTTAGATATGTTGGCTTATTGATTAGTCAATGAGTTTTATTATTTTTAATGATAAATTTAATCATTATGATTTTTATTCGAAATATCATCTAATAAGTGTATTTATTATTTCTAATATGTGCGTTTGAGTGTTAAACATTTAGATCAATAAAATTGGACATTTGCAGCAAAAAAAATGTCAAGTCATTATTGTAAGATTCGATCGATTTGAATATCAGGTTAACCAAAAAACTTCAAGAGAAAATCAACATCTGCATAGTCCCTAGAATGGTTGACCAAAACGGAGTTTCAATCGCCTGAAAATCTAAAGGGTCGATCGGTCAAAAAATGGGTTGACCAAAAAGCCCCCGGCGATAATTGAAGAAAGTAACAACCAATTAGAAGGGTTGACCGAAATTGAAAAAGGTCGACCAAATTTAGAAGAGTTGAGCGAAAAATGAAAATGTCGACCAAAACTCTAATAGTCAAATTTTTTGTCTCACAATGGCTAGTTAAAGGAGTCGAGTGAAACGACAAAGGATCGATTGAGAATCTCAAAGAAGAGTAGCTCAAAGAAGCAAGAAATTTGGCCGAGAAAAGATATGCGAAAGAGCTGCCAAATTTTTTACTTGGATTTTATTTTCAAAGGGTGAGATTGTACAAATTTCATAGCCTAATTATTTTAGGGTGATGTCCTTTGAAAAAAAAATCTTTGTAAATGTTTGATTAATACTTGAAAGTCAATTACATTTTTCTCGAGGTTGAAAAGTAAAAAAATCTTTAAGGTTCGTAGAGCAGAGACAGAGACAAAGGTTGATCGAGCCGCATTAACAAATCAACTGCGTTTCTCTAATCTTTCTTTTTATGTTTATCACAAATATTACTTAGAGAAATAGAATTATAAAATGACAAAAAAACTAAACAACTTAAATCATTCTTCCTTCTTAGGTTGAAAATCGATCCACAAGATCATCACATGTATGAATGCAACATTTCAAAACATGCATTTATAGTGCGAAAATACGTTCTATAATAATAATGTGTTTGTTGATATTCTAACCCAATGAAAATCTAAGTATTTAAAGTTGCAAATTGCTACTTAATTTGAAAAAAAACATTTGATAAATCAAGCGAGTCTGAATTAGCTACGTTTTTAAATTCATCAAAGATAGAACCAGAACCACTATTATCGTCAAGGAAGATTGTATGACGACAATTGAAGAAGTTTTAAACTACATTGATGTTTAAGGGTGATATAAATAATGAAAATCAATTTGTGCATACAAATGAATGAAGTATACCGTTTTTTCTTCAACACTTATAAACCTTGTCAATTTGGCAGACAGGATAATTGCTTTTATGGAGAACACGGCCTTCAAAATATCCTACTTTGAGTCAAATAGTAAAAATTGTTCTTGTTATTACTATTATAATAGCTGCCTTAGAGTCCGCTTTCAACTGTTCAAATCGAGTTTTAGACATTTTTCAGAGTTCGTTAGTTTCCAAGACTGTACGAATCGTATTTGTCTTAAAAAGTGAATCATGACGTAGATAAGCTAACAAATAATTATGAATCATTATTTAAAGTAACAGAATATGAAACAAGTACATTTTCTAATATTTTTAATATCCAAAATTGAAATGTTCTAATTTTATGGTGTTGTTTGATGTTTAACTTTTATTGATATATTAGAGACATCAAAATATATACATAGTTGAATAAGCTTGTGGCAATATTTAATGTAGTAACCAAATTACGCTTAACTTTTATAGTACTTGATGATTAAATTAAATTGGGTAAAACTAAATTTTCCATCTAATTATCGGGTGTTACACGAAACGCTCATCAAACTTTAAAAATTAATAAATCATACACTCAAGGAAGGTAGAATCGTGTGCGTGTTGGTGGCACATGTCGCGTGTCAACTAAGCATGGGTGGCCTCGTGTGGATGCCACATGTCGCTCCCCATTGACACGACAAGTGTCGCACTTACCTATTGCATCTTAACGTAGCACGACAAGTGTCATAATATGCAGATAATCACACTGACTCGATTGACTGATTCGTCGATTTTCAAAATTGTATGTCTGTTCGTCAAAAACTAGATAGTTCATTGACAAATTTAGTTTTCAACTAATTTAATTTTCATTTTATTGTTTGTTCAGATTCATCGTGTTAGTCACCATTACTAAGATGAAAAATTATGTTTATTGGCTAATTTGAGTCATTTCATATTTGATTATTTTTTTTATGTTTATTAATGGTATAATAGGTAGTATTTTGACTGAATATTGGTTCTCAAATAAATTGGAGCTCAACTCTCTTCCAACACGAGCCCAACCCGGGTTTGGTTAGGTTTTGGTTTCTAAACCAAATGAGTTAACTTTAATGTTTAGCTTTACACAAAACAAATCACCCTTGATCGTAAAAACAAACCCAATATTAGATCCCAAATTTTACAATTTTAGAAAATGTTAGTAAACACATATTTTTCTAAAGTTAAGCTCTTCTATAAAATTGTAGTAGAAACAAAAACAAAGAAATATGTTCTTTTTTCTAGATGGGTAAATTAAATTAAAAAAAATGAGCAACAAATAACTACAGTCTAGTCTAAATAGCAGGAGGAGACTACAGGCTAGTCACTCAGCCGTTGACTGACCTAGCTTAAAATAAAACATAAGCTTGCTTGTAGGTTGTGTGGCCGACCCCGCAGGAAGCAGACAAAATGAAGTTGATATGTCCTAGACCTCCTTCATCTTTGGAGAGGCAGCAATTCGTCCAGGCCACATTTGAGGAGGACTTACTCTAGAGGAACGTCCTACAGATTTGAGCAACTTTAAGGCAGATGACAGTTGGAATGCTTAGATTAGTGAGCCAAAACGATTCTACACCTTGCATGACTGATCTTATAAGTTTGGCTCTTCCTGCATAGGAGAGAGTCTTTGCACTCCAACAGTCAATGTATGCCCTAAGCTTTTCAATAAGGCCATCATAATTCGAGAGATTTAGCAACCTGGCAGCTAGACGGATGCCAAGGTATCTCCCCGGCATTTTCCCCACACTAAGCCTTGTTGCGCTTAAGATATCAAAAAGAGATTGCTCCTTGATTCCGGGTGGGGAGAAGCTTGTTTTATTGATGTTCATTTGCAGCACTGACGTTGCGCTAAATTCAGCCAGACAAGCAATAAGAGCATGTATTGAGCCATGATCGCTTCTTCAAAGGAGCATAAGGTTATCTGCAAAAATTAAGTGAGTTATGCCAAGTGGCTCACACTTAGGGTAGAAGTTATACCCCAAAGAAGATAGCCTTAGTCGTGTGATCCTTGAAAAAACTCGATGCAGATGACAAACAAGTATGGGGAAAGTGGGTCCCCTTGTCTAAGATCTTTAGCTCCTTTGAAAAAACCGTGAAGTCTGTCATTTAGAGAAATGTAAAATGAAGTTGTCGAAACACACTCCATGATTCATGCCATGTAAGTTTAAGGAATCCAAGTTGTCAGAGGATATCCTCTAAGAAGGACAAAGCCACCGAGTCAAACGCTTTTCAAAGGTCGATTTTGATAAAGCATTTTGGTGAAGCCCTCTTGACATTGTACTTCCTGATGATCTCTTGCATGACGTGAATATTGTCCATCATAAGCCTACCATTGATAAAAGCTGACTAAGACAGCCCGATAATATCATTCAAGACCGAGGCAATCTTGTTGGCTAGCATCTTGGCAATGACTTTATTAAACACATTGCAACATGAGTTGGGGCAAAAGTCCTTAGCTTCATCCGCATGGTTTTTTTTCTGAGACCAGTGCTATAATTGCATGATTCCACTGTTTTAGTAGTCAGCCTGAATCCAAAAACTCCTGGATAGCATTAATGAAATCGAGGTTTGCCACACTTCATGAATCCTTGAAAATTTTTATGGTGTAATCATCTTGCCCCGATGCCTTGTTATTGCCAACACTGTGAAGTGCTTTTAAGATCTCTTCAGAGGTGATGCCCTAGCTCCCCTCCAAGCAGACATCGATCGAAATCAGCTGCCTAAAAGCAATGACATTTGGGTCTATCCGANTTAATGAAATCGAGGTCTGCCACACTTCATGAATCCTTGAAAAATTTTATGGTGTAATCATCTTGCCCCGATGCCTTGTTATTGCCAACACTGTGAAGTGCTTTTAAGATCTCTTCAGAGGTGATGCCCTAGCTCCCCTCCAAGCAGACATCGATCGAAATCAGCTGCCTAAAAGCAATGACATTTGGGTCTATCCGAGAGACAATTCAAGCGGATCCTAGGAGGTCTTTGTAGTACCTAATGAGCTCGGACAAAATCTGGCCCAAAGAGGAACTGACCGAGGCATCAGGCATCGTTAGAGAGGTGATAAAGTTCCTTTTGTGGTTTCTCTTGACAAACATGTGGAAGAACTTCGTCGTTTTGTCACTGAGAAGGAGGTGGCTGGACTTTGCTTTTGTTGATAGAAAGACTTTTCAACCTTGCAAAGGAACAACATCTTCTTTAGCGCAACAGGAGAGTCGGTTGTTTATGCATTTTGGCAAGCTAACATGAAGGCAGTTTGGGCAGAAGCTAGGTCTTCCTTAGCTTTCTTTACTCTAGATGAAATATGGGAAAAATGTTTCTCATTTAGCTTCTTGAGACCAAGTTTAAGTTTTTTTGAGCTTGCAGAGAATGAATTGCCTATTTCCAATGATTCTTGTGTGTCATACCGCTGCTGTAGTGGCTAAGAAGTCCACATGTTTCGTCCACATGTGTGTCATACAGCTTGGGGGTGCACCTCCATTGGATTTACAACCACTCTATATGCATTCTAAATAATGACAATTCTGCTGATAGGGTGTAAGTCAAAGTTAGTGACAATCTTCCACCCTTTTAATGTGTTGGCTACAAAGCTAAGAACAGATTTCAGCGAGGACTTAGTTTCAAGAAATCCCAAAACATCGATACGCAAACTTTTGATGAGACGACAAATCTCATCCTTTTTGAATTCCTATTATTTGAAATTTTTGTAAAGAATGTATGACATTTTGAATTCCATAATTTTTTAGAATTTAAAAAAACAACAAAAATTAGAAAATTTTGGAAATCAATAAAATTAAGCATCTTAGTGACATTTAATGAATTTTATCATTCTATAAAAATTCAATATACATCTAGGCAAGCAATTTGATATTTGAATTGCATTAATCGAACTTCTGCCAAAAAATTTATGAATGTTTGAATATTTGACAAATTAAGATTTTTGAAAAATGACGTGAAACCTGACGATTTTTGAATCGTTAAAAAAGAGATAGTTAGCGACTGTATTTGTAGTTTTGTCTTAACTTCTTAAGAAACAGCAAACACCGAAATTGTAACGATTAGATATTTCTAATAAAAATTATACTTACTGAAATTGATTCCAAAATAGAATTTTAAGCAAAATTTTAATTTACATGTTTTTTAAATAATTTTAGCAACTGACTAAAATTTTCCAACAACCTAAACAATTTTTAATTTACATGTTTTTTAAATAATTTTACCAACTGACTAAAATTTTCCAACAACGACTCTAAATTAGCTACATACTAAAGAAAAATAACTATAAATGTTTTTTTGTCTCTTCGAAATCATATGTCATAATGTAAGAGTTCATTATTTGATAGCACATTTACTTAATTGATATGATAAATGACATTGCATGTATTTTATATCTTTAATTGCCTATAATATAAAGCGCTTTGAAGTTGTATGTCAATGTTTAAGGATGTGATAATGAACTGATTGGTCAAGCTTATATTAGAATTATTTAGATCAAGTTCATACAAATTATTTGATGAATTGTATGACATGAATTTTTTGCTTTTAATATGTTAATATTATAATAGTATGTCAAGTATATTATTTCCATGTATACTTTGATGATTTGAGTGTTTAATAGTTAATCATATATATGTTTATGCATTCATGTTTTCTAGTAACAAATGAAAATAGTTTTCATGCATATGTCTACATGAAGCAGATGAAAGAATGAGTTGTTGTGTGTGGAAATCGAAACGGGTCATCCCGAGGGGGACCAATGATGCCCTTTTCCCTCCTGTGGATTCTCAACAACTATGGGACCTTAAGGGTTCAACGTAATGAAAATAAAAAAAATAAAAAGAAAGCAAGAATGAATGAATCTATGAATGAAGGAAAGAATGAAGAAGTTATGAGTCAGACTATTGAACAGGTGCAGAGTATCTCGAAGCTCTCCCAAAGGTGTGAGTAGCTAGAGGTTTTTTTCAATTTTCTTAAACTCTCTCAACTATAATGTGAAGGTGCGAGTCAATGTTTCAAATTGGTCATTCTCAAATGTGCAAATTCTCCCCAAAGGTGTAGAGTATCTCAACACTCTCCCAAAANTATATATCACCAAATAAACATCATTCAAATTTTTTACTCTCTCATTCACGTGAGTACAAGTAGTTTGTTGTTTTGATTAAGTTAGGATAAAATATAAGTAGTTTATTGTTTTGATTAACTTGAAAATAAAATGTAATATATATATATATTGAGATTTATCAATTTAACTAGAATTATAGTATCGGTGTATGTATTTTAGATATTATATTTATGGAATAATGTCAAGATCGCTAAAAGTAAGTTTATATTTCTTTGCATTGCAAACTAGTGTCTTTATATATATATATATATATATATGCATATTTATATATATGTATACATATATGTATTCTAAGATTTATCCATTCAAAGCGAATTAATGTATTAATGAATATTATACATTAAATTGTGGAATATTGTAAAGTTCCCTAAAAGTGGGTTTATATTTCCTTTTCCTGCAAAAAAAGTGATAAATTTTATTGGACACCATGTATTTTAAGGGGTCTTCACATGACATTTCGATTAATTTTTGTCACCTAAACCCTAAATATTTGATAATTTATGTGTGACACGTCGATCAATTTTTTCCGCCACCTTACATCCTAAACATTTGATAATTTGCGTGTGTCGCCCTTCGTCTAAAATCATTTAATTCCGTCCCTCGACACCCCTACTGCAAATTTCAATCCCAATTTCGAACTGAATTTTTCCGTCACCCAACACCTAAACGTTTGATTATTTGTGTGTGACACTTTCCGTCAAAAATCAATTAACCTCATCCTTCGAAACCCCATTTGCGAATTGCAATCCTGATTTTTTATCAAATTTTTTCGTCACCTAACACCTAAACGTTTGATAATTTGTGTGTGACACCCCTATTAAAAATCGTTTAACATCGTCCCTTGATACTCGCTCTACAAATTGCAATCCTGATTTCTACTCTCTGCAAATCTCTCTTTCAACTCCTTCAAGTTAACTAACAACGCCAATTAGGTCAACATAAATTAAAATTAAATCCAACAAGATCAACTAATAGTACCAGTAACTATTTAAAATCACACGACAACCATTAATTTTGTAGGAGGAAAGGGTAACAACAATCACAAAATGACATTGAAAGAAAAATAGAACTCAATAAATCAGGATTTATTTCTAATAAGAATCATAAATACAACATTGCTTTGAAGTTAATCATTCTATTGTCAAATCCAAATCGAGGCACAAATTTGCTAGGAATTGGATGATGCTAAATAACACATACCATGGCATTAATACATTCAAATAAAATGAAATAGACAAATATCAAACTAAGATCCAAAACATCCAAAAATAAAAATATTTGAGCAAAAATGAACTATTATAATACATCCTAATAGCTAGATTGATAGAAATAAAAAAATTAATAAATTACATTGAAAATGAAATATAGATCCAAGTCGAGAGGCAAAATCAAGCTAATGTATACATTTCAAATAAACCAGAGAAACAACAAGAAAGAACATCAATAAAAAAATAATTCAAAGAGACAACTAGCTAAAGGGGTTGAAAGAAAGATATTTGGGGAGAAGACATTGAGATTGCAATTTACAGAGGGTTTGTTTAAGGATGGCATCAAACGATTTTTTGTTAGGAAAAAACTCTCAAATATCTACCTGAATATTATTTCTTTAATGACAAAAAAAACGTGGAGAGTACTGATCAGGTTAATTCCCAGGAAAGGCGTTCTCGGCAGTCTCCTAGACAGAATTACCTTTCTAAGTAGTTCCCAGGTAAGAGAGGTGGGTCACAAACGGACCGCTTAAATACCAAGTCTTGCCTTAGCCAAAATACTTACACAATACAATTACACCACTAACTAGGCAGTATAAGAAAAGATAACAGATGTGATCCGAAAAATACAAGGAATATTTTTCTGCTCCGTAAAATATAACGGCCAAGAAGTAAAAGAAATAATGTCAAAAATGCACACCGAGAATTTTACGTGAAAACCCAAATCAGGAAAAAATCACAGGGACCAAGTCCAAAAAGATCTCACTATAAAAAATAGAATTTACAATATTTTTATAGAATCAAATATTTTAAAAAATATTCACTAAGAGAAACCACCACTCTTAGAACTCACAATGTGTACAAAACACCTATTTTTCTCTGATACTCTTTCTTTTCTCTCCCTCCAAAAATTATCTCTCTACTTCGAATACATTTCGATACGATTGTCGGATGAGGATTGAGGGATGATGAGAATGCATTCTCAAACCTCTATTTATAGATATTTCACGAAGTGTGAAATCAAAAACGAAATGCAACAGAGGCGGACGTGTTAGGCGAGTTAGGCGCCAAAAACTGAGGAAAATTTTGAGCAACATTAATATTTGTGGGCCCCCTTTCATAAAGGAGGGACCTCACAAATCTCTCTCTCCCGACTTATGAAAAGCTATCTTCAATCTCACCGAGTCTCTACAGAATTCGTGTTTATTTCCTGCAGATCTTTGTCATCATATCTGAGCCATTATTGTCTGTGTGAATCTTCTCAAGATACACCTGCTTGTTGTCCAACACTTCTCGTATCAAATGATATTTGATATCTATGTGTTTTGACTTCGAATGAAAGCTCGGGTTCTTGCTTAAATGAATAGCATTTTGACTGTCACAATATAAGATATACTTATCTTGTTGATGATCCAATTCTGTTAGAAATTTTTTCATCCACAAAATTTATTTGCACGCTTCTGTCGTCGCAATAAACTCAGCTTTTGTTGTAGATATTGCAACTGATTTTTTGCCTCTTTGATTGTCATGGTACAACTCCCCCTCCAAATGTAACTAAATAACTTGATGTTGATCTTCTAGAGTCAATATCTCCAGCCATGTCTGCATTAGTGTAGCCTACTAAAAAAAGCTCTTTACTTCCAAGACACAAACTAAATTCAAAAGTACCTTTAAGATATCTCATAATCCACTTTACAACATTTCAATGCTCTATGCCCGGATTTAATAAAAATTGACTGAGTACTCCAACAAAATGTGCAATGTCAGGTTTCATACAAACCATAGCATACATCAAGCTGCCAACTGCTGAGGCATGTGGAATTCTCTGCATTTCTGCTTTTTCTTCTTCAGTAGAAGAACTTTGTTTGGAAGTAAGTCTGTAATGATTAGCAAGTAGAGTGCTGACCAGCTTCGCCTTATCCAGATAGAATCGACTGAAAACTTTCTTAATATATTTCTCCTACGATAGCCATAACTTCTCGTTCTTCCTATCGCGTGTGATACTCATCCCAAGTATCTGTTTCATCGGTCCTAAATTTTTTATGGCAAAAGACTTGCTAAGTTCTTTCTTTAACGTAGCAATCTTTTCACTGTCACGGCCCATAATCAGCATGTCGTCGACATAAAGTAGGAGAATTATGAAGGTCAATACATTCACGAACACACAATGGTCTGAAGAAGTTTTCCTATATCCTTGATTGACCATAAATGAGTCGAACTT
>QAOC01024306.1:42034-57032 GCA_003255005.1 Begonia fuchsioides
TTGACGATCTCTTGTTGACCTCCTTAACTCTGTAGCTGATTCATGAGAGATATCTGTCTCTCTTTGGTCAACTTCATTAGCTACTTGATCACTAGATTCTCCGGCATCTCCTCCGTCAAAGGTTGATTTCACTAGTTCAACTCTTACAAGATGCTCATTAGTGATCTCCACATCTTTCTTCTTGTCTTCAATGGTTTGATCTTCAAAGAAGACAACATCTTGGCTTCTGACAATTTTCTTGTCAGTTGGACTCCAAATCCTGTATCCAAATGCATCACTTCCGTATCCAAGGAATATGCATTACTTAGCTTTGTTGTCTAGTTTTGACCTCTCGTCTTTTGGAATATGGACGAACGCCTTACATCCAAACACTTTTAGACGCTGATAAGAGAAGTCTTTTCATGTCCATAGTCTGTTTGGCACTTCTCCATTCAGAGGTGCTGATGGAGACATATTGATGATAATTACTACAGTCTTCATTGTTTCTCCCTAAAATGTTTTGGAAAGTTTTGAATGTGATAAGATGCACCTTATCTTCTCCACGATCGTTCTGTTCATTCTTTCAGCAACACCATTTTGTTGAGGAGTCTTTGGAACTGATCTTTCGTGTCTGATCTCGTGCATCTTGCAGTATTCATCAAAGGATCCCATATATTCGCCACCATTGTCTGTGCGGATGCATTTTAACTTCTTTCCAGTTTCCCGCTCGGTTTGAGCATGAAATTGTTTGAAAACGTTAAATACCTAGTCTTTGGTTTTGAGTATATAAGCCCAAACCTTTCTTTAGTGATCATCAATAAATGTGACCATGTATAGAGCACCGCCTAATGTTTTTGTTGACATAGGACCACATGCATCTTAATAGAATTCTTCTAACACGTTTGGTTTCCTTGACGCAGAATTCTTTTTGAAGGAAACTTTGTGTTGTTTTCCTGTTAAATAATGAATACAATTTGGCAAAGATTCATGTATGAGATGTGGCAGACATTCTCTCTTGCCAAGCAGTAGAAGTACCTTCTTGCTCATGTGACCAAGTCGTCTGTGTCATAACTCCATTGATGAGTTATCTTGGGCAGTATTTACAGCTACTTTCTTTGCAGTTGCTTGAGTCACATACAAACTAGACTCTTTGATTCCTCTCTCTACTACTAGCGAGCCTTTGCTAAGCTCTCATTTACCATTAGCAAATTTACTCTTGTAACCGGCATAATCAAGAGCACCAACTGATATAAGATTCAGTTGAATATCTGGAACATGTCGGACGTCTTTAAGCACCAACTCGCAGCCTATGTTGGTGTGGATAAAAATGTCACATTTTCCAATTATTTTGGAAACTTGATTGTTCCCCATTTTGACAGTGCCAAAATCGCCGTTGGTGTAACATCCTTTTTTTACATAAATTTTTTCGATTTTGGAAAGACGTTTGACTTTAAATTCTTTTCATAAAACTCAGCGGAAGCATTTGGATAAAATTATGAAAAACCCATCATTTATTCAAGTCAAACATAACATCATACATATAAAACATATTTATAAAATGTTTAGTAAACATGTTTATAAACATTGTTTGAAACTAAACACTCCAAAATACATCAAAACATCTCTTGACATCCCTACGGGTCGACACTTAACAATTCAAGTTTCCCGCACTGGATCTGCCTTCTCCACGTCATGATTGTCACATCAAACAGGGAGGGCTAAGCCTCTCATCTTCATCTTCATCACCTGCATCACAAAGCATAACCTATGAGCTTAAAGCTCAGTAAGAAATCTCATGAACTTACATGCCTGACATGCTCGTGCTTTCGTAAATACATACAATTTATTTCGTTCTTTATCGTTCTCGTTTACTTGACCTGGCTTTCCACCCCGTGACCGCCCTGACCACAGACCCCAGCAGATAGCCCTCAGGCCCTCTCGACCCAGAAAGCACAGGCCCTCTCGACCCGGAAAGCTCAGGCCCTCGCGACCCGACTTTCACCAGTGTGCCCTGATCAAAAGCTCCACCCCGTGGTTCCACCAAGATCCATCACATTTTCGGGTACCACCCCGTGGCATCACCTAGCCCTCTCGACAAAGCTTACCACCCCTTGGCTTCATCTCATTGTTTCAACTTTACATACATTAATGCATCGAATGCCGGAGACGTCTCATACCATCTCGACATCCGGTTGGGTGACATTTTGAAAACATGCATTGAAAATATTTTCGTTCTTTTCTTAAAACATGATGCATGAGTATGATCATGAGCATACATATGCATGACATATTAAAAATAATTCAATCATATGCAAACGTACAATAAGCAAGCGACTCTCTATAACATGAATGACATTCATAGACTTTCTTAGCATAATTATACTCATAAAGCAATTTACACATCAAACATCAAACATCAATCAATGTCAATTAAGCACCAATCAAACCCAAAACATTTGGGTCGGTGTACGGTGTGATACACCCCAACAGAATATTATCATTAATATACTTATAATTATTAATTAAACAAATTACTCATACTTAACTCCATTCTTTGTGATGTAGTCCCCTAAGGGGCAAAAGACAGGCAAGGATTTACTTACCTTAACCGCCGCTATCTTGAATTAATCCACTTGAGCCCCTTTTAATCCAATTGGTAACCTAAACGTATAGATTATTCAAGGATTAGAAATCAGGTAACTTAACCTGTTTTATTGCGTAAAGTCACAACTTACTATTCCAACTTTGAATAACTATAACTTCCTCTATATTGATCCATTCGTGATGCTACAGGTGTCAAATTATTCCTTATAGAGTCTACTATAACTTCTTAGAAGACACCAAATTCATAAAACTAACGTAGCATAAAGTGTCGATCAATATTTACATAATAGTGAGCATGCATCTCTGGAAATCAAGGACCGGTCGACCCAACTTATAAGGGGTCGACCCATGTTGACAAAACAGAGAGCATGCGTTTTTAAATCGAGAACCAGTCGACCTAACTTATAAGGGGTCGACCCATGTTGACAAAATAGAGAGTATTCATTGCTTGAAATCAAGAACCGGTCGACCTAACCTATAAGGGGTCGACCGATGCTCAAAAACACAGAGCATCCATTCTGGAAATTAGGAATCCGTAATCGACTTGTTTCACATATCTTAACATGAAATCATTCATTTTTATCCATCAATTCAAGTAATACCATTATTTTATCATAACTAACTTAAGAGAAACTCAAAAAATAGATAAATACCTTCAACTTAAACCTTCACAAAAATTCAGAGAGAACTTAGATAATAATTCATGTCTAGCAGAACATGGCAGCCAAATGTCTTTTATGCATTTTATTAATTAAAAATAGTATTTCCTTTACGTCCATAAATCAGATTCGTCCAAGTTTTGGCTGACCTTTCATTTCATTAACCAAAAACAGTATTTCTTTTACGTCCATAAATCATATTCGTCCAAGTTTTGGCTGACCTTTTAACTTACGTCGGTGAAATGTCGACCGCTCGTACATGGTGTCGACCGAATCTATTCCCGAGAGTTATTTGTGTCGACCCCTCCTCGATTCTGGGGTTGACCAAAAGTATACAATTGTGTCGACCCCTCCTCGATCCTCGGGTCGACCGTTAGTACTTCGGATGGTTATGTTGTGTCGACCCCTCCTTGATCCTGGGGTCGACCGGTAAACAAGGTGTCGACCGCTAATCCACAGTGGTCGACCGGTAAACAAAGTGTCGACCGCTAATTCATAGCGGTCGACCGGAAATCAAGTATTTCTTCATCGCCTTCAACCTACTAAATCACCAATATCCAAAATACCTTAACACTCTAATATTTAAGCAACATTCATAAAAATAATCTTAAACGCTTTCATCTTAAAGTAACAAAATTCTAAAATAAAAATGTTACAGCTGGTGTAAGATGTAAAATATTTGAATTTTGCCGTAACATGATAAGATGCACCAGAGTCACACACCCAACATAATTTTTGAGTCAAGAGGTTGACAGCAGCTTCACATATAATTACATCTTCACCATCAGAAGCAGTCGCAGTTGTACTCTTCGTCTCTCCTTTAACACCTTCTTCATTTTGTTTTTTCTTCAAATTCCAGTAATCTTTTTTTCATGTGGTTTGTTTTACCACAATTATAGCACTTAATCCCTTTTTTGCTTTTTGATTTTGCCCTTCCTGACGTGCTGGCTCCAGAAGCCCCACGTTCTCTTGATCTTCCTCTTACTATTGATGAGACCTCCACGAAAGCACGTTCTTTGTTCTTCCTTCTGCTTTCTTCGTCTAGAACAGCAGTTGCAACATCTTTGAACGTCAAAGTTTTTGCAGTACCGTTGATCAAATTTATAATAAGGTGATCGAATGAATCTGACAAACTCTGAAGTAAAAGTTTTGCACTTTCATTTGAGTCGATTTTGTGCTCTACTGCTGTGAGTTGCAAGAACAAGGTGTTTAGAGTATTGATGTGCTCCGTGACCATTGTCGACTCTCACATCTGAAGAGTATATAATTTTCTTTTTAAGAAAATTTTGTTATGATTTGACTTTGCTTCGTATAACTCTATCAGTGTATCTCATATCTGCGTAGCGGTTATCAATTTTGTGATACCTGACAGAATTTCATCCGCAAGAGCAAGATGAAAAATAGCGGTAGCATCTCCGTCCGCTTTGATCCACTTCTCATCTTCAACATTCGTCGGCCTATCGCTGATGGCTATAACACAGTCATCTCTCCGTAATAACGCCTTCATCTTTAATTTCCACAGCGAAAATTTATTCCCGTTGAATTTTTCAATTTTAACCTTTCCAGCCATAATAACGAGACTCTGATACCACTTGTTAGGAAAAAATCCTCAAATATCCACCTGAATATTATTTATTTAACGACTAAAAAAATGTGGAGAGTACTGATCAGGTTAATTCTTAGGAAGAATTACCTTTCCAAGTAGTTCCTAGGTAAGAGACGTAGGTCACAAATGGACCGCTTAAATACCAAGTCTTCCCTTAGCCAGAATACTTACACAGTACAATTACACCACTAACCAGACAGTATAAGAAACGATAACAGATGTGATCCGAAAAATACAAAGAATATTTTTCTGCTCCGTAAAACATAACGGCCAAGAAGTAAAGGAAATAATGCCAAAAATGCACACCGAGAATTTTACGTGGAAAGCCAAATCGGGGAAAAACCACGGGGACCAAGTCGAGAAAGATCTCATTATGAAAAATAGGATTTATAATATTTTTCTATAATCAAATATTCTAGAAAATATTCACTAAGAGAAATTATCACTCTTAGAACTCACAATGTGCACAAAAGAACCACACATATTTTTCTCTGACACTCTTTCTTTTCTCTCCCTCCAAACATTATCTTTCTACTTCGAATACATTCCGATATGATTTTCGAATGAGGATTGAAGGATGATGAGAATGCATTCTCAAACCTCCATTTATAGAGATTTCACAAAGTGTGAAATAAAAAACAAAAGGCGGCAGAGGCGGGCGTGTTAGGCGAGTTAGGCGCCAAAAACTGAGGAAAAATTTGAGCAACATTAATAATTGTGGCCCCCCTTCATAAAGGAGGGACCTCACAATTTTTTACGGAAGGTGTCACACACAAATTATGAAACGTTTAGGATGTTGGTTGATGAAAAAATTCAGTCGAGGTGTCACACGCAAATTATCAAATGTTTATAGTATTGAGTGACAAAAAAATTTGGTTGAAGTGTAACTCGGGGGTTGGGTGATGAAAATTTTTGTTGAAGTGTCACACACAAATCATTAAATGTCTAGGGCGTTAGTGACGAAAAAATTCGATCAATGTGTCACTATAAAAAATTTTGAGTATTGGATGATGAAAAAATCAGTTGAAGTGACACGTACAAATTATCAAATGTTAAAATATTGAGTGATGTGAAAATTCGAACGAGTTGTCACAGACTCGCAAAAAAACCGAGTGTCGATCAAAGTTTACTCGAAAGTTAATTAGTTTTTTTTTGTTCCTTTAATTATTTTTAGCTATGTGAATGCAAAATGATCAGAGCGTAGAAGAAAAAGATAAAAATCTCCTTAAATAAAGTAACAGTGTAACACCGCGTTCCAAATATGATTAGAGAGTAGGAAAAAAAGGATAAAAGTCCAATTAAATAAAGTTGGTCTTAATCTAAGATTCCGGCCCGGTCCAATCGGAAATGAATGAAATGATCACAGGCTGGATTAGATGATCACCGAACCTGGGTAGGGTCGAGAAATACCTTTTTGTATAGATTGACGGTTTCTGCTTTATCGCATAATTGCGGGCTACCACGCGCGTTTCTCTGGAAGCGAACTGAAGAACGAAGCGCCGACGAGGAGGACGGAGAAGAGGCTGAGAAAATGGAAAATTTCTGGGACAGAGCGAAGAAATTCGCGGAAGAAGCCGCGAAAAAATCCCAAACTTTAACCAACTCCTCCAAATTCTCCGAATTGGTCACGGAAACTGCAAAGAAATCTAAGGAGATTGCCGCAGAAGCCTCTCGGACCGCGGACCTCATTAAATCAGCTGCGATTAAACAAGCTGATCAGACCCTAACGAACTCCACTAAACTCTCCGATTTGGTCTCGGAAACTGCGAAGAAATCTAAGGAGATTGCCGCTGAAGCCTCTCGGACCGCTGACCTCATCAAATTAGCAGCGATTAAACAAGCTGATCAGTTAAAATCTCTCTCTGTCTCCGACATTATTCCTTCGCAGCTCCCATCGCTTCCAGCGGTCCATTTCCCGGCTCCTTCCGCCTGTTCTCTCTCGGAACTCGAAAAGTTTGGTCTTACCGATGATCTCAGAGAGTTCGTCAAGGGATTCACTTCCAATACGTTCCAAAACTTCCCGATCCAAGGTATTGAAGGCTTACGGATGTTGATTATATTGAATTTTGATTTGTAACGTTTTGTACTTATCGACTGATTATGTGATCTGGCTTTGGGGAAAATGCAGATGAACAAGAGTCTTCTGATGTGTCCTCTACGTCGTCAAATGTGCGCAAGGATCTGACTGAGTGGCAAGAAAAGCATGCGACTTTGGTTCTCACCACTGTCAAGGTAAACTTAATTCCTCGAATTTCTCATAAATTTGATGCATAATCATAAAATTCTTGTAGTTTGCATAGCTTGTTCATTTCTTCCTCATTCTCATGCTCAAGATTAAATGCTATTTGACAGTAAAAGGGGAGGCTATTTAATTTTCATTTTAATAAGTTGGGATCCAGGAAAAATCTCTGTTGTTCTTTGCTATTTAAGTATAATTATTCGTACGATTTGATCTGAATAATTCCCAAACTTGGTATTGTTTGCTTATTTCTAGTTGTTTACGTAGTCCTTGCTCTTAACTGCTAATATTATCACTTCCGTTGGATTGTTGAGCTTACTATTCTTACTTTTCTGCATTCTCTTGACCTTATGCTCATGGAGTTTTATGTTAAAAACATTTTCCATGTTTTGCTAGCGATGATTTTCTTCATTATAAAGATTAATCTGTTTTTTTCCTGTTTTAAACATGCCAAGTGCAGCCAAGTTTGGGAATACTTACCTTGGTAATACCATACAATTTTGATGTAAAATTGTCTCCATAATAAATTGACTATAGTGAAGAACGGAAAACCAATTGATACTTTTATTGAAAGAGCTTATGGCTTTATAAAGCTTTACACTAACAAGTATTTGAAAATTGCAATCTGCCTAACAGATATTTTGCTAAGCAGTTTAATTATCAAAAACAAATGTAATAACCAAAATATTCTAACAAACCTAAACAGACTCAAGTAAATCTTTACTCATCGTCCTAGATTTAATTAACCACTTTTAACAACCTCTCCCTTGAACTCATAGCCAGTAGTTCAAATACGAAATAACACACATGCTGAGTTTTTCACAAGATATCTTAAAAGCTTCCAACTTAAGAGGTTTAGTCATCAAATCTGCAAGCTGGTCTCAAGTGGCACAAAACATTAACTTAATAATTCTATCTTTCGTAAGATCCCTTAGAAAATGAAATCTTACCCTTATATGATTGGAATGACCGTGTAAAACAGGATTCTTTGACAGCTTTATAGTACAAGCATTATCGCACATTAATGCAGTACCTTCTCCCTGCATATGACTGATTTGTTTCAGTGCTCTTCTCATCCAAATAGGTTGGCATCCAAAATATGAACTATCTGCTAGGTCAAGTCCATGTAGTGAGCTTGACTAAAATAGCTCATTGGGGGCATATTATAAACAAAAATAAAGAAAAAGAAATTCTAGGTTTTCAAAAGATAATTTTCAAGAGATAGAAGTCTTGAAGAAACTTACAGGGAGAGAGTAAGGAAGAAGAAGAAGAAAAAGTTGAATTTTTGGGTTATCCAAGACGGTGCAAACATGCACAAGAAATCATTCCAGCGAGATTTACTCGATCATGATCACGGTTTGATGTTTAGCCTTTTGTCTCGTGGCTCCAAGTTTAACATACATTTGATTATAAAGCGTTTCTTGTAAATGCATTTTGTTGATGATTAAATTTGTTGTTAATCAAGATTAATTATTATTTCAATGTTATTGGTGAACTTCTAGTAGTATCGAAAGAGAATTTTGGTATACCCATCATTTTAGATAGTAAAAGGTTTTATACGATGCATTATTGTCCGTGGTTTTTACTTTTTCTTTCATGAATTTTCTTTGTAAAATTATCGGTGTCTCTTTATTGTTCTTGCCTGATTATTTTTTTTGAGAATATTTGTTTTACATTTGAATGATTTGGATATTTATTTTACTTGGAATTAGTTTTCAATTAATGTTTCCCAACACTATCTTCGGCTGTACTAAAAGAAATCTTTGTCATGTTTTAGGAATTGAGGGCAAAAACTTTTCCATCTATTTAGTTGTTTTTTTTTTCTTCAGGTAATTTCGAGGTTAAGATATGATTTATGCCCTCGGATAATGAAGGAACGAAAATTTTGGAAGATTTATTTTACACTTGTCAGCAGTCATGTCGCTCCGTAAGTAGCATTTTTGTTTGATGATCAGCTTCCCATGCCCTGGAATTTTGTTTCCATTTTTTATTTTTAATTGGTCGAAGAAAAATCCAGTTATTAATATTTTGTCCGATTGAATGGAAATTTTGACTTTGATATGAAAAACTTCACAAAAGGTTTTTTCGTGATACTCTACATCATTGTCTCTTTATATCAAATCTCTAGTTTTTTACTAAAAGCAAAAGTCTCAATACTTTCTTCTTTTGGATCATCCATCATGTGCGACATTTGGTAGTTGCAAATGCTGCCATGTTTTTTTTTGTGAATTTATTGTTAGCTACTTATAACGGTTGTTTAGACTGTCAGAATCCTGAGTAGTTTCTTCTCATTTTTCTGTTTTATAGTGTTCATCTTTTATTTGGTCGTTTTATGGATGTCATTCAGCTATGAAAAGAAGTACTTGGAGGAGGTTAATTTAAAAGCTCAAGAGCTGCCAAAACATGATCTGGTGAAGCAGAATTCCAATGTTGATGGAAATGAAACCAACCTGAAGACTAGGACTTCCAGTTTGTCCTCAGCTGAGCAAGATTTGGATACGTTTCTCTTGGGAGATTTTGAAGACAGTGATGGAGATGCAGGTACATTCTAACTTGATGTTGATATCTGGTTCATCAGATGGCTGGTTGTACATGTAGCTGGTCAATCAACGTTCTCTACTCAAGATATTGGGTGGTTATGAAATTCGGTTTAAGTTTCATTACTAATGATACTGTCAGGGTATTTTGGTCCAATTAATAAGATGGAGTTGGGTCATTTTTTCGTTAATTTAGGGCTCATATTTTTCATTTTCTAGCCGATGCCGATCCCAACTTGGACGATGATTTAGACAAGTTTGACAATTCGGTAACCCTTAGAATACTTTTTTTTGCCTTACTTTTTTATTGTTAATTGCATATTTTCTGCTTACAATAATGATGGAATTTCATGGCAATCTTAGGATGATGTCGAAGATGAGAAGCACTAACAGATGAATGGAACAGGGTCTAAAGTGCAGTTGGTTTTAAGGTAAAGGAAAAAGTACCCGTGACGGTTGAGTAGAAAGTTGAATTGAATTGAATTGAATTTTTAATTGCTACAACAGCTATATAACATAGTTTGGCGATTCATGTTTGTGCAGATGGTTATGAAAACTCAGACGCACTTGTTTGAAAGATGAATATGTTGTGTTCTATGTGTATTTACGATTAGTAATTTGTCATGTTTTATCTCGTACACTCAGAACAAAATGGCAAGCCATGGACAGCGCTTGATTGGAGCTGCTTTTCGAGACTCTGGACATGGCTGCGACCCCTTTCCAAAATGGTATCGGTTATGTTTTTGTTAACCAACGCTGGAGTAGTAGCTAAACAAAACTAAAACAAAAATGTTGAATAAATTCAAGTCAGTTATGTAGCCAAAACATCATGTACTATTAGATGATACCTGTTAAATATGAACCGAAGTCACCCCCAATATCCATTTCCAGGCAAACCCAAATGAAATTAATTATAAAATGGTTTCGGGGAAAAACTCCGTGATTGTATCCTTTCAATCATTTTATCATGTTATTACATCTCGAGTTGATTTCTATGTACTTGTGATAATGCATAAGATCACAATCGGGACTAACAAAATTTCAAAAGCAAATCAACCCCTAGTTGATAGAGAAAAAACTTGTCTCAAATTTCCAGTTTCATTCTTAGTTAGAAAAAAATACTATCATTTTATACAAACAACGTTGTCTTGGTCATATGCTACAAAATGTCCAATTTTATATTTCATGATTTGTTGCATCAAATATTGATGTTTAGGTTTAATACAACCTTGAGTGCTGATCTATGTAAACTTATTTCTATGTATAATTTCTTTATTATCAATGGCATACATACCATAAAAAAGTTGATATTATTTATTTATTTTCAAATTTTTAAAATTTATTTCAAATCCAAATAAGATCCAATAAATTATGAATAATACTAGACTTATTTTTTTTATTATATACTATCGAATCATAATTATTTCATTGAATAAATATATATATAATTATTTATTAAAATAATAATGAATCGACACGTAAACTTGTACGAGAATATCGTATGATAAAAAGGTAATCCCATAATTATCTTTAAATTATACCAACTAAACCAACAAACAAAATGGGTACTTGATCGATTATCGTCCCAAACAAAAATCTTACCATCTCTCTTAAACTCCGATACAAAAATGCGAGCTGGACTCTTCTCGTCTCGTAGTTTGAAATATGAAAATTAGACGTGTACAACAATCACCGATTCGATCAAGCAATTTATGAATATGTTATGATGACACAAAATATAGGATTAGTCTTTATATTCTTAGTTTGAAAGTTGCGAGTTTTTTTTATCTCAGTTATTAGATGGTGGGTGGTGCATGGGCTCGTTGTAATCAGCTTCACTGAAATCTGTGAGCCCAGAATCATCACCTTCTTCCCTAACCCAACTGAAACAGCTTTTCATGTGAGCTCCATTAATGGCGGCAGTCATCTGCTTCGATGCTCCACATTTTCTAACCATTTTCTGGAATCTTGCTGGTTTCTCCATGCTTGCCCTTTCTTCATATCTGTGCACGCCATTCTTCTTCTCCTCTTCCTGCGACACGTTTCTTTTCATTTTTATGCTTTCTGTTTTATTCTCCAGATGATGATCAACGGCTGACTCGTCACCTTTCTGTACAAAAATTCATATGTATGAGATTTGCTGAGGGTGTTTTGATGAAATATATATATATTTAAGATGAACGATAAATGATGCGTCAGCACTTACAAGAGGGTAATGCTGAGAAATAAGGGTTCTCTTTTAAACAAAAACAATTTCGATAGTGAGATGTTAAGATATGGCCTAAACATAGTTGATTCCTTGATCTGGGGTTTTTTCATCACATTCACATCGACGATGTCGGAGAAGAAAGACGGAGAGATGTTACACTTGCCTTTTCTAAGAACCCATCGATGAAATCTCCGAACATGGCATCGTCGTCGTCTTTAAACAAGAAAATTAAAAAGAGTTCCTCAGTATTCTGTTGAGCTTTGGTCGTGAACAAAACACCTGTAAAATTTAAAAACTAGGGTTCGAGGTTTCATGATGAACAATACCTTGAAGTGATGGTGATAGCAGCATAGCAAATAACGTAAGCAGCAGCAGCATCCTCATCAGGATCATCTCTCTCTCTCTCTCTCTCTCTCTCTCTCTCTCTCTCTCCCCTGTATATATACATCTGCCATGGAAGTAAGGTGATTTACATATGTCAGTTGGACGAGCGATTGAAGAATCTCGGGGTGATCTGAGATTACACAAACTAATATGACAAATGAACTTGTACGGTCCCATGCTCCAAGACTAATTTCGAGATGTTTTATCTAGGTTTTATACTAATGTCTCTAATGTTACCATTATATTTTAATTTTATATTTTGACATGTCTTTTATGTGTCGATTATTAGGTGGTGTAAACGATATATAATTTTGATTTTTTTAATTTTTTCTTCCGATAACTCCATTAACGAATGAATGATATGAAAATGACACATTAAATGGAACCATCGGCTTGTGAAAATTCAACTCATACAAACGAATATGTTTTCTCATGTTCACCAACAGTTAACTAGATTATAATTCCAATCAATCTCTCTTCCTACCAAAACACATTTTTAGGTGAAGTTCAAGACTGAATTATGCAAACTTCCTCGTCACACTTGTACTATGTCACATTGGTGTCAGAGTTAGAACTATTTTGTTTTTGGACCATGTCTTATCTCAACTCATGGGTGATTGGGGATTAGTCAATTCACGCACTGTCGTTGGGCACATGAACATAGTTCTTCCTTATTGGTTATCGAGTTGAGAAAATTGGCTATGATATCACTGAAGAGCTCTGACCAGCTAATATAATAAATACCATTTATTTTAAATTATAGCTCGCACGACTTTATTCTTGGACAATTCTGAGAAAACATTACACTTGTTATGGAGGGAAAAACTATTATAGTTTCTACTCATATACAATAGAGGCTACGAGGCACCACACCATTATTGGACTACGCCACAAGACTGAACCGCACTTGCCTTCTTGGAGATGGACATACGATGGGACCGAGCCTCCGCCCCGAGGCTAGGCTTGATTGGCCCTCTCATTACAGTCAACCCAACTCGGTGATGACCCTGAACTAGAGGAACCGAGATGCAATGTAAATGCCACATTACATGAAATTATGCATCGGTACTCAAATTTAGTTCAACAAATATGTTCAGCTACACTTGACCATGTAAAAAATATAATTCCAGGGATGAAAAAGGACGTAATTGGAGTAGAGAAAACAATAAAAAAAATAAAGAGTTTGGAAGTTGTGCATCGGATAGCGTAGAATGGAAAGTACGTGTGATTAGGGTTGTCTACCGCCATGCAATTAACGAGAACGTCGAGAAGTGCCTTTGGTGAGGCTATCGAGGCCCTTTCTTGGGCTTGTTCCCTCACAAAAAGCTTTGTCTTCAATGCATTCTTTTAATGCTTTCTACGAGAATTGCTTTGGACGACTGACTTTTGTCTATCTTTCTCCACTTCTTCTTCATAACCCCACCTCTCTCTTCGCCTCAAAACTATCAAACTTGTTTGGTTTTCTAAATTATACGAACGACAAGTCTAGATTCTGTTTCTTCCCTCTCAAAAGTACGTTCATTTCAAATGTTTCGTCCCCTGGAAATCGTAATAACAAGTTTGAGACATGTTAATTCTTGAATTCGCATAGTCTAAGTTGATACGGGACCGGTAAGTCTAGTCATTTTTCATAGAAATATTATCTTTTGGTCAAATCAATATGTAAAGCGAGTTGTGTTGCATATGTGTACATCAGTTAACATAATTTTAGCCGAACAAAAAGTCTAATATTTTATTATTTGGCTGAAAGATTACATGCATTAGGTGGGGACATGTTTCTATCATACATAATTGAGTTACGGTTTTAGGGTCAGCTTAATTTCGATAAAAGGAAATCAAACTCAAAACCATGTCCATGAGAGTCTCTACAATCTAAATGCAACCAAACAAAACAGAAAAAGCATGTCCGATTTGGTTCGGTCCCTGAAAACCGGAGCTAAGTTTAGTGGGATTGAACGGTTGCAAATTCGAGGCAGTAAAGTCATGGGCTAAATTTGGTGAAATCCACGCCAATGCAAAGAAATGGAATGAAGCTAAAGCTATGTAAGAGAGTTTGAAATGTGAAAGAGTTAGGGTTAGGGAGTGATTTCATGAGCATGGGAGTGTGGAATCTCAAGTTAAGGCCTTCGAAAACATCAACTTCGTCTAGCTTCAACTTTACGCTAACTAGGCCGCTGGCTGACTGACGTGACGTGACGCATATTGATTAATGTACATATAGTCATCTTAGTTATACTTTACATGTAATTCCATATTATCCAAGTGAAGTATGAGAGTTTTTACGACTGATATCGCAAGCTTTTTTTCTACATAATAATCAGATTGAGTATTCCAATTTGCACGGTTAGAAAATCATAAGTAATTCAAAACCTTTTTATTCGCCAGTCTAAATTGATGGTATAAATTATTTCAATTTTTCACAAGAGGAGAGAGCCCAGAAGGGAATTGGTTCTTTTGTTGGGCCTACAGTGAAAGGATCCCAAAAGTAAAAGGGGCTCTTGATGCCACTGGGCCTGAATTTGTTTTTTGATGCGATTTTGGACGGAATTGGTTTCCTTTCCAGATTTTTGAATGATTTTTTTTCCAATGATCGTAGGTTTAAGGAGGGTTTAGAGGCGGCTATGGAGTTCCTTCTCCTCCACTTTCTCAGGATCTCTTACTTTTTTCACTACGTTCACTTTGAACTTTCTGAGTACAGCTCTACGATTCTCAGTTTCAATCGTGGTTAATCATACTCTGAATTTTGTTATGCTAGCTTTCGTATTTGTTCTTCGTACTTGT
>QAOC01024320.1:0-12700 GCA_003255005.1 Begonia fuchsioides
TCCCTATACCATTTTCATTTTCTTCACTTAATCCCCAACCAAACTTGATTCCTGTCTAAGCTAGCATAGTCCTCATCTTGGTCTCGTGACTCTCAAATGCTTTTCCAAATCATGAATATTGATCCCTGAGTTGTTGTAACATATTTGGATGATATAATTCGCTTCTCTAGTGTTATCTAATATGGGGTAATTAACACTTCTCATCATTCTTCACCTTATAAAGGTTGTACTAATTATATTCTTCATGAATGTCATTTTGAAATATCGTCCATTTTGATCGAACAAGTTGGCAATCTCTGATGACATACACTTATCCCTTATCGTTGGCTTACTTAATTTCCCCATCCTTGAATTTGTTCTTGGTTGTTACTGTTCCACTTAGGAATAGTTTCTCACTAGACGCTCTATTCTCTTTGCATTTAAATAAATCGTCATGTGCCGACAACACATTTTCCAAAATGCCTCCTTTAAGTCTATGGCATAACTTGGCTTGAGAAGAACCTTAAAATTACTTTTTGCCTTACCTCCTTTGAGTTTATTCTAACTTGATCCTTTTCGTTCTTCTCAGTGGTTGTCATTCTTTACTTGATTGAGGTATTGTCAGTTCAAAGAACTTCTCATCAAAGATTTCTTCTACCTCATAAACCACATCTAAATTTCCAAGATTCTTGGCCACCAAATTTGCATGATTAACAATCTTGGTACCAGCTACTTTAACTCCTCTATAAGTTTCCAACTTTAGACGTTGAATATACTAGTACACTTTATTTTTTTTCTTTACTCACCTAAGCGTGGGGCAAATTTTTGATAAACCTCAAAACGTGTTTTAGGTATATTTTTCCCTTACCTCCTTAACTAATTCTTCTGAAAACCCTTACATTCAATCTTCTAGATTTACGAGACTCCCCTTACTTGATACTCTAGGCATATTAATTACTTTATGTCTTTCTCATTTTTAAATCTTGTTTCACTTGTCGAAACCATAGCAAGAACGTCTTTGTCACTGGGGTATAAATCGTGGTAGTTTCTTGAAGCCTCATACTCACTAGATATCCTATGATTAATAGCTCTTACTTATTTTATTTTATTTTTTTATAGTCATGCTCACTTGAGACATGAGAATATTGATAATCGTCTAAATGAGACATTTTGTAATCTTGGGACATCTTACCTACCACTTCAACATGGTCATCCAAAGCATTTACAAATCGACCATCTTGCCTTACTGAAATTCTCGCTCTGACCAAGTCGTTGTAATAAAATAGAATTCATAGTACATGTAGGATGCCCCTCCATCATAACACCTCTTTCCAAACTTGCATATGACCATGTTATGTCTTGTCTCTCCACAGTTGTGTCCATAATTATAGGTTTCCTAAACTCATCCTCACTATGTTCAAGACCATAACCCATTTTAGTATGCAAGTGAGTCATTTTACTTAAGCTCCCTTGAGCATATTCATGAGCATGATTTGTTGTTCTGCCTAGTTTAGAGTAAAGATAATCTTTATGCTCATTCCTAGGACTAAAAACAATTCGTTGATGATAATTGGCACTCCTATTTCTTTCATCAGAATCTACTGGCCTTGGCTTATATTCATCACTTTTCCTCAAAAATTCATGGCAAGATGCAATCCTTTCTTTAAGAACTTAAACTCCTCTCTTGGATATGAAAACTATGAGAGTATCTGTTGAGATAGTAATCCACTCTTCAACCAACACAGGATCTGTGGACTGTCCATCAAACGGTGGAGGATTCATCTTCCTAATCTCTCACACCTCAGCCCTCCACTATTCTTGTTTCGTCCATTTCTTTGCTCTTCTCCATTCATCATTCACTCCAATTGTTGAGACTGTCGGTTAACCAACTCTAACAGTTGGTTAGTAGCAGTTTCATTAGTTCCCTCTGGAATATTTCTTCTTCCTCTCCTCATAGTTCTTCAATCACCAATCACATCGTTAGTACTCCAAAATAAGTATCTCTCAACTTTAATCCTGTTATAAAATAGAAGTATGCAAATGATACAGTTATTGAGCTTTCTAGAGTACCGACTTAACCTAGTGCACTCACCCCTTTCGTTCCCTTATTTATTTGTGTGTGTTTTGCTCTGATACCATAATTGTAACGACTCGATTCCCGAGTCGCTGCTTACTGCTGTTCTTACTTACTTTACTTTACTTTCTTTACTTACTTACTCGCTGGAAGCCCGAGAACTAGTCAGTTACTGGGTTTCTTACTTAAATTACTTTCAAAAGTGGAAAACTTGTTATTTTAATTTCTGAAAAACTATCTTTAGTTTATAAAATAGTTTACAAGGAAAACCGTCAAATTAAAACATACATACTCTCTTTGTAAACAGCGATTTGATTTCCACCTTTGATCAAAAATACATAAGCATTTAATAATGTAAACTTAGAGCGGAAGAGTATAGTTCAAAATACATTCATTTCAAAAGCATTGTAATCCATCACACCAAAATAAGGGTATACATTTTAATTACATCTTCAAAACATTCAAAACATTTGTAATATCACTTTGTGTGTGTCATGCATCACTCCCCGTCGGTCATTACTCAATAAAATGTATGATTTAGACACTCTTCTGCTCTAACTCCTTGATCAGTCACTTGCACTCTTTCCTCCATTACATTTCCTACATTGCAAAGTCTAAACTATGAGCCTAAAGCTCAGTAAGAAGCATAACTATAAAATGCAATGCATGAGTATGCTATGTTGTTAAAATAATGCACAATTTCATTCACGTTTCTTAAGTTTGATATCTTCTTTATCTTTGGAAATATTACAGGATCTCAAGAACACAACTTCTACTGATCTTGGGCCTAGGCCCACTTACTTACCACTTGGACTGCTCAGGCCTGTAATAACCATTTACTTTACTGTTATGTTTTTCATGTTCTTAACTCATCGGAGACGAAACATAATTGGTGTCTCATACCACCAATGATATCTCGTTTACCTCAAACTACCTTTTAAAACCATGCATGAAAATAGTTCGTAGACATTTTGTAAAACTATGATGCATGACCATGTGACTATGAAAACATCACTTAAATCACATCACATAACATGAAAATAAGCATACATCACCAACATGTCATGAAAACAAACATGCAACACGCATCACACATAATCCTAATCTTTGCAATGTAGTCCCACTTAAGGGCCAAACCATCTTAATGCAAACTTACCTTAGCTTTTTTCTTGAATCAATCCACTTGAGTCCCTTTTTAATCCAATAAATGACCTAAACTTATAAATCATATAAGGAACAGAAATTGCATAAAGTCTTAACTTTTTGTTCTAACTTCAATGACTATAACTTCCTCGATAATGATCTATTCCTGATGATTAAGGTGTCAAACGTTTCCATAAAGAGTCTACTATAACTTCTTAGAAGACACTAAATTCAGAAAACTAAAGCATGTTGACTTATGTGGACAAAACAGAGGGCATTCACCGTTTGAACCCCGATTCGGTCGACCCATCCTATAAGGGGTCGACCCATGTCGAAAAAACAGAGATCGTGTGTTTTTAATTTCAGCATTGGTCAACCCAACCTATAAGGGGTCGACCCATGTTGACAAAACAGAGAGCTTGCTTTTTTAAATTTGAGAATCAGTCGACCAAACCTATAAGGGGTCGACCGCAGCTCCCCAGTTTTTGTACACTGACTTGCGATGTCCATAACTTTTTATACATAGCTTTTAATTGAGTGATTCTAAGGGCTATAAATCACTCTGAAAGTATAATTTAACTCTTATGAAGGACATAAACTCCAATTCGTAACACATATTGACAAAATCTCCAGAACCCTAACTTTTTACATAATTGACTTATTTCACAGCAATTAACATGAAATCATTCATATTTATCCACCAATCCAACCAATACAATCATTTGATCATTACTGAACTTAAAAGAACTTAAGAGGATAGAAAATATTACCTTGAACTTCAGTTCCCATGAGAGCTTTAGAGTTTCCTACCTCGCCTCTCTTGAGATATCTCACTTTCTCACTATTTTCTCTAACAAAACTTCTTTTCTTTCTCAATCTCCCTCTCCCTTATCAATACGTGAGAGCTCTGAGTAAATAGGGAGAAGGAACCATGCTAGTAGAGGGATGGCAGACCATGCCTTCTTATCTCCTTAATTAAACAAAAATCAACCTTTCCTTTAAGTCCACCAATGAAAACTCTACATGTTTTGGTTGAATTTTTAACTCAAATTGGGGAAGGAGTTCTTTGTGTCGACCACTCGATCTTTGTGTCAACCGAAGGAAGTTTCCGAGAGTGAGTTTTGTCGACCCCTCTTAAATCCTGGGGTCGACCTAAAATATTCAATTGTCTCGACCCCTCCTAAATCTTGGGGTCGACCTAAAGTACACAATTGTGTCGACCCCTCCTCAATCCTGGGGTCGACCGAAAGTATTCATTGTGTTGACCCCTCCTTAATCTTGGGGTAGACCGAAAGTTCCAATTGTGTATACCCCTCCTAACTCGTGGGTTGACCGGTAAACAAAGTGTCGACCGCTAATTCATAGCGGTCGACCGGAAATCACTTATTTCCTTCATCACTTTCGACCTACTAATTTACTAATATCCAAAATACCTTAACACTCTAATATTCATGAAATATTCATAAAAATAATCTTAAACATTTCCCTCTTAAAATAAAAAATTCTTAAAATAAAATGAGGGTTGTTACATTTAGAATTCTAGGGTTTTAGGGTTCTAGGATTCTAGGGTTGTAGGCTTTCTAGGGATCTATGAGTTTTTAAAGTTTTATTGTTCTATGGTTTCTAAAGTTTCTATGGTTTCTATGGTTATAAGGTTTCTAGGGTTTCCTAGGTTTCTAGGATTCTAGAGTTCTATGGTTTCTAGGGTCTTAGGGTTTCTAGGGTTTCTATTGTCTCTACGGTACTAGGATTTTAGGGTTTCAAGTATTCTAGAGTTATAGGGCTTATAGCATTCTAGGGTTTCTAGGGTTTAGCTTTTTTAAGGTGTTAGCTTTCCATGGTTTCTAGGGTTCTAGGGTTTCTTTGGTTCTAGGGTTCCTAGGGTTCTAGCGTTTCTAGTGTTTCTAGGATTTCTAGGGTTCTAAGGTTCTGAGTTTCTAGGGTTTCTTTGGTTCTATGGTTTCTATTGATTCTAGGGTTCTAGAATTTTAAGGGTTTCTAGGATTTCTAGAATTCTAGGGTTTCTCGTATTCTAGTCTTCTATGGTTTCTTTGTTTTCTAGCGTTTTAGTGTTTTTATTGTTCTGTGGTTTGTAGGCTTTCTAGGTGTTCTAGGATTTCTAGGGCTCTAGCTTTTTTAGGGCTCTAGGGTTTCTACGGTTTTAGGGGTTTTAGGATTTTAGGGTTTCTAGGGTTCTAGGATTTTTGGAATTTAGCTTTTCTAGGGTTCTAGTGTAACGCCTTGTAGCGTACTGTTTCGTAAACTTTGCTTTTTCATAAAAGATGATATTTTTTTTCGTTTACGATCATGCATTTGTAAAATGTAGCAGCGGAAGACTTTGAAACACATTTATAATTTAAATCTCTTTTGGAGGAATACATGATTGTATGATCGTTCTAAAATACATTAAAATAAAAATCCTCGCGTCGTTGCTTAGACAACATCGTTCTAATAGCCACGTAGCCACAGTCATGGGAGCACTTTGTTAACTGACTGTTAGCATCACCTACACCACAAAGTTCATCTATGAGCCTAGTGCTCAGTAAGTAAAGTATGAAATGTAGGAATGCAAACATGATAAGAATTTGTAAAATATTTTCTTTTCTTTTCATTTGGGGTCTTCCTTTACTTTAATTTCCATGCATCCTTATCATTGGGGCTTCCTCGCAAGGAACGAGAGACCACAAACTTGAGTCCACCTAAGGCGACCAACAACTCAATTCCAAGGGTTGAGAGACCACAAAGTTGAATCCACCTAAGGGTACAGCGAACTCGAACCCCTTCCCAATGACATTTACTTAACTTTCTCTTTCTTTCTTTTATCTTCATGTTTCGTTGGTTATTCGAGCTCAACCCGAATGAACCATTTTCATATTCTGTTTCATATTCTTGTGCCTCCACGTTGACTGCCAAAAGCTTGCTGACCAAAAGTAGTGCTCCCAAATGTTGGAGTTGTAGATTGAGCCCCTACACAACAACTCACATAAATTTAAGAGATTATTCAACGCAAAATATGAGAGACTACCTCAGAAAAAAACATAATAATTCATCACATAGAAAATATCAATGCCAATAACTTTTCATAAGTTACATTAGCTTAACTACTTAACAATTGCTAGGGGCATATACTTATTCCATTTTGACATAAACCAAATCTTTGTGATATTAACATAATTGCAACATGTTATCTAAAAACATGACATTCATAAATCAATCATACTTATTTCTTCAAAAATATCTTTGAGCTAATTACGATCATTCAACATACTCTATCTCATCATTAGACAATTCATGTCATAACAAACAAGCATAACCTAACACTTCAGGGTGTAGGCCCAAGGAGGCAAAACACAAACATAACATTACTGACCTTAGGTCTTTAGCAATTAGGAAACACATAATCAATACCTTTTAATCACTTCACGACCTATAAATAAAACAACTATTAATCGTAACCCAAAATACTATTCCCTATTTTGCAGCAATTTCAAAGTATCATAACTTATTATATACAACTCTAAATGTCTTCATTTTAGAGTACAAATCTTTGCCAAGGTGTCTATTTGCACGTGGCAAAAGGCGATGGCCAGTGGATTAGTCTAACTTAAGTTTTGAATACAAAACGCAAAACTTGTTAAATTTTCCAGTTTTTAACCACTTTTGTACAACATGGACAAATATGAACTAATTTATTTATCTTTCATATATATATCCACACCTAAGCAACTATAATATGATTATATATCATTTTTACAGAACAATACACCATAACCTCCGAGTTTCGTGCTCTCAATATAGCTAATCGTCATACCATCAATAAATTCTCTAAAAACCACAATTATTCTTTACCTATCCTATCCTTAACCAAGATTAATATAATCCATGCATAACATAAATATTACCTCATCATTCTTAGCTCAATAGATTCCTCTTGATGAGATGAACATTCCTTATTAAGGTCTTGGATACCAATTCTCCCCTTTTTCCCTTCAATTTTCTACTTTCTCCCCTCTTTTAGATAGATTTGAGGATGACTTTACATTTTAATCCAACTTATGCTATTATGTTTACTATTTTATCTTTCTTTATCCATTTAATTGCTAAAATACCTTAATTATTGTCTTGCAAACATACTTAGCAATCTTGATTAGTACTAAGCTAATGCTTAAGATTTACTTAATTAATTATGATTGGTAAACCTTAATTACCCTTCAATAACTCACAAATTACATCTTAATCATAATTAGTCACTAATCTAATTAGTGAAATGTGGCAATTTCTTATTGCTTTACTACTTTAAATTATAAAATCAGAATTTACATCTAATAATATTCTTTGATTAAACTTTATTCAAATTATATAATTGATTAAGGAATAAATGTAAGGTGGAGGTGACATATTCTTAAAACATCAAGTGTAATTTCACCCACCTATCAAGTTTATTCTAATTGTCTAACCTAGCTTTTTCATCCTTTGCATTTCATTATTTATCTTAATTTACCTAAAAAGTAAGCCAATTTATTTTTCGGTATTACATCTAGGGTTTATGGTTCTAAGATTCTAGTGTTCTATGCTTTCTAAGGTTTTTAGCATTTCTAGAGTTTCTAGGGTTCTAGGGTTTCTAAGGCTTTTAAGGTTCTTAGGTTCTAATGTTTTAGGGTTTCTATGATTTTGAGGGTTCTAGCTTTTTTTAAGGGTTCTAGCATTTTAAGATTCTAGAGTTCTTGGATTTTCTAGGGTTTTAAGGTTTCTAGGATTCTTGAGTTTGTAGGGTTCTAGGGTTTCTAGGGTTCTAGGGTTTCTAGGGTTCTAGGATTTCAAGAGTTCTGGGGTTGTAAATGTACTAGGGTTGTAAGAATCTAGTTTTAGGGTTTTTCGTGATCTAGGGTTCTTGGAATTTTAAAGTTCCACAGTTTTTAGGGTTTATAGGGTTTCCTAGGGTTCTAGGATTCTAGAGTTCAATGGTTTCTAGTGTTTTAGGGTTCCTAGAGTTCTAGGGTTTCTAGTGTTTTAGGGTTCCTAGAGTTCTATGGTTTCTAGGGTTCTAGGGTTTCTTAGGGTTTTATGGTTTTAGGGTTCTATGCTTATAGGGTTATATGGTTTCTGTGGTTTCTAGGGTTCTAGGGCTTCTAGGCTTGTAGGGTTTTTAGTGTTCTAGCTTTTTTGATGTTTTAGCATTTCTAGGGTTTTAGTATTCTAGAGTTTTAGGGTTTCTAGTGTTTTAGGGTTTCTAGGGTTCTTGGGTTTCTAGGGTTCTTGTTTTTTTAGGGTCTCTAGTGTTTTAGGGTTCTAGGATTCTAGGGTTTCCAGTGTCATAGGGTTCTAAAGGTTTTTAAAGTTCTATGGTTTCTAGGGTTTTAGCTTTTCTAGGGTTCTAGGTTCCTAGGATTATAGGGTTGTAGGGTTTCTATGCTACTTGGGTTTCTAGGGTTCTAGGGTTTCTATGGTTTCTAGGGATTCTAGGGTTTTTATAGTTCTAGGAGTATATGGTTCTAGGGTTATAGGGTTTCTATGGTTTCTAGGGTTCTAAGATTTCCATGGTTATAGGGTTATAGGGTTTCTATGGTTTCTAGGGTTCTAAGATTGGGTTTTATAATTTCTAGGGTCCTAGGAGTTGTAGGGTTTTGAGGATTTTTGCTTTTTTAGAGTTTTAGGGTTTATAGGGTTCTAAGATCCCAATTTCTAGGGTTTCTAGGGTTGTATGGTTTCTAGGGTTGTAGAGTTTATGGGGTTGTACGTTTTTTAGGGTTCTAATGTTTTGACTGTTACACATCCCATTTTTTTTATATAAAAAAAATACTGAAAAGCCGTGGTAAAATTGTTTTCTTTTCCTTGAAATCATTAATTTGTATAAATCATTTTCTTGAAAACACAGACGAAGTCATTAAATAAATAGCAAACTCATTGTTACTATAATTCAAAACGCATTTCCAAAATGTGCTTATTCATACATAGGGTTAGTTTACATATGTAATTAACATTTCACAAAACACATCTTAAAACATACTACTTTCAAAATACATCAAAACTTCTTTCTTTCGTTCATTCTCACGGGTCGTCACTTAACAGTGCATCACATCATGTGGTGAAAACTAAGTTCTTCACCTTCGTTTTCATCACCTATATCACAAAGCTTATTCTAATGAGCTTAAGGCCCAGTAAGAAATCGTATAAAGTGACATGCATAACATGAACGTGGTTTTGTAAAACATGCATATTCATTTCGTTCTTTATTGCGTTATTCTTGCTTATCGATCCGGTTTTCCACCTCGTGCTTCTACCCAGTCCTCGTGACCGAGCTTTCCACCTCGTGGTTCTACAAGTCATTTACATATTCGGCATTCCACCTCGTGGTTCTACTTGGTCCTCATGACCGAGCTTTGAACCTCGTGTTTCTACCTTATTCATTCGTTACGTACATTCATGCATAGAACTTTGAGGATTTTCAGAAAGAGAGTTAGCACCAACAAGTTCCTTCTATCCCACCCTCGCCATTCGGTTGGGTGACATTTGAAAACATGCATGGAAAATTTTTTTGTTCTTTTCGTAAGACATAATGCATGAAAATGGCATACGTGGACAACGTGACATTCATAACATAAACATAAAGCATGCATAAAACATCTCCCAATAAACATAAACAAACATCTCCAAATGAAGATAATTGTTATCTCTTAAGCATACTTAACATAAACTCACTTCATTACTTTACTTAAACCTAGCAACCATCAAACCATGTCAAACAAATACAAATCAAACCCAAACACTTGGGCTGGTGCACGGTGCGATACACCCCAAATAGAGTATTCTTATTCTACTTATTCATAATCGTAACCAATTTGCGTTCACTTTTATTTGTTTCTAATTATACAACCTTAATCCTACTCTCTGTGATGTAGTCCCTGAAGGGCCAAAGACATCCAAGATTCACTTACTTGGATTCCAAACTGCAAAATACTCCTTATTTGCTTCACTTTCTTTACTTATTCCAAACAACCTTAACATCACAAATATACTTACATTAGAATTTCCCGAATTTATCCTATTTTTCTCCCAAATTACAACAGTCATAACTTAAGTTATCAAACTCCAATTCTTATGAATAAGTAACCGAAATCACCCTTAAGGTGTCTACTGTAATTCATTAGCTGACTTTAGTTAATGACTTCCACCCTTAAGTAACCGAAAACATTCCACCTGGTAGTTCTACCAGTCATTTACATGTTCGACTTTCCACCTCGTGGTTCTACTTGGTTTTCTTGACCTAGCTTTCCACCTCGTGGTTCTACCTTATTCATTCGTTACATACATTCATGCATAGAACTTTGAAAATTTTCAGAATGAGAGTTAGCACCAACAGGTTCCTCCCATCCCAGCCTCGCCATTCGGTTGGGTGACATTTGAAAACATGCATGGAAAACATTTTCGTTCTTTTCGTAAGACATAATGCATGAAAATGGCATACGTGCACAACGTGACATTCATAACATAAACATAAAGCATGCATAAAACATCTCCCAATCAACATAAACAAACATCTCCAAATGAAGATAATTGTTATCTCTTAAGCATACTTAACATAAACTCACTTCATTACTTTACTTAAACCTAGCAACCATCAAACCATGTCAAACAAATACAAATCAAACCCAAACACTTGGGCTGGTGCACGGTGCGATACACCCCAAATAGAGTATTCTTATTCTACTTATTCATAATCGTAACCAATTTGCGTTCACTTTTATTTGTTTCTAATTATACAACCTTAATCCTACTCTCTGTGATGTAGTCCCTGAAGGGCCAAAGACATCCAAGATTCACTTACTTGGATTCCAAACTGCAAAATACTCCTTATTTCCTTCACTTTCTTTACTTGATTCCAAACAACCTTAACATCACAAATATACTTACATTAGAATTATCCGAATTTATCCTATTTTTCTCCCAAATTACAACAGTCATAACTTAAGTTATCAAACTCCAATTATTATGAATAAGTAACCAAAATCACCCTTAAGGTGTCTACTGTAATTCATCAGCTGACTTTAAATTCAATTTCTTAATCAACAGTCTTATAAAATCCGTATCTTTAAAATCGGACATATTAATCCTGCTTTTGTATGGTCATGGTAACACCTTTTTTTCCATGCCATTTCAAAACCATACTCGAAAAACATACTCGAACTCTTATAACTTCAATATAGGGTATAGAAAAACACTTAAATCGACCAATGTCATACCTTAGCCCTAAGTTCGTGCTCATCTTTCTTGTTATTTAAACTCACAAAACACACTCGATTTGCACCTCTCACACTAAACTTTCAACTTCAGCTTCAACCTTATGTTTCCCTTCATACGAAACTTGATAGAATTTAGGGATAGTAATGAGAATTTCGTGCATCAAATTTTAGGTGAAGGTGAAGAGGTAAACATGAGGTGAAGAGGCAAGCATGAGGTGGAGATGCAAGCATGAGGTGGAGAGGCAAGCATGAGGTGGCTTCACCAAATTTTCTCCTCCAACACTTAACCACTTGTCACATACTCTAACCTTTTTATTTCTTTAAGCATTCGTTTCAAAGGCATATTTTAACACACTACGAACAATACTTCGTGATGCACTAATCAAGATTTAACAACGTAATTTATATTTTTAATAACTAAAGTTCTTAAATGGCTCAGGTGTTACATTGAGGGTTCAAGGGTTTCTTGCGTTCAAGGGAATGTAAGGTTCTATTTTTTTTGTGGGCCTCCTTTATCGAGTGATTTCTTTCATGTCTTGTTGTGTCTCCCAAGTGGGCCTCCTCTATCGAGTGATTTCTCCTAGTACTTTGACTAAGGGGATTTGCTTGTTCCTTAGCTCTTTGATCTTTGAGTTTAATATCTTAACTGGTTGTTCTTCATAAGTCTGAGCTAGATTTACCTCAATGGAACTCGGTTTGATTTGTAACGGCCCGATTCCCGAGTCGTCGCTTACTTGCTTCTTTTCTTACTCACTTTCTTACGTTACTGACGACCCAAGAACCGGTCCGTTACTGGGTTCTTACTTACTTACATTATTTTCTTACATTGGTGGAAAACTTGTTACTTTAATTTCTAAAAAACTATCTTTAGTTTATAAAATAGTTTACAAGGAAAACCGTCGAAAAATAAAAACATACATTTGAATTCCACCTTTAAAATTTAATATAAAATCCATAAGCATTTGCTTACTTAAAATATACGGCGGAAGACAATTACTTCAACTTAAAATACATTCCTTTAATAATGTAAACTTACAGCGGAAGAATATAGTTCAAAATACATTCATTTCAAAAGCTTTGTAATCCATCACTACAAAATAAGGGTATACATTTTAATTACATCTTCAAAACATTTAAAAAATTTTATATTATAACTGTGAGTGTGTGTGTCATGCGTCACTCCCCGTCGGTCGTCACTCAATAAACTGTATCATTTGTACACTCTTTGTAACGACCCTCATTTTATGTTAATAATTTATGAATT
>QAOC01024330.1:4112-29343 GCA_003255005.1 Begonia fuchsioides
TATTTCTTCCACTCTTTCCCGGAATAGGATCAACACAATTGGTGCAACTTGAAGTAACTCCCGGGAGAGCTCCTTTTTGTTAATGAACAGCACCTTTTTGGAGGAGTTCTCCCTTTTCATTCTCTCATCTCTAGCTATGTCTTCGGGTGCTAGAGGTGCAAGCTTGATGTTCCGGTTTTCCCACTTGAATGAATACTCATTGGATAAACCATCATGCATGGCGTGCCGATCAAATTGCCATGGTCTCCCGAGAAGAATGTGGCTTGCATCCATAGGCAATATATCACAAAACACAACATCCTTGTAACTTCCAATGGAGAACTCCACTCTTGTGCGCTTAGTTACCTTAAGGTCCCCATCATCATTCAACCATCGGAGCCTATAAGGAGTGGGATGATCCTCGGTTTTAAGCCCCAATTTTTCTACTAGCTCGGTGGAGGCTATATTTGTACAACTTCCACCATCAATGATTAAGGAGCATACTTTATCTTTGATCAAGCACCGGCTGTGAAATATGTTCTCTCTTTGGATAGAATCGGGTCGGCCATTTGTAGTGAGGGTTCTTCGAATCACCATTAAGAGGGGGCCCTCTTGTGCTCGACAAATTTCTTCCTTCGGTTTAGCCACTAAGTCTTCCTCTTCCTCCATGGGTTCATCTTCACTTACAATCTCTCCACTACTTTCAATAAGCACCATCACTCTCTTATTAGGACATTGAGCAGCAATATGTTCTAATCCAAGACATTTAAAGCACTTTATCTCTCTTGACCGTGGCTTGCTAGCATCTTCAATCGGTTTGGGAACAATGTCCTTTTTTTGTGTCCACGGCTTTGGTTGATAAGTCTTGTCTTCCTGCCTTGGAGGTGGTTTGTAAGGGGTGTTAAAAACCGGAGCTGGCCGTGAGATAATTTTCTTACCCTTTCTCTTGTTTTGTCTTTCCACCCGTAGGGCCAATTGGATGGCTGCATCCATGGAGTCCACAATTTGCAGCTCCACCACATCACCAATGTCTTTATGCAGCCCTCTTAGAAACCTTGCTAGGATTTGTTCCTCCGGTTCTTCAAGATCACAACGGATCCGTAAGGTTTCAAAGTCCATTAAATACTCTTCAACCGAGAGGCTTCCTTGCTTCAAATTTTGGAGTTGAAAAAACAATTCTTGTCTATAATGGCTAGGTACAAATCTCCTTTTCATAATCATTTTCATGGCTCTCCAAGTCTAATTTCCTCCTCACGGTCACGCCTCCTTTGAGACCTCAAGCTGTCCCACCATAAGCTAGCATACCCGTGAAGTTCCAAGGCCACTAGTTGTAATTTAGAGTTCTCCGAATAGTTATAACACTCAAAAACCTTATCCACCTTATCTACCCAAGTCAGAAATTAGTCTCCATCACAAGAGCCATTAAAAGGTGGAATGCTCACCTTTAAATGCCGTAAGTCATCCTCACGGGGTTGTCTATCTCGTGGCTCAAATTCATCCTCCGAGTCTTCCAAATCATATAGCCGACCTCGAGCACCTCCGGCTCTTCTTCCGGGAGTAACCGGGGGAGGCGGTCTAGGAGGATTTGGAGGCGCCATTCTTTGCAAGAGCATGTCCAATCTTCGGTTAATGCCATCTATTTGACTCTGAAAATCGTGCTCACGTTCTTGGGATGATGCTAGGGGTGGAGGTGGTTCACTTGTTGATGAGAGGTCTCGGCTAGGTTGCAAAACCGCCCCACTTCTAGTGGTCATGCCACCACTTTTATGTGCCATAAAAGATTAGGGAATTGGAGGGCTTAAGGGTAAGGAAAAAAGGAAAGAAGAGTTGTTCTCTGATACCAAATTACACGCTCCAAGATGCGGAGGTGTCGGGAAGAGAGGAGATGGCAACAAACTGCCGAGAGAAAGAAAGGTAGGCAGCAACAGGGGATTGGAGCAAGGAGAACTCCAAACGCATACAGGGGCTTTAGCTAGAAATTGGAGGACTTAAAACTTTGAGAGTGGGCTAAGTTTGACCAAATTTACAGCTTAAAACACGTGCGAATCAATAAAATACACGGAGGCAAAGTTAGGTGCACAAACAGACAAAGCTGAAAGAAACAGTGCAGGGGTGTTGGGAAGACTTCTGTACAACTTCCAATTCAGGGAGTCTGGGAGGGTGGAAATTGGCAGAACTTACATTCAACTAAGTGGGAAGAAATTGCAAGTGGTTTGAGGGAAAAATCACGGATAGATTGGAAGATATGCAGGATAGAAAATTGATGGACAGAACTGCCCGATTTCAGGAATTCGGGTAGAAGGCAGTGGAAAAAACATGCATAACTCTTGATGGGGAGGGGCTGTGGCTAAACGTAAAGAACAGTTATTTCAAGCCATGAAAGAGGAACTCACAGCCATAAAATTAGGGACTTTTGTTCACGGAAAACAGAAATGGCACGAATTGGACTTTTGTTGCACAAATTCACTCGGGTATGCACCAAAAACAGCAACCAACAACAAAGACAAACACAAATGCAAACAACAAATGGAGGAAGGCTATGGGATTTCCAAGCTCACTTTTGTTCCTAAACAAGTGAGGAAGGAGGTTGGAATAAGGTTTAGTGATCCTAGCTAATCACCAACACCAAGACAAACAAAGAAGATTGGATATTACTCACCAAAATCCCTTGAAGCCGTGAGAAAAGAGGGTTTGAGAGCTTCAAGCTTCTGCAAATTTTCCAATACTTTTCTATCTTCCAAATGCTGAGAAAGGAAGGGTAAAAACCCTCCTTCCCACGAGCTACAAAAGGTGAATGATTATCACCCATAACCCTAAGTGCTAAACCAACAACAAGGTATGGCAAATTGGGGCCCACCCTTGACTTCCATCACCAACAAGAGTGATGGTCACTAAGGTAAGGTTAAAACCATTCCCTAAGGCTTCCTAAGGATCTCCCACTTGCAGCCACGTAATTAGTTTACAACAAAAAGAAAGAGAAGGAGCTTGCATGGTTTTCACGTGAACCATGCAAGATATTATACAACCGGGTTTTCTTTCTTCAAAAGAATTAAAACGTGGACTTCTCCCATGCTCTCCCATCCTTAGACTTGTCCTTGTACTTGCTGCATGAATGGATCATCTTCTTTAAGAATAACTTGGAGTTCCACGTGAGTTGTTGCTTGGTCTTTGTCTTGGTAAGATAGGCTATGAACTTCGGACTCTAAGTTCTCCTCTTCAATCTCCCAATGTATGCAATGCTTGGGAAGTTCTTTATCAAGAGAGGAGGGCATGTCTAGGAGGCCCTTTAGTGGCGATGAATCTCCTGCAAAATTAGCAAACATGTTAGATAATTGTCTTGCCCGGCTTCGGGTGGTCGCACCCTCTGGTGGATGGCGGTTCCCGGGCACATCAAAGAAGCAACATGAAGTCGATCACGCTTCTACAAGTTACAAAAGCTTCACTTATGTCGACCGACCAATCATGTGTCGACCGCATACATGTCGAGAGGCCATATCTATGTCGATCGAAGCTTTTCCCAACGGCAACTCACTAAAACTTATGTCGACCGATCAAAAGATATGTCGACCGATCAAGAGCATAAAGAAGAGATAACTCCCAACGGCTATTTCTGAATGTGTCTAAACGACTATATCTATGTCGACATTTCCTGTACTTATGTCGACCGATCCAGCCTGCGCAGAACGAAATCTATAAATAGCTGCTGAGATGCCGATTGAAAAGAAGAGGATTTCGGGAGAGCAAAAAGAAAGCCGAATTGCTGCCAATTTTTAGAGAATCATTTCATTCTCTCAATCTTTGTATTTCTATCTTGAATATTCACTTGGTGATTGAGAGAGTTGGTTAGTAACCGTAATCCTAGTATTATACTCTGTGAGTGAGCGAAATTTGTAAGAGGGGTGACGCCTCTCCTAAAGAAGAGTCGCTGTAAAGGTTTGATTGACACCCGTAAGTCAATCGGAGTGAGCTTAAAGAATTGAGCGGGAAGAATCTTCAAGGAGGTACCTTGGAGCGCGGANTAAATGTTTATCTAATATGTTTTCTAATTTTGTAGCTCCTTATTCCATTGAAGAATTCAACATTGGTCGGCTCCAAGCCTTCACCAAATTGGAGTCAAACCTAGGCCCAAGAGCCATTTGAAGGAAATGAGAAATTAGAGGACAACCAAGGTGGATATGGAGCAGCCAAATCCTTCCCTTTTGAAGTCAAGCCATGACCCAAGGGAGAATGTTCCCTTGAAGGAGAGAGAATGTTCCCTTGGAAAAATTAAATGTAACACTTAGATTTAGGGTTTACTTTTTGCACAAAACTTTATATTTTGTTCATGGCCATTTGAGGCTATTTTAGGGCGCCAACTTGGATGCCTTTTGGTGAAGATGGGACCACATGCTAGTGGTCCAAGCAACAAAACATGGGAACCACATTTGGATCCGACACAATTAGACCTCCGATGCTTTCTCAGCCATTTTGACAGCCGTCCTCAACTCAAATAAAAATGATGTCTTATAAGAAATGTAGCCAACTTCACAAGCTTTCCAGAGAGTGGTATAACATCAAAATTGGACACCTTTTTTCTAGTCAACTGAAGAAAACTACAAAGAGTCCAGTGTAAGAAAGCTACCCAGTAAACAACTTAATGTGTTTCATGGGTAAGCCGTTAGTTTCATGGGTTTTCGTTGGTCTCATGAGATTTGTTTCGGCTTGTTTCTCTCTCTATCACCTGGGAGGAGGATAATCTCCAAGGTGAACGTTGGAGACAAGCTTTGGGGACCATTGTACTTTGTCCGTCCAAATCGGGTAGGTTTTAGGTGATGGTCCTTCCCCTTGCCTTTTTTGTTTTGTGCCAAATCGGGTAAGTTGTGTTTTGACCGTCCGATTAGCCCCTCTCTCTCAGATTTTTGAAGGAGTTTTAAGTCATATTTGGAGGCACTTTTGAGGAGTTTTTTTGGTAAATGAAAATCGTGTTTCTTGCATAATTCCTTAGCTGTGTTTTCCGACACCCAAGACTCGGCCCTCCAGTGAGTAATATCCGGCGACTTCCGAGAGTTCTCTCCTTAGTGTTGGCTTACCTTCCGAGCTAGTGTTAGCTAAGTTGTGCTGCATATCTCCAGCCACGCCCCGTGGTCTCTAGGGTGAGTGTGCAATCCATAAGTGAGATGCCACAGATTGGCATGCCAAGTGGAGCAATCACCCGAGCCCGAGCTTGGAATTTTTCTAATATGTTTGTTAATTTCGCAGGAAAATTAATTGAAGAATTATACACTTCTAAGCCAACTTTGGAGGATCAAACAAGGCCAAAACACATGATAATTTGGCGTGGAGAAAAGGTGGATTTTAAACCAGAAAACGAGAGCTCTGAAATCAAGCCCAAACCCGAACCCGATTGAAGTATCACGTTGCATGGCGAGTTGGAGTCCCATGCAAAAGTCATCAAGGGTTCCACAACTCAACTCACCAGCATTTACATGGATTGAAGGAATTTTATCGCATTTTTAGCTTAATTTTTACGTGAATTTTACGTTGGATATTTGGAGAACCCGAGAGGGTTTCTCGGCAAGGTTTTATTTTGTTTATTTTTGCATGCTTGCATGGGGTTTTGCATGAGGAAATTTTTGGCTAAGAGAAGGGTATTTTGGGCCAATAAAGAAGGGAAAATTGGGTGAGGAGATTCAAGATCACGTGGCTTTCACATTCTTGCAATCTCATTGGTCAAATTTTACCTCCTTAATTTCAATTTCCAACAGGCAAGTTGGGCCAATTTTCCCTCCCTTTTTCCCACTCTTCTCAGCAGATAAAACTTCCCACATTGCGTGATTGTAAGGGTAATTTGGAATTTGAATTTTAGTAGCTTTCCAGCTCTCCCTTCATTGGGCAATTTCCACTCTCAGCCGGTAGCCGGAAATTCCTCCGGCCACCATGGGTTCTTTAAGGGTTCCCTCCTCCGAGCTGGGGTTCTCTTTTTGCTTCAAAGTCTCCAGCCTTCCTCAAGGACATAGGGTGAGCTTGAAGTCCATAAGCTCCTTCCATCGTTGATTTCGTTTGATATTCCTTTTCTTCCGCCGGTTGTCAATTTCCGGCCACCGCTGAGCATTGTTACTGTTCCATTACATTTCGACCGATCCATCCACGTGATTTCCTTCATTTTTGGAGGACTATCACTTATCGTCTTCCCGGAGTTCCACTAACAATTTCAGCTTGTAACTCGATCTTATCGTTGAGTTATCGCCGTCCAAATTCCAGTCCTGATTCTGGAATTATCGGATTATCATTTTCTATATATCCTAATTTGTTTCTCCCACTTCCTAAATCTAAACCCCCTTCATTCCGCGTCATTTGGTATCAGAGCCATAAATCCCTCCCCACCTTCCTCTTTATCTCTGTTTTTGTGTGATTTTAAGTTTGAAGGATGACCACAAGGAGTGAGTGTGCAATCCATTTAGTGTTGCATATCTCCAGCCACGCCCCGTGGTCTCTAGGGTGAGTGTGCAATCCATAAGCTCTTCCTCCATCCCGGTTCTTTCCCCAAGTTTCTGATCATCCCACCTTTCCAGTTTTTCGGCAAGCTCTTTGAGCAGCCCCCACTGCCCTCTGCATAACATCTGATTCCCTTGAGTTTTAACCCTCATTTTTGGAGGATAAATTCTTCTTTCATCTATCAACAAACTCTTAAAATTTCAGCTTCAAACTACGTATGCAACTTGAGAAACGCCCCTTCTAACTTCACCCATTTTCTTGAACTTTCGGGTTTACCCCTCTTCAACCGAGAGTAGGTGATCTTTTCTTCCTCCACCTAACTTGAAACCTATCAGAGATCTCACTGCTCTAGAATATAGAACTCGTGACATATACTGATTTACTTAAAGGCAATAGAACCTACCATACGTCTTCATGATCTACTTACAAATTTATCATAGAGTAACCTTTGGAGGTCGAAGAACAACCCTTCACATCCATGAGTTTGTTCTTCATTAAAGGCAATTGCTTAGGAAGATTGTTGATCAAATGACATGTACACCTAAGAATACACTAAAAAGTTCTGCAGTGTTCTTTTACTGAATTTTTCACGTACATACTAACCGCACTTACTAAGTAAAAAAATCTGGTATGCAAGCTATAACATACATGAGAGATCTTATTGCACTAGAATATAGAACTCGTGATATATTTGATTTTATCATCTCATTGCTGGCATAATTTTGATGAAAGTTTAAAATGAGATGCTAAAGGAATACTAATAGATTTTGACTTGTTCGTATTGAACTTGCAAAAAACTTTCTAAATGTACCCCTTTTAACTTAGGTATAATTTACCAGCCTCTCAATTTCTCTGTATTTCCATACCAAGTATATTTTTGATAGTTGTTAAATCTTTCATCTCAAACTCATTGGTTAGATGCACTAAACCCATCTAATTTTAACTTTACCTTCAATTCCAATCAAGATGTTGTCAACGTATAAGAGCAGATAAATCAATAACTCATTTTCATTACCCTTAATATGTAGATGTTCTTCTTGAAATCTTGAGCAAGCATGAATGAATCGACCCTTTTACACCATTGCCTTAGCGATTATTTCAAACCATACAAGGAATTCTTCAAATAAAAAATGTAGTTCTTCCACCTTAATATACCTTCTTTTCTCTTGACAAACTCAATTGCAACGAACTGATTTTGTGTACTTTGGCACTTTATTCAAGTCCTACGTGTATTTCTTCTAAAGAGATTTTATCTCCTCTTGTATAGAAATCATTAATTTTTTAGACTCATTTGAACTCACTGTTACTTAATAATTGGTTCGTCCTTCAATAGAATCAATGCTTTCAACTATACTCAAAGCATAAGCAACTAAAATTGCCTCATTATATTTCTATGAAACTTTAATTTCCCTTCTTGACCTATTCCTAGAGATACAATACTCTCACAAAGTTATTGCTAGTGATTGAAACTGTAACGACCTGATTTCCGAGTCACCGCTTACTTGTTTTTCTTACTTACTTACTGACTTACTCACTTCGGCGACCCGAGAACCGGTCTATTACTTGCTTCTTGCTTGCTTACTTACTTAGGTGGAAAACTATTAAAACTTGTTTCTTTAATTTCTAAAAACTACTATCTTTAGTTTATCAAAACAGTTTACAAGGAAAACCGTCGAATAATAAAAACATACATTTGAATTCCTCCTTTAATCAAAATACATAAGCATTTAATAACTTAAAACATACAGCGGAAGACAATTACTTCAAAATACATTCATTTTATTTTCAAAACATTGATAATCCATCACACCAAAATAAGGGGATACATTTTAATTACATCATCAAAACATTCAAAATATTTTACAATATAAATTGTGTGTGTGTCATGCATCACTCTCCGTCGGTCATCACTCAATAAACTGTATCATTTGAACACCCCTCTGCTCTAACTTCTTGATCGGTCACATGCACCACTTCTTCCATTACATTCCCTACATTGCAAAGCCTAAACTATGAGCCTAAAGCTTAGTAAGAAGCATAACTATAAAATGCAATGCATGAGTATGCTATGTTGTTAAAACAATGCACAATTTCATTCACGTTTCTTACGTTTCATATCTTATTTATCTTTGGAAATATTACAGGATCTCAAGAACACTCCCTCCACCTACTTCAACTTCTACTGATCTTGGGCCTGGGCCCACTTACTTACTACTTGGAGTGCTCAGGCCCGTAATAACCATTTACTTTACTGTTCTGTTTTTATTCAAGTTCTTAATTCATCGGAGACGAAATATAATTAGCGTCTCATATCACCAATCATATCTCGTTTACCTCCAACTACGTTGTAAAACCATGCATGAAAATATTTCGTAGACATTTTGTAAAACTATGATGCATGACCATGTGACTATGAAAACATCACTTAAATCACATCACATAACATGAAAATAAGCATACATCACCAAACATGTCATGAAAACAAACATGCAGCACACATCAAACATACATCCTAATCTTTGCAATGTAGTCTCACTTAAGGGCCAAACAATCTTAATATTAACTTACCTTAGCTGATTTCTTGAATCAATCCACTTGAGCCCCTTTTTAATCCAATAAATGACCTAAATATATAAATCATATACGGATCAGAATTTGCATAAAGTCTTTACTTTCTATTCCAACTTCAAATTACTATAACTTCCTCGTTAATGATCCATTCCTGATGATTAAGGTGTCAAATTGTTTCTTAAGGATTCTACTATAACTTCTTAGGAGACACCAAATTCAGAAAACTAATGCATGTCGACTTAGGTGGACAAAAACAGAGGGCATTCACTGTTTGAACCCCGATTGGGTCGACCCAAACTGTAAGGGGTCAACTCATGTCGACCAAACAGAGAGCTTCCCTTTTTAAATTTGAGAATCGGTCGACCCAAACTATAAGGGGTCGACCCATGTCGAAAAAACAGAGAGCTTGCCTTTTTTAAATTTGAGAATCGGTCGACCCAAACTATAAGGGGTCGACCGCAGCTCTTCCGAGTTCTGTACGGTGACTTGCAACGTCCATAACTTTTTCTACATAGCTCCGAATCGAGTGATTCCAACGACTATAAATCTCTAAGAGTCTACTTTAACTCTTATGAAGGAAACAAACTCTAATTCTTACTACTTCTTGACTGAATATCCAGAACCGCTAACTTTGTTCATACTTAACTCTTTTCTTATCTCTTAGCCTGAAATCACTCGTTTTTATCCACCAATTCAAACAATACTATCATATTATCCTTACTGAACTTAGAAGAACTTAAGAGGACATAAAATATTACCTTGAACTTCAGTTTTCTTACTCTCTTCTCTCTCAAAATCTCCTTTCTTTCTTAACCTTACTCTTCTCTTGATCAACATGAGAACTTCAGAGAGGATAGGGAAAAGAAATCGTGATGGGATGGAAATGGCAGACCATGCCTTCTTATCTCTTAATTAAAAAAAATCAATCTTTCTTTTATATCCATCAATCAGGATTCTCCACGTTTTGGCTGACTTTTCAACTCAGATCCGGAATGTGTCGACCGCTTGTCCAATTGTGTCGACCGAAAGATTTCCTGAGGGTTATTTGTGTCGACCGCTCGTCCGTTGTGTCGACCGAAGGAAGTTCTCGAGAGCGACTTGTGTCGACCGCTCGGTCTTGGGGTCGACTGAAAGTGTTCCTGAGAGTGGCTTGTGTCGACCCCTCTTAAATCCTGGAGTCGACCTAAAGTAGTCAGTTGTGTCGACCCCTCCTAAATCCTGGGGTCGACCTAAAATACAGAATTGTGTCGACCCCTCTTCAATCGTGGGGTCGACCGAAACTGTTTATTGTGTCGACCCCTCTTCGATCCCGAGGTCGACCGAAAGTTCCAATTGTGTCGACCCTTCCTAAATTCTGGGGTCGACCGAAACTTACTTGAAGGTAATCTTTTAGTATATTTAACTCAACTTACTTCATTACTTTACATAAACCTAGCAACCATCAAACAATGGACTTCAAACAAACACCAATCAAACCCAAACACTTGGGTCGGTGCACGGTATGATACACCCCAAACAGAGTGTTCTTATTTTAATTATTCATAAAAAAAATCTTAAACGCTTTCGTCTTAAATCACAAATTCTTAAAATAAGGTGAGGGTTGTTATAGAAACGAACCATTATCACCTTAGATATCAAAATTGATCTGACCCAAAGACTCTAGTGACGATTTTGCTTCAATTTCAACTTCCAGTTTGCTACTCGACAAACTCTTGTTCTTATCAGACAAGACCTTAGGAGTTCAATTTTCAATCATATTAGCTTCATCAAATACTACGGTTATGCTGAAAATTGCTTTTTGGGATGCTGGACAACATAACTTGTATTCCTTGATGCAATACTCGATACCTATACCCAAAGAATATACACTTCTTGGACATGCACTCTGACTTCCCATTATCAGCATGGGAATATACAAAGTCCCAAAAATCCTCAAATTAAGTAATTAGCAAGAGTACATACCACACCCCAAATGGTTCTCATGATAAAATGGAGAATGATCTGACTCGAAATAGAATGGACCGTACAACCATTTTCGGATGAATCTAAATTTAATAAACGATAGAATAATTATTCATCGTAATTACTTAGGCTAATTTGAGACATTCAATTAACATTAATTAATAAAATTTAACAAGTTAAATCCATATTTTAAACCAACCATAGCACCAATCTTAAAATTTCAAAATAAGTTTGTTCGAAAAAAAAATAAAATTAAAAAGAAAGAATGGTTTCTTCTTTATCACTCCTAACCGAGTGACTAACGTCGTCCTAAATACTTTTTGAAACACATGTCCATTAGGGTGAGACTGCTACTCAGTTGGTAAATAATTTCATCTTTAATAATCAATAAATTAAAACAAAACTACTAAAAGAGCCTATAAGAGATTTTTGTAAACAATTTCCTAGAATATGCCATCACGTGCTCACTTCAAAACTAATACAAATTATTCAATTTAGTAAGTGACAAAATACTCCATTCGAAGGCATCAATCACGAAGACTCCAAATCATTGGCTTGTATTCATATTATAAATTCAAGAACAAATAAAGATTCTAATCCAAATATCAAAACAGATCCCACAAATTCTTTTCTCCAATCTCTTCATGTTCATCTTTTACATTTTATTGTAATGTGAATTTGCATAATTACAATTCCCATAAAAGTACATTTCAATTTATTATTTAAACACAAAACAGGTTGTGTTTCCTCATAAAATAGATTTACTTTGTTTTTGAAGCCTTACCAATCAGATTCAGACTTTTAACTTATCGTCATTTGGAGAGTCCCGTTTTCCAACCTAGAACATATCAAAGTCTACCCGGTGATTATACTTGTTGCCAATGCATAGTCCCTGCTCCAATCTAAACAAATTCTAATTCCACAATCAAAACAGATTCTTGTCTAAACATTTCGGCGATTATACTACAGTACCTAAACTCAATTAATAATATACCCGGAGGCAGAGGCTTTCTTATCAAAAAATGTCAGAAGCTGAGAACTTCCATCTTAGTTCTTAAGAGAAATTGAGCGTTCCATCTTATCATGTTGTCGCCAATGAACTATTAAAGGTTAAATCGGATCGGTGCATTGTTAATCGATGACAGAAGATTAACCCGTTGGAGGAATTTTGGTTGAACTGGAAAGTAAGATGATAAAATTTGAGAGGAGTCATGGGACTTTTACTTCACAAGCCAAAATCCTTTTAGGCTCCTCCTGATAAGAAACATCTTCTTAAATTTGTATTTCAATTCAAAAGATTACATGAGATGGGTCAAAGACATACTTCTTTGATATAGAGACGTGAAAAATATGTGCATCACTCGATTGAGGTGGTAAATTCAAACAATAATCCAACAAGCCAACTCAACTTTTTATCTAGAAAGTTCTAATATATCTTGGAGCCAATTTCACTTTACTCCAAGTAGAATAACAGCCTTATATGGTCTAACTTTCAAGAATACAAGATCTTCATGGTCAAATTCAACTTCTCTTCTTAATAGATCTCTGTATCTCTTCTAAATACTTTGAACCGTTCTTAGTCGCTCTTTAATAACAAGATTTTATTAGTAGTTTTTTTAATAATGTCAAGTACAAGAGTAATGTTCTCTTTAGATTAAGCCCAACAAAAAAAATCTGCATAGTCTTCCATATACTTCATAATGTGAAACTCCGATTCTCGTTTAATAACTATTGTTATAAACAAATTCCACCAGTGATAAGTGATTTATCTAGCTATCTTCAAAATATAAATACATGTTCTCAACATATCTTTGATCATCTCACTTGTGCGCTCAGATTGACCATCAGTTTGATGATGATATGTCATGCTAAGATTTAATTTTTACCTAATGCTCTTTGCAAGGTTGTCCAAAATTGAGAAGTAAATTTTATGTCTCGATTTGATACAACGCTAGAAAGAATGTCGTGTGGACGAACAATATTTTCTATATATGGCTTATAAAAAAAATCCATTCTTACTACAATAAAGATTCTACACCGTGTTTGGTAATCCAGTTACAAAATGTATATTAATTTTATCCTACTTCCACTTAAGGATAGACAAGTGTTGTAATATTAGGTACAACATAACTCAAATTGAGTCAAGATTCTACGTCGTGTTTGGTAATCCAATTACAAAATCTATATTAATTTTATCCTACTTCCACTTAAGGATAGACAAGTGTTGTAATATTTCTATTGGTCTTTGATGTTCAGTCTTTACTGGTTGACACACTTAACACTTTTATACATATTCAACAACATATTTCTTCAAATTTAAATTGACTCTTCAAATTGTGTTACATTTTCGTAGAAAGGATGTAAGGCAAATCATGATTTATGGTACTCAACAAGTATTGTTTGTCTTTCAAATCTGAAACTATCTCCTTGAACGTAGTCAAATGCTCTTCAATTGAAAAACCTTCAGCCAAATGTCGATAATATAATTGCTACTTTAAATGCAACTTGATCGTCAATGTTTTATACATACATAATTCTTTCAGCTTTACCCAAATCTCTACTGTAGATTTCTCCTTCAAAATATTGTGCAAGATGTTATTTGATAAATACAGTTGATTTAAAGATAACGTTTTTTTATCTCTTATTAACTTCTCCTCCTTGTTATAAGATGCTGACATTTTATCAAATACCTGCAACCCACTGTCCAATTCTATCTGGGCGAGTAAGTCTCACATTTTTACTTACCATCACTCGAATCTTTTATTTTGATCTTGAATTTAAATAATACTATGTAAAAGAGAGAAAATATATAAAAGAAATAAAATAGTACTCACTAAAGAAAAACTATAAAAGAATAAGAATATGAGATGCGATAGAATATATGAGAAATAATGGGGGTTTGGTTGAATAAAAAGAAGAAGATGAGAGGGCATCAAGTAAGGAAAACAAGAAAATGAGAGAGAAGCAAGGTATAGACGGACGAAATTTAGGATAAAGATAAGAAAATAAGAATAAAAATAGAAAAATAGAAAAATGGATCAATAGATATATTTTTTTAATGGTAAAATGACCATCACTTTTAGTGCCATGGATCAAATGACCACAAATTTAAAAAAAGGCCAATTTGACCATGACGGACGGCCGCACTCTACGGGGTGTCCTCTGCACTCTACGGGGGTGTCCTCTGCAGATGACTTGCATGTAGTTTTTTAATTTAAAAAAATATTTTACTAATAAAATGCTATTAGTATAATTTAAAATTTTTATTACATATAAGATAATATTTTAGAAAGTTTCATAAATTTACAATAATTGTATGATTTATTAATAGTTTTTCAAATATAGAAAATAAAAAAAAAAGATTAAAAATACATACATCAATAAACAATTTTACAATTACAAGATAAATTAGTACATAATTTTCTTTGAAGTTATGAAATGATCTTATAGAAAAATTTAATGAAAGAAATTATTAGTCGTAGTTATTGAAAAGATTGCGTGATTTTATCTTAAAATTTGAAAGGCTACAACTTTATGCTCGATTGACCAATTTGCACATATATCAATCAAAAGAGCTCGTCGCGATCTATGTGATAGCTAAATCCTGAAGCATTTAGACGGAGTGTAAATGGAACCTTCTATATTAAAAACTAATAAATTCTATAAATTAATCTCATAAGGGAGCAAAGAGGTTATCTTAATCTTATCTGGTGCAGCTTAAGAGCTTGGGGAAACATACATAACATCTGAGGGATGAGATAAGGTTGAATCGGAATGGTCAAAATGAGAAGCGAGATAGGAAGGACCGAAGGGTTGAGGACCTCAACTTGAGGAAATGAAAGGTGAAAAAAAATGTATTTATATTGGGAATATCAGACAATAAATTTGAAACATAACTTTTTAAATTCTTGTATATTAAATGAAAATATTAAATCTAAATTAATCCAGATCAATTAAAATTAAATAAATAATCAAACAATACATGATTTTAAATAGAAATGGCTTCCAGTGTTATTATGTTAGATTACATGATATTAGTATATCTCGATAGATTGCCCACAAACTCAGTGTTATTAGCCTAGATTGCATGATATAAGTATACCTCGAAAGATTCCCCACAGACTCGTATATTTGTGATTCGTTTTTTCAGGGAACTTGTGTTATGTATAGAGGATTTGTTTTGCAGGGTTCGCTTCCAATAAGGAAAGTGTACGTGTTGAAGCTATACACCATTTAAGAACTCCTTTCTATTATCTAATTGCAGTCTTGTGTACTGTCTTATTCGTCGATTATAGTGAAATATTCAAATTTCTTACAAAAATAAATTTATTAATCGTCCATCGCAGGTCTGATCGCCTCCCACTAGCAAAAGTAAACAAAAACATGGAAGATGATACATATTTTCAGAGAGAATGGAGAGACTCCAACTAGAGCCGGCAATCGAGCCGGCTCGTCTCCAACTAGAGCCGGCAATCGAGCCGGCTCGTCGAGCCTGACGAGCCAAACGAGCCGAGCCTTTCGAGCCTGTCGAGCCTATTCGAGACGGCTTTGTCGAGCTTTTTTAAAAAAAATTTGGCTCGAGCCGGCTCTGTCTAGCTTTTTTAAAAAAAAATTGGGTCGAGCCGGCTCGCGAGCCTCGAGCCTAAACGAGCGAGCCGATCCGAGCCAGTCGAGCCTGTCGAGCCTAAACGAGCCGACCCAAACGAGCCAAACAAGAAAAAAAAAATTTGTATATTGAAGTTGTATAACTTATTCGATATTATGTAATGACTAATTTCGTATATTGAAGTTGTATAACTTATTCGACTAGCTGCTGCAGCGCGTTGTTCTTGGTCGTACTCAGTCCCCTCGTGCTGGAGGGCATGTGATGTCGAGCCCGGATGATCGCCTTTGAAGATCAACTCGCCGTCCGTGTTTTCCACAATACTCATTCTTGCAAGGGTAGATGTCGAATAGGATCCTAACCGGTACAGGTGTCTCGGAGGGAGGAAATGACACACCGTTTTCGTGGAAAATTTCTGTCAACAAAAGGTTGAACGACATTGACTTGGACGAGTTTTCGAAAAGATCAATCATCCTTTTTAAAATTACATAACCAACGTTAAAGTTGGTTCCAGTGAAAATGTTATAAAGTACGTGCAAATCCATTCCACTCACATGATCCCTATGACCATCCCTAGGTAGGAGGTTATAGGAGATCATGTGGTGGACAAGACGAGCCGTGACGTTCAAGTCATTGGCTTTCGGTTTAGGGGGAAGGTGAGTGTTGGGATTTTTGACAACGGAGCGGAGAAAATCAGTGTACGCACCCGTTTCGACACAAGGAGGCTCGGTGAAAGCCTCATAGTAGCGAGGGGCTCTCTCGTTGTCATTACAGTGCAGCATCTCGTTGAGATAACGAGACGTGATGGTTATGCGTTTTCCGTACACATAACTAGACACTTTTAAAGGGTTCGGTGAAAAAGTAAAATTGGCGTAAAACATGCGAATTGAGTTTTCGTAATACGGGCCCTGGAATTGAAAAAGGTCAGACAAACCAACACGATTCAATAAATCGTGTATCGGTAAGTTACTGATGGAATTTGGTACGAAAACACGGCTTGGAATAATGGACTTGCATTGGAAATCAGACAAAAATTTTTGTTGACATTCTAAATCAATATACAAATAAGAATCGAACATGGGCCCTACAATCGGTTCCTCCGGAATCGAAACGGAGGAAGCCTTGGATTTTTTGGAAACTTTGCATTTTTTACTACGCGAGGTCGATGCCATTTGAAGTAACCTAGACAATGAAAATAATAAATATAAACATCTAACCTCCTAAACCGTATGTAAACTCGATGCAAGTCATTTTTCAGCTGAATTTATAGTTACCTAAGTTTGCGGTCGACACCTGAGATTTTGCGGTCGACACCTATCGAGCGGGATGTATCTGCGGTCGTCCCCTTAGCGATGCTGCGGTCGACACCTATGCTGGTTTCTGTCTCCAGAAAATCGCCGATGAGTTATTTCGAAACGTAGGTGGTTCCGTGGTTTGTAGAGTAAAGAGCAAGGGAAGTGATACGTACCACTACGTTTTAACTCGACGAGGGCGTCGGAAAGTGTCGTCGGACGTCTGAATGGCTCGTGCAGTCGACACTTGGTTTTCGTTAACTTAAGACAAAACCCTCGCCGCTAGGGTTTTAAGTCGAAGCTCTGGTCGAATTGCGGTAGACACCTTTACCTTCGGTCGACCCCTACAACGCGCTCGATGGATATGCGGTCGACACATTAAATAGTGGTCGACTCCATAAAACTCTCTGGACGGAGATGCGGTCGACCCCGTATAATACGGTCGACCCCTTTTTCACTCTGGAATGCGCTGCGGTCGACACATTAAATGGTGGTTGACTCCATAAAACTCTCTGGACTGAGATGCGGTCGACCCCATATAATACGGTCGACCCCTCTTTCACTCTGGAATGCGTTGCGGTCGACACATTAAATAACAGTCGACTCCATAAAACTCTTTGGACGGAGATGCAGTCGACCCCGTATAATACGGTCGACCCCTTTTTCACCCTGGAATGCGCTGCGGTCGACACATTAAATGGCGGTCGACTCCATAAAACTCTCTGGACGGAGATGCGGTCGACCCCGTATAATACGGTCGACCCCTTTTTCACGCTGGAATGATCTGCGGTCGACACCGTATACTTCCGGTCGACACCGTCAACGTACTTTATAATGCGCGGTCGGCACCGTTGTATACCTGCGGTTGACACCAATCGTAGTCCGGTCGACAATCATTGTATTTGCGGTCGACACTTACATATATTTCATGCAGACGTATAAGATTAATTGAAAGAAAGGAAATTTGGTGACATTAGAAAAGTGCGTAACAGAAAGAACAAATGTTAATGTTTATAAATTACAATGAAAGACAGATGTACGGGATACACAAAATGAAAAAGATCTTCGACTCGTCGCCAGAACATAACATTAACAGCTACTCTTCGAATTCCAAGTTCTTGAAATCCTCTTCCAGTTCGTCCACTCGTTGTTGGTCCCTCCGGACTGCGTCGCTCCAGTCCTTCATGCAAATGAGTGCCTCCACAAGCTCCGGTGCCAGACTTGCGCGTCGATCGTCGTATACGCGTCCACCTGCACTAAAAGCCGACTCGGAAGCTACAGTTGAAACAGGCGGTGTTAGTAAATCCCGTGTCATTTTAGCGAGCACGGGATACATGGCTGCGTTGGTTTTCCACCAACTCAAAATGTCGAAGGCCTCGTCTCGAGCAATTGGAACTCGATTGTCCAGATACACGTCGAGTTCACTCTTATCGAAACCAAACGAATGCACGTCGCTTTCTAGTTGGGCGTCAATGGCATCCATAGCATTTAGTGGTATTCCGAAACTAGAACTACCACCGGACGTTGATGCCACATTGGACGAACTATGAGTTCTTGCCCTGGAAAATCTAATTTGGTAAGTCTCAAACAAGATAGTAAGGTCTCTATGCAATGTGTTAGGATTGCATACGGGGGCGAAACCTAGGTTCTCCGAAATTTTATCGAGCATCAACTTCGTGCCCTTGATTTTATATTTCGGATGCATAATACTAGCAAATGAAAAAATTGGAGGTACTTGAAGCCAATATTTGTGAAATTTAAATTCCATTGAAGTTACGATTTCATTAAATGCATCAATTTTTTTATATCTTTCAAAGGTAGAAGTCAATCTTACGAACCACGGAAGCACTAGATGCCTAGTCGGATAATAAATTCCCGAGCATTCTTTGGTGGCTTCCAAAAATGGTTGCAAAAAGTCAAGAAATAGATTAGCCATATCACAACTACAAATATCCAAAGTAAGACATTGTGTCTTTTGACTAATAAAATCACAAATGACGTTCCAATATGGTTTAACATTTTCTAACATTAGATATGTTGAGTTCCATCGAGTTGAAACATCAGTGTTTAGTTTTCGAGGTTTCAGGTTTGCCGCTTTGCAAAATTCTCAATACTCTTGTTGTCGGGCGTTAGACGAAGAAATAAAAGAAATTGCACCCCTGATTGCATCAATATGTGGAGAGACAAATTGCATGCCATATTTAACAATCAAATTTAAAATATGGCAAACACACCGCATATGAAAAAGAGATGAATGACTACTATCGAATTGAAAATATTTTCTAAATTGATTAACATAAACATCATTAGCGGAAGCATTATCTAAGATAATACTGAAAATTCGATCTCTTATGTTGTATTCTTGTAAAATACCAACAATGTATCGATAAATTGTGACACCACTATGAGAGTATTCACAACTCCGAAAACCTAAAATTCGTTTATTAAGTTGCCAATTCGCATCAATGAAATGCGAAGTGACAACAATATAACTGAGTGCATTGGGTGCACTCCACAAATCAGAAGTAATACATAGAGACATCGTGAGCGCATGCAAAAATAAAAGAAGTAAATCATTTTTCATTTTTTCATACAATTTTATTATGTCGCCTCGCAATGTACTGCGAAGAATTCGCTTAAAACTTGGATTAATGAATTGTTGTATAAATTATACGGTTCCCACGTGATCAAAGATTGAGAGAGGTAACTCTCGTTGTGCCACAAATTTTGCAGCACCTTCTCGCATTCTATCATGCGAATAAACAAAATTTCCGGTTCCAAGAGTGTTTAATTGAGATTGCATACAATCTTTCATATGCAGTTGCTCGTGATTTTTTTTGTAATGCCGATTCATTGTGCTAGTTGTTGATTCATAAGCATAATGTTTGACACAATATTTACATTGTGCCCTATTTTCTATTGTCGTTCCTATATTCACTTCTATTATTTGAAAATGTTTCCATATTTCCGACGTTTTCGATTTCTTTACTTGAGGGCCAGACGTGGATGCTTGTGCAGATGTGTGTGTTAATCCGACAGAAAAAGCCGGCTTCATAGGTGCAACTTCTTGCACCTCGTCGTCGGAAGACGAAAACGTTTCAAATTCTACGTATTTCGGCGGTGAATCCATAATAAATAATGACTATTTTGAACAAAAAATCTACTTAATATCGTTCACTAATTTGTTGCAGCTTGTTAATTGCAGTAGAACGATGCTTGAAGGCTATAGAGTAATTTGCACAAGAGAGTTTACGTAAAACATTTATCAGCTAACCTCTACAATTTATAGAATTCACGCATAACAACTACGTTATACGACCTTACGTTACCGTTGCATATGGAAGTTATAGCCGTTACATTATAACGGTCGCCCATCTTTATAAAAACGGTCGACCTTTATACAACTACCGGTCGACCCTATTTTATACGCGGTCGACACTTTCACAACAATCATGCGTATTGCGGTCGACATTTAATTAGCGGTCGACATTTAAAAACGTTCTGGAACGTATAGCGGTCGACACCTTATTTTGCGGTCGGCCATCCAAATTTACTTATGCATTAAGTGTCGACTGCGTGTATACTAAGTGTCGACCGCAATACAAGTGGTCCGAGCCAACCGAGCCAGCTCTCGAGCTGGCTTTCGAGCCGGATTGGTTGGCTTGGTATTCTTGAGGCCACGAGCCAACTCGAACGAGCTACACTCTCAGGCTCGATTCGAGCTTTTACTCGAGCTACTACAGTGCCGAGCCAAACGAGCTAGCCGAGGAGCAGTGACTCCAACCCTCTATCCATCACTTAACAGTTACTGTGAGTCGCAGCTCTCTCTCTCTCTCCTCTCTCTCACAGAACGCCGCAAAGCTAAGAGGAGGTTGTCTTGTAGCGAAGGCAGAACATTAAATTGAAAGATACAGTCCGATATTCCGTTCACTGTCCATCATTACTCGAATTTTATGCCCAATTCCAGTGTACAACGTATCCATCAAGTATCTTCGCCATTGTCTAGCTCTTCAACTTCACTCGAGCTTCATCTTCTCTACTCTTCTTTGTAACCATCCTCAGATGGCGCATTTTTCCCCAATGCCACGGACTGTCTCCGATTCGAAGCCTCTCAATCCAAGCGCCGAACCTTTCATGCAACAAACCATCATCTGTGCTACTAATAATCTCCCTCATCAAGTGCTTCACTGCAGAACAGCGCTGAGCATTTTTCCTACGACTCCTCCGGCAATCCAGCCCGTAATCGGTTACCCTTGGCTTGACGGACGTTCTTTCCAACCTCCACCTGATCACTATCGGCGGTACCATAATTTGCCATTCTCTAGCTACTATGACTTAGGGTTTGTGTATTCTGTTAGTTACGAGAGAAGAATTTTCGAGGCTGAGAAAGTGAATAGTCTCGAGGGTTTTGAGGAAATGAAGTTGGAAGGCCTCTCTGGTCTCTTACCGAGAAAGCCTCGGAGAAATCAGAAGGGAACGTGGGAGAAGAAGAGCCCCCCGGAGATTGATATCAATGGCGGCGAATGCAGAGATGTTGTTTCGTTGCCTGTTTCTCATTCCGACGTCGAAGACTCCGGCTCCACGACAATCATGATTAAAAACATTCCCAATCAGTTCAGGTAGTCTCCTGCACTAATCTGGTTTTTCATTTTTTCTCACTGTCGTATTTACACTTTTTTTGAAGTATCCATTCTTGTTTTTTGTTTTTCCTGGTTATTTACCTGTGAACTTGTCGTCTTTAATAATCTAACCCTGCATGAAATGTCCCATAGTCCGTTGCTGCAAGTGCTGTAACACACCCTAGTTTGTGTTTGACGAGCAGGAGGCGTGATTTACTGCACATCCTGGACGAACATTGCCGATCGGAGAACAACAACGCTCAGACGTTGGCCGACCAATTTCGGTCAGAGTACGATTTTGTTTACCTGCCGATGGATTTCAGGTTTTAATCTCTTCCCCGTAGAGTAGTTCATTTTTTGACTTAAACAAGATTTTCAAGCTAATTGTATATATTTACGATGGACTCTATTAGGAGGTTCTAGTTTCAGGGAAAGATTTCAAATCTCGGTTACGCGTTTGTCAACTTTACAACCACAAACGCGGCTAACAAGTTTTCTGAAATCTACAACAATCTAGTCTGGGAGGTTTCCGTCAACAAGAAAGTCTGCGAAATTTCCGTCGCAGTGCTTCAGGTTAGATTAACTTGAGATTTTACTTGATGGATTACTTTATTCGAGAATTTTCAGGGAAAGTCAGCTTCGGAAGGTGCTTTCAAGAACAAGATTTTTTGGTGCCATTCCGACCAATTTCTGCCGGTGATTTTATCCCCGGCGAGCGATGGGAAGCGGAGCTACAAAGCCATGATTGTCGGCAAACGTGTGGCCACTGTTCCTCCCAAGCCCATTAAAAGATCGTCATTGGCGAACAAAGGACGTTCCTTGGCGCACGAGAGCGGCCGTAAAAGTCGTGACAGCGCGTAGATGTTGGGAGGACACGACCGTCTTTCCCAGAACTTGGTTTTTGGGATGTCCTATGGCTGCATGGTAAATAGCTTAGAACTTGGACATTTGACATTATGATTGGGAACTTAATTAACTAAGAAAATAATAGTAATCAAAAGCTATTTTTACAATTTCAGAATAAAATTTCCAACACTTCAAGAGAATTATTTAACCTTCTTTAGTATAACTAAGCAAGTAACATCCAATATTTTACCAAGCTATCTTCTTCCAGTCTCCATTCCACCTGGAGTCAGCTTGTCTGCTTCCAAAATCCTCCCCCAAATCCACTTGACCCGAAGCTCATCCCAAACCCACTGCCCCCAGAGAAAGAGCCATAGTATCCAAACCCATATGTCCTACCGTCTTCTCGACCTTCGCCACACCCCGAACCAAAACTAAAATTAGTCGTTCCCTGACTCGAACTTGGTCTGTAGCCCGAGCCTGCGGCCCAACAATAACTCCAGCTGCCACCAGGGGGGGACTCAGCACCGAACTGGAAGTCCGACGCTCCTGTTCGTCCAGACGCTCCACCTCTACCGCCTGCTGCTCTTCCTTGATTTGCCATGGGAGTAAGAAGGAAATGAGAGCACTTTAAAATGTGTTATTATCTTGTTGGTCAAATAGCAATTGCAATTTAGTTGGGAGGATGACAGATGAAGTATTTATTAAGATACCTCCTTCGTTATTACATGCATATCCACGAGACACTAACACAGATACAAATTAATAGCAAATATAACGTAATATCGAAGGCAGGTTTGACCAAAAATTAATACGCATGTTAGTTAAGTCCTTAAGTGGTACTGGTTTGCAAAATTAGCTCTACCAAACATTTAGAAACGTGACATCAAACGTGACATAAGGTTTCATGTGTCCACACAGGCCACAATTGTTTTCAATTGAAATATATATTTTTCCTTTAACTTTTTACTTTTTCTACGTTATTTCTTTTTCACGGGGTTCAATTTTCAAAAGACAGCTAGTAGCTAGTAGCTGGCAGCTGTACGGACAATGGTCACCTCTACCTTGTCACTGACGCAAACAGATTAATCACTTAAAGCTAGTTTTAATAACGAGGTTCACAGTAAAGCTGAGGAAGGTAAGTGTAACAATCTCATTTTTATTTTAGAATTTTATAATTTCATGATGTAAGTGTTTAAGAGTTATTTTATGAATGTTTGGTAGTTATTGAAGAATTTAAGTATTGTGGATGTGAGCAATTTAGTAGGTTGAAGGTGATAAAGAAAATAAGATTTAGGTATAAGTAATGATGTTATTCGAAAAAATTAAAAAATCTTCTAAGTGTTTTGGAACACTTTCGGTCGACCCCAGGATTGAGAAGGGGTCGACACAATTGAAGACTTCAGTCGACCACAAGATTTAGGAAGAGTCGACACAAATGAATACTTCTGGTCGACCCCAAGATTGAGGAGCGGTCGACACAATTGAAGAATGGTCGACCCGAGGGTTTAAGAAGGGTCGACACAAGTCACTCTCAGGAACTTCTTTCGGTTGACACAATAGACGAGCGGTCGACACAAGTCACTCTCGGGAACACTTTGGGTCGACACCATGGACGAGCGGTCGATCGGTTCTGGACTTCAAGCAATGCATACTCTCCGTTTTGTCAACATAGGTTGACACACGTTAGTTTTCTGAATTAGTGTCTTCTAAGAAGTTATAGTAGACCTATTAAGGAACAATTTGACACCTTAATTATCAGAAATAGATAATTATCAAGGAAGTTATGCTCATTTGAAGTTGGAAAAGGAAATCTGGACTATAGAGTTATGGACTTTTTAACGATGCTCGGTCTTTTGTATATTTGATTATGTTAAACTATTATTTTGAAGTTTACATCTTCTACAAAGTTACACTAGACTCAATAAGGAAAATATTAGTTTTTAATTATTGAAATCCAAGTTGTGGAACAAAAGTTATGAAAATGTTAAAAGGGTCATCCCTTGAAACTCTCGGGTTTTATTAAGGGTCGACACCTTGAATGAGAGGTCGACATCTTATTGCTGAAGTATTAACTTTTCAATGAAATTTTGGGAAATTAAATCCATGATTAATTAAGGATAGGCCAATAAGAAAGTGTCACGTGGAAATGATAGTGACACCTCATGCATGAAGAGGTGATGAGCTTGGATGGTCACACCTCATGCTTGAACATGACTCACCTTCCAAAGAGATAAAATTTATTGGAGTCTTCAGTTCTTAGTCATCCCGACCTTCAGCTCTCTCTCTCTCTGCTCTCTCTTACAGATCTCTCTCCTCTCTAAATCCTCTCTAAATTCGTGTGAGAAAAGTAGGGTTTGTGACCAAAGTGTGAGGTTCTAGTGTTTTGTGCAAGAAATTTTGGTGTTTAAGAGCTAGAAGTGCAAGAGAAGGAAAAACCTAAGACTCAAGCCCTAAGGTACCAAGAAATACCTTTAAGATGTTTATTTTGATGCTGTAATGACTTATAAAGAATGTAATTTACGTTACATGGTTAAGAATACATGAAATGGTAAAGGTGGTTTATGGGTATACACTTTATAAGTCATGTTAACCAGTTTCTGGAATGTGAAATTTACAAAGTCTTAGACTTAAAATTTGGTCATGATCTCTTCTAATAAAGTCTATCTAACATTCTAAGGTTTATATTGGTACCTTATGCGTTCTGATCCGATTAGTGTAGCGAAAGTTGTATATATCGGAAGTTGAGGTAAAAACAGGGTATGAACTAATATGGTCATGTTATACCCGATTTTAAAGATGTAGAATTTATGAGACTTGTAAGTGAGAATCTGATCACAACGTCTTCTAAAGAAATGTAGTAGACATCTTAAGTATGAATTTGATAC